>OX377205.1:10440165-10739881 GCA_947396885.1 Heligmosomoides polygyrus polygyrus
AAATGCATCACGCAAGCCTCACCTGCGTTTTTGCACCGCTGTAACATTGCCCCCTCCTAAGCTAAACCATTCTACTTTGGCGGACCTACAGAACGTTCGACTGCCTACAAAACCTACAAGTTGCAGCCGAAACGATTCGAACTCAGCAGAGTTATTGTGCTCCGAACACGCCCTCGCGTGCAACTTAGCGCAACAACGGCAGACGCTCTCCGCGCTGTTTCTCGCCCAGATTACAGTTTTTCCTACTCTAAATAATACGATTCAATTCACCATGAAAAGCTCTATCGAACGGTATCAAGCATGGCCCAACTCGAAGACATCCTTGTTTCGATGACGTCATCGTCCTTCCGCCGCGGCCTCGTCCTCTATGCTAAACAGTCAAAAAATTGATGATTCCAAAATCGGTCGAGATTGATACCGTTCGATAGCGCTTTTCATGCTGAACGGAACTGTGCCATTCCGAGTGTCGAAGGCTCAAATCTGGGCGAGTAGGAGCGCAAGAAACTCTAACCGCTAGCTTTTGCCGCTCTAAAACACCAGCCGAGGCTAAGGCAGTTTAGGCAACTGAGGACTTATGAGCATATCGTCGTAAAGTATCTTAGGCGCTCTGTTCACGTACGTATTTTAAAGCCGTCAGCTCGCCGCATCTTCTCGCAGTGGTCCACGGAAATCGGAAAAAAATGCTTCACACAATCCTCACCTGCATTTTCGCACCCCTATAACATTGTCCCTTCCTAAGCTAAACCATTCTACTTTGGCGCACCTACAGGACGTTCGACTGCCTACAAAACCTACAAGCTGCAGCGTGAAAGGTTACAACTTGACAGAGCTATTGCGCTCCGAACACGCCCATTCGTGCAATTTGCGAGCGATCGCCCCCTTCGATTGAAAGGTTCGAATCCGTATCTATTGTTTACGGCGCACTTCAAAGGCTCGCTAGACAGCCTTAGAGCAACTCCTGACTAGGGCGGCTGCAAATTTCTGATAAAACTCCTCAGTCTACAAGCTGTCCCCCTCCTCGATTGAAAGGTTCGATTGTCTATGTATGTTCATGGCGCACTCCAAAGGCTCGCTGGACAGCCTTAGAGCAACTCCTGACTAGGGCGGCAAGAAATTTCTGATAAAACTCCCCAAACGCTCAGTCTACAAGCTGTCCCCCTTGATTGAAAGGTTCGATTCTGTATGCATTGTTCACGGCGCACTCCAAAGGCTCGCTGGACAGCCTTAGAGCAACTCCTGACTAGGGCGGCAAGAAATTTCTGATAAAACTCCCCAAACGCTCAGTCTACAAGCTGTCCCCCTTGATTGAAAGGTTCGATTCTGTATGCATTGTTCACGGCGCACACCAAAGTTTCGCTGGGACAGATTGGAGCTAATCCTGAGTGGGAAATTTCTGATAACATTCTCCAAACGGCTCGAAATAGTCTTGAAAACGTCGCAGTTCCCAGTGAGAGAAGATAGAAGTGCAGGGGACATGCGCTCGCCCACTCAATTGATAGGTTAGGTTCTGTGTGCATTGTGCACGGCGCACTCTCGGGGCATTCCTGGCTTGACAGAGCACTGGCGACGTACGCCATCTTTGAGATACTCCGAAAGCACGCATATCCTGGGAAATAAGCTGCTCTAATCGCCCGTCCAGCCAATTTTGGACCACCCACGGCGAAAATGCGGGCGTTCCGGTAAAGTTTTACACAAGTTTGTGTAGATCTCAAAGAGGCGAATCGAATGGTACCAACCTTTATTCAAGAAACCTAAAACTAAAGGAGTTATGAGCGTGCGACGCTTTGCGGCGCTATGTTGGCGTTTTTTCGCCCACTTTTGACCGTGCGGCGCGAGCGGTATTGTAGATTGTCCGAACTCAATTTAAAATCGCTTTTTTACAGAAGAATTCAGGCCGACGTCGTCCTGGCATTCAAAATTTTAAAGGGTGAGCTGCGGCTGAAGCCCTCCAGTTACTGGATTTTTCGTCCCTCCAGGGGACGCGTCGGTGGTCTTTTTTCAATTGCCCCTAAAACGGGCCGTGCCAAATACAGCATATGTGACAACAGTTTCTTTTCTAGAACAACACAGTGGTTGGATCGGCTGCCGGAAACGGTCTTAAAGTGCGAAAATTCAAAGCAATTCAAGCAGGCCATAAAGAAGATTGATCTGTTAAGCGTTCTTGGTGTGCCTGATGTGAGGTGACAAAAACGAATAGGTGGCTAGTTTCTCGTCTGTTAGTCCAGAGTCTGCTTTGGACATTTTTTTTGCCTTTATACAATTTACGTTGGCAGTCTCTATTCCGATTGTTGTTTGCTCATTTGTTTAACGAGTAGTCCTCTATGGTCTTACTAAATTCAAATACAAATCACAATATGCAAGGCCAACACATTCCTTTTTTATCCTGCTGCTAGTCTTATTCATGGTCATCCACAGGTCCTATCTCAGCCCTTTCTACTTTCACCTATACACGTTTCTCTACCTAAAAAATTGCCAAAATGTGACATCTGTACTTTTCTTTGTCTTGCCGACTAGCTTGCCTTTCACGAGGGTGGTTGGCATAGTAGTATACCGCAGGGCTGGAAATGATCACTTGCTTGGAGAGCTATTTTTTTACATATACCTTTGAAGGTTCACGTTTTTCTCCGTGCTGACATATGTATTCAAACATGCGTGTCCTCCCTTCTATGCCATCGCCTAGGGTGCGTACCAGTTTAAAGAGGCCTTTGAGATACAGGGCCCGCCCTGGGATCGTGCGCATGAAGGTCGTAGACGGCATTTCTACGCTCACGAGCCATATGTCTTTACGGTAGGATTTTTGCCTTTCGTGCTTTTTTTTGAGCATGAGAATTATTTTTCTTTGCTGAACACCCAAGTGATGGGCTAGTCTTTCGGCAAAGCAAGGTGCCAGCCCCTCCGTTCAAATTTTTATTTTTATTTTTCAACTTTTGGGTGCAATAGATTTTTTTTTCTTTTTGTGTAAAGTAGACTTGTTTGGCGCAACAGGTATACCAAATTTTTGACGACTAAGTTGTTAGGTTTGACCCAAATCTCACGGCTTTCACAAATGCCAATACCATAGTGAGACCACTCTGGTCTCCTCTAGTTCCAGTTTCCTCCTAGCGGCTTGTGTTTGTATTCTTTCTATAACTGATTATGATTCTGTGTGCTCTTATCCTTTGACGGCATTTTTATCGATCACTTTTGAAGTTTTTTTTTGTTAGTTTTTTCTTCTAGGTTTTACCCTCCCCCATTATGGTCTGGAGGCTATAATTTCTGAAACCGATGATGAAAAATAGAAAATGTAGAAGATGAAACGCCGCAGAAAACTAACCCTAAGTGAGCTCGCAACCGATGCGAATAACTGTGAAAAGAAGACCATGGCTGCAACATTCCGTGTGGGGCAACCTAATACTTCCACGTGATATCGTAGAAGCTATTTTGAAGGCGTTGCTTCCTGCAGAATTACCTGCGGTGGCCAACCGATGTCAGGCCAGTGCATTGCCCTTCCAAAGCGAGCCCGATTCCAGTTCACCGAGACAACTGAGGTTTGGTAGGCTTGGATGGCCTGCATGGAACCCGAACCAAGGCACTGCCCGAACCAATAATGTCGACACATCGTGTTCGCTACAGATGCGCTACGCCCTTGCAAAAATGCCTTGTTAAAAATTCTACAAGATTCTCATGCACTCCAGTTTGATTTGGGAACGAAGTGCTCTTTCTGCTGCAAAATTCGTGATGATAAAATTTGGTTGACATAATTTAAAAGAAAATTAGTTGTGCCGGCAACGTAATGCGCTTTGAAGGCACCCGCTGGACGACAGCCGTTACCGAATGGATTCCACGAAATGTCAAGAGAACCAAAGGGGCCGGAGTCATCAACGACTTACAGTAATTTAACAGAGAAAACACAGCGGAAATCCCTCACAGCGCGGTGAAATGTTTCACCATATCGCTTGATAAGCCGCCCTATCAGGGATTTCGGTTGTATTTTCTCCGTTAAATTGCTTAAGTCGTTGACACGTTGACAAATCCGGTCCCAGGACGGCCTCCAACGCGTTGGTCGAACTTCTTCGTGAACGCTCTGAGCAAACGATGTGACTCTTTTCGTTTGTTTCGTGTTCCTCGAGCGAGGCGGATCCCTTGGAGCACTTTGGCACGCGACAGGGATGGAAGGAGACGCTGATGGCGCCCGCTCGAGCAACTCGATGATCGACGGGGCAACAACTGATACAGGTGATTACGAAAAAATATCGGCATGAGTGGTGCCGTCAGAAGCAGAAGACTTCAGTTTGGCGTGATTCAGAAATCGGTCGTAGGTCCAAGTTTGTGCATTCCTATAACCCTCAAACGACTGCTACCAAGCTTGCAAACCTATTTTTCTGCTCAAGACTCTAGCGCCTGTCAGAACTCGAATCCACGATTCCAGCTCATCGGACACGATGCTGCACCGTTACACCACCAGCACTGCTTGACCCAAGGCAAAATCGAGGTCCAAGTACGATATGAAACCATTGCTTCATGCGGGCAATGAGCTAATGGCTGAGGATGTCAGGTGCCCAACCGCTTGAGGTTTTTGGTACGTGTCCCACCGAGGTCAGCCAAACCTTCCAGTCACTGCAATGGCGGAAAATTTCCACATACCTGGAGAGACGGAACACCACACTGTCTATCAGCTGGTCATCGTAAGTGATTTCGTAGACCGAGTAGGATTTGCAGCATCTCCACGATATCCCAAAGAAGTATTAGGTTGGTGCATAAGTTCTCGGACATTTGATCCCTCCTGAATTGAAAGCGCATTTTCCCGCCAAATTTCTCGCATGTATCAAAGCGTAAATGATCGATCGATAGAGAAAGGGAAGGACTACAAAACTGTTCCTAACATTTACTTCTGCGTTGTTAACGTCAGCTATTATGGCTAAGGAATTCATCCCAACTGAGGCGCATATTCGGCACGTCATGTTCACGTACCCACGGATGGCTGGACAACCTTGTCACCGGGGATGAGAAGTGGATACTCTACTCTAATTTTCACCGGCGTGCACAGTGGGTTGACGCAACTGGAGAGGCAGAGGACGTTCCGAAACCCGACCTTCACGTGAAAAGGTGATGCCATGCATTTGGTGGAGCGTTCTTGGCGTAGAATACTGGGAGCTGCTGGACGAAGGGATAACAGTGACGGCAGAGGTTTACGTCAACCAACTGAGGAAGTTGAGGGACCACCTTCAAACCACACGAGGAGAGCAAGTGAAGGTGTATTTTCAACACGACAACGCTAGACCGCATATTGCTAGAGCGACGGCGGCTGAGTTGGCGGACTACGGATGGACCGTCCTTCCACATCCACCTTACTCACCATTTGTTCATTTGCTTTCAAGCCTTCAACGCTATTTGGACGGTCAGCAATTTAGGAACCGAGAGGATGTCAAGCAGGCACTGCTCACATTTTTCGAATCACAACCGGCCACGTTTTGGAGAAAAGGCATCCATGACTTACCAGCACGTCAGCGAAGGACAATTGATGTAAAGGGTGGTTACTTCAAATGATTTGATATTGTTGTTCGTATGTTGTGATAATAAACATTTCATGCCCCAAATGTCCGAGAACTTATGCACCAACCTAATAGAGTGCGTAGCGCATCCTTCTAGGTTTGAAAATCAGCAGACTTTATGTTCCACAGCTTAATTCATACAGGAGACATTCGAAGAGGAATAGAGCTTCAGAGGAAAGGGAAGAAAAGAGTGATCCCTTTCCGGGATGCGCCGCGTATCCCACACACTTCTTCTCTATGTTATGGGGGCAACTAATAATGCATAGTTGGCCTACATAGTGGCCTACATTCGGTGATCAGTCGATGGACGACTGTCAGTGAGGCATCCTTCCTAGACGATGGAAGGCTTGGTTGGCTTGGGCGGGAAATCCAACCCAAGATCCTTGATTCGAAGTGCACGCAATAGCCGACGCCTCTTCCAACTGGCTACGATGATCTGTCTGTAGCTTCTACTATAAAGTCGTTATTGTGGCTTACATGGGGCGAGGGGGGGGGGAGGAATGCACCAGACCAGTCATGGAAGTATCGCGCCATTCAGCGAAGCTGTGTACGATCGGTGTCCTAATTGGCTGGCGCATATTCGGTCACTGTTGTGATTGGTTGTTATTGTTATTGGCTGGCACGCTTCAGGCTTCCCAGGTAGGCCACATAAGTGGCTAGTACAATGTGAAGGGAGACCAGAACAAAAGCGGAAATAAAGAATCAATGTCTTGAACTTGGCTGCATAATGTCATGCCTCTAGCTACTCTCATGCCTTCAGAAAGAAAGAGAGAGCGAGAGAGAGAGTTTGAAAGCGACAACTTTCTTCTTCCACCTTCCAATGAGCGCGGCCGGATCTGTTCTGCCTTCTTAAAGTTGATCAGGTTTGTGAGACAGGAACGTTTTGCAAGTTTGATTTCGAAACCGGACCCACCTCAAAGAGCTTCAAAACCAACGAGAAAAAACGCTTCTATACCGCATCGGTGTCGGAAGGCATTAGTCAGAACATCGCTCGTTGCCGATATCACGGATGACACCTGGCTGCGAACGCCTAAAGACGTTTTCGAATCAATTAATCAGCGACGGTGTTAGCGCGGGAGCAACTCAAAAACCTGCCGCTTAGCTGAAGTACATGTTGCCTCTTTGGACAATAAGTGTGACTTCGCTTCAAGTTTTGAACGATTACACCATCTTCTTCCGCGATGAGCGGTTTTTCCGACGTCCATATCTGCGCATCAGCTGTTCCATCGCTCTTCTCTAATTTGAGAAAGACTAGAGGGAATAGCTGGAACGGAGCGATATGCGAATCTAGGGAGTCGACAGGACTAGCAAAGCTGTACATCCCTAGACTCGCCCAGAGGCAATGCTTACAAGTTAGTGGAAGAAGGAAAATGTAAGAACGAGGTGTGTTGTTCGTCATGCAGATACTTCAAATTTGGGTAATTAAACCTTTATTTCAACGTTTTAACAATGATTTAATGAAAGATATTCAAAAACACATAATGAAAACATGAGGTAGGGGCGCATGAAATACAATTAAGGAAACCGCGAGTTTTTTTAGATCGCTTTTGTACTAGTGTAGGCTGCACTTCATCTTGCATCATTGCCGCTCTCTCTTCTCTTCGGCACCATCTACACCCTCGCCCTCTTTGTTGCTGCCTTCCTCCTCCTCTCCTCCATCCTCGCTCCCGCCGTTCTTCTCCTCGGAACCGGAGTACGACTTCTCGTCGTTGTCCAGGGATGCGTCAGTCGCGGGTTTCCTCTGCGACGTCTCCACCAGCTGCATCAGTGGTCACGGGCTCTTTCTTCTCAGCGGGAACTTCCTTAGCGTCACCTTCCGATCCAGACATGAATGATCAACCTCAAACTTGGGTAACTAAACCTCTTCGGCTCAGATGCGGGATAAATTAAAGAATTCAATAAGATAACAGCCAGATCAACGTTTCTTCTCTAGGTACTCCACAGATTTACAATGGAACGCACTATTATAATATACGATACAAATTCTTTTTCGATCTGTGAGGACCGCCAAGGAAGCGACAGATGACCTGACGGAAGCTAACCTCTGAGTCAACTTACACGACTCAGTGGCTTCTCGGCGAAGACGCGCTCAAACACTGGTTTTCAACGAGGACGTCTAGAACGCTTAAGTGATGACTTCAAGAGCGGAGCAGGCGAATTTGAATCCAATCTAATTTGGGATGCTCTGTTATAGTTAAGAGTACACTAGAGTGGATATCCAATGGTTAATTTCTTGTTGACCACCAGCCTTTGCATTTCTAGATTTCAAGTGTTTACGTTTCTGTGTTTTTGTATTGATAATAGAATCTTATTGCACCGCATCCTATACCATGTTTGCGTCATACATGGTACAGAACGAAATAAAATATCGAGTCAAAACGGAGGTCCATGTGAATCCTGCCGCCAGAGAAGACACGTCACCCTGAATTCTTTGCTCCTCTTGGCCCATTCACACCGCACTGGAGGATTTCGATGATCTCGGGGTTCGTCCTGAACCGGATTACTTGTCGTCGAAACCGCTCCTCGTGCATGTCGTCCCGTATGCGACGGCGAAGTGAATGTGAGGTGCGAGAACTTGTCGCCAGCCTCCTTCGATCCCATTCAAAAGCGCATCAAGAGGGTGTTCGTGAAATCTGGATTCCCATGACGGGTTCATCGCAGATCGCTTGAGGACCATCCTATGCAGCAAGCAGTGAAGAGAGACCGACTAGAATTCTCCGATGTCTATGCATTTTCGTAGCAACTCGGGGGGTTGAAGAGAGAGAGAGAGAGAGAGAGAGAGAGAGAGAGAGAGAGAGAGAGAGAGAGAGTGATGAAGCACAGAAGTGTGGTGTGCCCTAAAGGGTTCTATAATTTCTCTGGATAACTTTAGTAACAAAGAATTTCGGGTTAAAAGGCTGCTCTGTAGGTACAACAACAAAACGGAAAATCTGAGCATAGATGAGATGTACGGTTACCTCTATTAAAGCGACCAAATGCTTGAGCAGTGCTGGAAATCATTTCATATTCCTCGAAGGGAAAATATGCTAAGTAAATAAATTAGACCTACACTTTCGAGGACAGGTGGGTTCAATATCTATTATTTGAAGCCACATTGAAAGAGGTACATCTTGACGTTCAGCAACCTTTTTATCTAAAGAAAGATAGTGCGAAAGATGGTTCCAGAAATTGGACCCACCTATACTATTAGGTTGATCGAAAAGTCTTGCAACACTAGCACAAAAATATTCAAATTTGTCCCTATTTGCTAAAACAAAAACTCAGTCCACGATATATTCGCCATTCATTCAAGTCTAAGATCCTGCCCCATCATTCAAGCAGCCTTTCAATTCCTTTCCGCCAGAATTCCGAGAGCTGTGAGGAAAAGAATTCAGAAACCTCCATTTCCAGTTGATGTCGATCATCGAACTTTCTACCTCGAAGTTGCTGCTTCAGAGCCAAGAGCAGGTGGTAGTCAGAAGAAGCGAGGTCTGGAGAGGACGATGGGCCAGAACCTCCTAGCCTAACTCCAAGATTTTCTCGCGACTCACTTTTGCGACATGAGGACGCTCGTTGTCGTGCAGCAGGTAGAGATTTCCCCGTTCTGGACATTCTTGGCGCATGGCGTCGGCCAAGCTCTGGAGCTGGGTAGCGTAGACAGATGCTGTGATTGTGGTCTCACTATCCACCAACTCCCCATGAAGCATGCTTTCTGAGTCCAATAGAGGGGCGTCCGGAACGAGGTTGATCTTCGAGAGAGATATCTCCAGCCTTCAGGCGCTGATACCAACGGGTCACCGTGGAATAGTGAATGACTTCCTCCTTGAATGCAGCGCAGATGTTGAAGGCTGCAGTCCGTGCGGAATGGCCTTGCAGAAATTCGTAGTAGACGAAAGGCCGTGGGATGCTGCTGCTTATCGTTGACATTGTTGCTGTATTCGTATTCGACGAGGCCTTATATAGCTTGAGGAAGCTTCGAGAATGTGCTGTGACGTCACCGCACAAGTTCAGTACTGTAGCAGCTTTAACAAATCTAACAGGCAGTAGCTTAAAGTGTTACAAGACTCTTCGATCAACCCAATACTCACTCACACCCACTGTGCCTGATTTGCAGGTAGGTGGTGTTCTGATTTGTCAGCTTTGGTATATTCTATCCGTTTTCAAGGAGCGTGGTAGCGCAGTGAGAAGAGACACCGGCTGCCGTGAGCAGCCGATTCTACTGTCGTGGTTCAGATCTGCCACCCAGGCCAATAAAGCCTTCCATCCCTGCAGGATTAATGGATCAGTCTTGTATTATAAGAATTGACGTGTCTACCTGTTTGTCACCCAAAGTGATAGTGAAGTTAAATACGCATTCACGTTGCTTCGAAGAAGCAAAGTGCGGGGTGCTTCCCAACAGAATTTATAACGCCGTTCCTTCTCTTTTTAACCTGTTTTCAAAGAAAAACGTTCTCATGACGATGTATTGCTGCGATCAAAACTCTAGCGTCAGGCGGGAATTGAACCTGCACCTCCTGTTGACCGGACGGGAATGCTCTATGCCATTACATCACCCGAGGTGCGGATTTGATTCCCGCCTGCGTTAAGTTTTGATCGCAACAAAGCATCATTATTTCAAGTCACAACGAGAAAGGTCGTCAGAGGGGAAGTCTGATTCACAGGCACTGTTGTTCTTTCACGACTCCTGATGTGGAAAAGTTTCTTCACCCAACCATAACTTTGTTATATGAGTCTTGGCATCGTTGGTGAAATGTTAAGGATAAGGATAAAGGATAAAGGACGGCGTCACCCAATTTCTTTCGGGATTTGCCACGCATTTTAGTTCTGCGGGATGTCGTGGAGGCGATTTGAATGCGTATTTGGTCATACAATGACTTGGGAGGCCAGCCGATGAACAAGTCAGCGCTTTATCCTTCCCAGCAGTCAAGTCCGATAGCAATTCACCAACCTCCAGGGGGAAAGGAGGACTTGGTTGGCCTGGGCGGGAAATCCTGAACAGAAACATGATATCGGGTGCACTCGACAGCTGGCATCTCCTCCGACTGCGCTACACGGGCCCAAATGAAATGTTACTCGAATAAACGGTAACGCCTTAGATTTCGCCCTAAACAGACACAAAGAATGACTGTCAGAAGGCCTTCATCGGTTCACAGAAGAGAACCTTGATAGCTGAGCTAAACCGGAACTGGGCATAGGCAACCTCTGTCTGACTGCGTAGCATGCGCCACTGCTCTCCCATAGTAGCTGGCCTGTCTAGTCGAAGGAGCATTCCAGGCACGCATACGAACTAATGGGCGCCTTAGTATTACGAGGTCCAGGCACCGCCGAGGTAGATGAGGCGTGTGAAGACGACCGGCGGAGTCACGCCTCGTACCAGTTCTGAGGCGCCGGCAGCGAGCCTCGCTAAGTGACTGCAATTCGCAACAGACACGTGAGCCTCACGATGACCGGTTCGGACGGACGACTTCACCACCTCGTCGACATTCCTCGGATCGCAGGCGCCGGATCAACGCGCCGGGACCTCACAAAGAACACGTGTTGTGGTGCGATGCCTTCGATTAGCTCGAAGGCAGACGCGGATACGCTCGTCAGGGATTCCCAGCTGCCTACCATTGCTTCTGGAAAAAAATCGTCGAGACTCATCTCAGATGCGCCATGCACTCCACCTCTACATCAGGGATCGAGGATTTGAACCCTGATTTTTTCACAGGATCCCCCAAAAAGTGTTAGCGTCGTTTAAATGATCGGAGTAGTTTAGTCACCTGAGCTACAAAAAAAAATCCACATTTATTGAAGGGCAAGAAGGACTCGTTTGGTGGACAATTTGTTAGGGACTCGCCTTGCACTGGTTTCACCTGTTGCAAAAGTTTACTTAGTTGATGTTTTAGATGCCATTTGCATAAACTTTGCATTGGAAGAATAAATCAAACATTGTGCCTGATTTGAATTAACCAATATTTCAAACAGTTATTTCACCAATGGGAAATCCCGATCCATAAATTCTTAAATAAGAAAATTCAGGAAAATTAAAAAGAATTAAATAAAAAATGGATCACGAAGTTTTTTCTAGATCGAAAAAAGGCTGCCTTTAAATTTTTGTGGCTACTGAAAGCGAAGCGAAGAGAGAGAAGTCCTCCGGAGTTCCGAGCTTCGTCTCAGAGACGCTGTTGCATGAACGAAGTCGTCGAAAATTAGGTGGGCCGGCCACGCAATGCGCTTCGCAGACACCCGCTGGAGAAGAGCCGTTACCGTCTGGATCCCGCGTGATGTCAAGAGAACACCAAGATGCCCACCAACGGGCTGGTATCGTGAAAGCTCTGAACGAACGTTATGACGCTCTTCGTGTTCCTCGAGCGTGCAGGATCCACTGAAGCACTCTGTCACACGACAGGGACGAATGGGGACGGTACTGGAAGCTATGGGCTACCACAAAAGGTAATGGGTTGGTATCCTGCCCGGAAAGCATAGTGTGCTCGATTCCCAAGGGTTTTGATCGGGATGAATAAGGATAAGGATAAAAACTGAACTGTTACTAGCGCTATCTAATCCCTGTTAAGCTCCCAGGCAAGCCTGGTGCTAAATCATCGACCTTGGCGGCATGGACGAGACCCCCCTTGATGGCCTGGGTGGGAAATCCGAACCATGAACCTGGTATCGAGTGCACGCGACAGCCGGCGCCTCCTCCGACTGCACTACACGCGCCTATCCTTTATCCTATTTCCACAATATTTTAACACAGCATCCGTTTCATATATAATCAGGTTGTGGCGGAGAAAAAAGTGCCTGAGTGTTGGCGCCAAAGTACGACGATTCCGATTTGGAAGAAAAAGGACAGTCCTGCAGACTGCTCCAATTACCGTCCGATTCGCTTGCTTTCGCACAGCATGAAGATCTTTGAGCGAATTATCGACGGACGAATTCGTGACATCGTCAAGCTTTCCAGCAATCAGTGCGGCTTCGTGGCTGGCTGTGGCACCGTTGATGCCATACACGCCGCCCGCCTCCTGATAGAGAAGCATCGCGAGAAACAGAAGTCGGTGCATATCGCCTTCCTCGACTTAGAGAACGCCTTTGACCGCGTACCGCGTGAAGTGATATGGTACGCCTTGCGACATCATGGAGTTCCTGAAGAGCTCATAGAGTGGGTGCGAATTCTCTACTCTTGTCCAAAGAGTCGAGTTCAAGCTGCAGCTGGAACCTCGATGGAGTTTCCCATCTCTGTCGGAGTACATCAGGGTTCTGCGCTTTCCCCACTCCTCTTTGTTGTCGTCATGGATGCCATCACTCGAGATCTTCAGAACCCCGTCCCTTGGACGTTGCTTTATGCTGATGACGTAATGCTCGCTAGCGAAGATAAAGATGAACTCGAGCGAGAGGTGCAAGCTTGGTGTGATCGCTTGGAGCGGTTTGGACTCAAACTTAACATGAAGAAGACCGAGTATTTAACGACGGACGTTACCGAGTCCAGCTCCATCAAGGTTAACGGCATCGAGCTCCCACGCACTTCGGTCTTTAAGTACCTGGGATCAGCAGTCACGTCTGACGGCAAACTGATGATTGAAGTGAATTCACGCGTGAGTGCAGCTTGGTCCAAGTGGCGCTCGTTGACTGGGGTGCTCTGCGATAGGAAGATACCGGAGCGCTTGAAGTCGAAGATATACAGAGCAGTCGTCCGACCAGTAGCGATGTACGGCTCCGAGTGTTGGCAAGCGACCAGGGAAGTTGAAACGCGCCTCAGCGTCATGGAGACGAAGATGCTGCGCTGGACGGCTGGAGTCACGCGCATGGACCGCATCCGAAACGATGTCATTCGGCAGAAGTTCGGTGTCGCTCCGATAGCCGACAAGATGCGCGAAGCTCGCTTGCGATGGTACGGCCACGTTCTGCGCGGAAAGGAAGACAGCGTCCGCAAGATAGGCCTTAACTTCGAGGTAATTGGAAAGCGGCCTAGAGGGCGCCCGAAGCAGCGCTGGGCTGATACGTTACATACGGACTTGAAGATTACTGGTGTTTACCCTGATCTAGCGCTGGATCGGGAAAGGTGGCGTCATAACACCAGAATAGCGGACCCCGCTACGATGCGGGACAAACGCTGAAGAAGAAGAAGAAGAAGAAGATCCGTTTCATATATAAAGAGCAGTCTTCTATCATCTTTTATAAATTTTTTATTCTTTTTCTGAAAGGGCTGCTTTGTCGAGAACTCCTCGGCTATGATAGGTACTATTGAGTGCTGAGAGAGCCGCCGAATATGTTAGAGGGCCAAAAGTAATGAGACTCTCCATGCCGTGCCCACATATCTCGTGACTGCAGTCTGGTTTCGTGCTTCTCGTATTTGTGTGCTTGTATGCTACTTACTGAAAGCCACCTGAGAAGTTACCACTTCCGCCCTTTCCAGAAGCATGCCGAACCCAAGTCTGACGAGTCGACCTGTGTAGAGCAAATCTCGCCCTATTCCCAACCCCGAGCAGGCTCGACTCAATCTTCACGCAGGATGAGAAGTACGTCTTCTACCTTAACTCTGCTCGGCAGCCAGTCTGGGTGATGCATGATGACCCGTTATCGACTTTCGTTCGGCGATATGTTCATGGCGAGAAGCACCTTCTGAGATTTTGAGTCTGCGCCCATGGATCGGTTTGCCGAAAGCTGTTTCCCAAGAGCACTACGATGCACTCCAAGGCCATGGTGAACGAAATAGAAGAGATGGGCCGGCGACTCGCTCTTATTCAGTCGCAGCGCTTCAAGAAGTTTCTCCTCTTCGACAACGCCGCACCCTATCGGGTAAAAGTGACCACGGATAAGCTTGCTCAGCTGGGCTAAGTTCACATGCCTCATCCACCGTATTCGCCGGACATCTCTCCATGTGACTACCACTACTTCTTGGGCCTACGGGACTTCCTGGTTGTAAGGGACACAAGAACCCAAGCAGACCTCGACAACCATAACGAGCAGTGGATCAGCACCAGTCCTAAGCAGTTCTGGAAGGATGGAATCAGGAAGCTGGCTGAGCGATAGCAGCAAGTCATTGACCTTAATGGCGAACACATCATTCAGCATCGCTGATTTGTAATTGAGAGATAAAGAATAGATAAAAAAGAGATAAAAATTTTTTTCATTTGTCTCATTACTTTTGCCCCCCCCCCCCTCCATCCCTGATAGTACGGTTAGGGAATGGTGAGCTCTTTAAGTGCAACTGATCCTATTGTTAAGTGAAACAATGTTGAGTACGTCTCGCCTGAGGCATCGTATCAATCACGTCAACGATTATGAATCATGAAACGCTTTGGCAAGCTGCGCGCAAAAGGATTCATCATCGCCGAAGAACTTTCTTTGTTACGCTTTCTTCAGCCATCAACTAATGATGCCAACCGGAATGAGCTACAAGAATGATCGCACTGCTGACTCATCTGCTCTATAATTAATGACGCGAGTTTCTAAACAAGTAATAGAATTCACTAAAAATTGGAGATAGAAGCCAAAAGCACTGCTACAGAAGGCCATTTCTATCGACGGACTCAGTTTGGGAGCTGTTCAATTTCAAGCTGTCGACAGGGGGCGGAGAAAGTATCAATAATAATTCTTAATGTTTTTATACGTTTTTGATATAGTTACTTTTAGGGTAGGATAAAGGATAAAGGACGGTGCTATTTAACCGTTTTTGGTTTTTTGGATGCGCCACGCATTCTACTTCTACTGCATGTCGTGGTGGCGATCTGAATGCGTATTTGGCCATGCAATGACTTGCGACGGCCAGCCTATGAACAAATCAGCGCTGTATCCTTCCCAGACCAGTCTGGCACCAATTCACCGACCCCGGAATGATGGAAGACTTGGTTGAACTGAGCGTGAAATACGACCAGGAACCTGGTATCGGGTGCATGTGAAAGCCGACGCCTCCCACACGCGCCCAATATTTTTTTATAATAGTTAGTGATAATACAATTTCTAGAGTATAGTGGGCGCGTGTAGCGCAGTCGGAGGAGACGCCGACTGTCGCTTGCACCCGATACCAGGTTCCTGGTTCGGATTTCCCGCCCAGGCCAGCCAAGCTTTCCATCCCTCCGGGGTCGGTGAATTGGTACCAGACGTGTCTGGCAAGGACAAAGCGCTGACTTTTTCATCGGCTGGCCACCGCAAGTCATTGTACGGCCAAATGCGCCTTCAATTCGCCCCACGACATCCCGTAGAAGCAGAATGCGTGACGCATCCTAAAGTGGATTGAATAATACCGTCCTTTATCCTTTATGCATAAAAATCACTCATTTGAGTTAATTTTTATTCATGCTTGGCCGTTATAGTCTAGAAATTGTATTATCAGTAACCATTTTTTGGATTGATCGCGTGCTAGCGCAGTCGGAGGAGGCGCCGGCTGCCGCATGCACCAGAAAATTTCAGGTACTTAGGTACCTTCTATTTCTCGCCCAGGCCATTGACCCTCCATCTTCTATTCCTCCGAATGACTGAGTTGGTAACAGACTTGTCTGGGAAGGATAAAGCACTGACTTGTATCGCGTTGAGGTGGGCGTGTGGTAGCGGACAAGGAGAGGGCCTGGTTGTCGTGTGCATCTCAGAACAAAGTTCTTGGTTCGGGTCCCTCTTAGGCGACCTACCTATGAGTCTTTCATTCCTCCTTGAAGTATTTAGTTCTACGATTGTCTGAATAGAGCAGTACCCTGAATTTTTTAAAATACACTCGAGTGTGCACTACAACGTCAATAAAATCTTCGAACAAACAAAATAATGGTTAAAGCAACAGTAAAATAAACGCTCAATTACCTTAAAAATACAAACCGCCTAATTTAGTAAATACCGTCTGGCTAACTCGATCCTATGGCAACCCCGTCGCAATGCCCTACATATACTAAACAATTTGTAGAAGGCTAGAAGCCGAAAAAGAAGTAACTCAAAAGAATTATAAAAGCTATCTTAACCGTAGGCGCGTTGAGCGCAGTCGGAGGAGGCGCCGGCTGTGCATGCACCCGATACCAGGTTCGTGGTTCGGTGTTCCCAGGCAAATCAAGTCTTCTCTCCCTCCGGGGTCGATGAATTAGTACCAGGCTTGCCTGTGAAGGATAATGCGCTGAATTGTTCATCGGATGGCCACCGAAAGCCCTAGCATGGCTAAATACGCATTCAACTCAGAAGCTGAGAGAGCTGCGAACGAATCTACACTGTCGATGTTGCACCTGTAATCAACCCCCCCCCCCTCCATGACATCCCGTAGAAGTAGAATGTGTGGCGCGTCCCAAAGGGATTGAATAACGCCGTCCTTTATCCTTTATCCTTCATCTTAATCATCCTGGCCCCACCGGGAGCCCACCGCAAGCCATATACATATTAAGCCAAATAGGCATTCGAACTGTCTCCACCACACCCCGTAGAAGTTGTGTGCGTGGCGCATCCAAAAAATCAATCCATCCAATTGATTAATGCCTATCTTTATCGTTATAAATCGACGAGCAACATGCACATGTGTGAAGTATATCATCATCACTTGTCGTCAGTTTGCTCGAGAGATTGTCAGAAGTGCCTCCATCCATAGTTTCCATCCCTGTCGCATGCCAGAGTAGCCCAATAAGTTTACGAGGTACATTAAGTGCTTAGACCTTCACGAAGAGGTTAGTGGTTTACTAATGTTCTTTTGACCTCATTTAGCTCTCACTTAGCAGTTGGAGCGCAGTCCTTTGCTATCTTCCATTTTGAGTTGCAGGTACATAATAATGGCTGCTGCTAGTTCAAAGCGCAGTTGGACCTCCATTGTGGCGGGATGAAGAAGCCAAAGAAGATGATCAAACACTTCCAGTTCTACTTACATCAGTGAAGCAACGATCAAATTTTTCAAAACTAGTGCAGGTCGTGCTCACTCTTGCCGTCCTAGTTTTGCTTCAGTTGTTAAAAGGAAGCATCGAAAAGATCCGAGAACGCATTCAAATGATGAATCGCGGCACACCGTGAATATCTCTCGACCTTCCACGTTCGGCTCTCGATAAATCTTGGCATAGTAGTCCACGATGTTGAGAAATAATATTTATCTCAAGCCACTCCAAGATTGGTAACACAGACAGCACTCAGGCTAACGTTTCGGCGTTCTCGCCTTCTTCAGAGCCTGGAATGAGACGAAATCAATCTGAGAAACTATCCCCCCAAACGCCATTTCATTTTACGGAAATTGTTTGAGAGACCACTAGACCAAAGAAACGGTGAATAGAGGATGGCCAGGATGGCTAACCTTTAGCAAGTGGACTAGTGACGTCCACCGGGCACCCGCAGCTGGAAGTCTAACGAGGGTGACTGAAGCTAGAGCCCCAGGGACTGCCCGCCTAGGCGACCTCTAGGGTCATGACCCCGTACTGAAGCTCCAGGAACTACTCGCCTGGTGGACCTCTTGGGTCATGACCTTGTAGGGCAAAGCCCACAGATGTCCACGAATAGTGCCAGCTCCTGCGTCACTGCTACACACTCATCCTTCCTAGCTCTAGCTTCAGTCACCCTCGTTAGACTTCCAGCTGCGGGTGCCCGGTGGACGTCACTAGTCCACTTGCTAAAGGTTAGCCATCCTGGCCATCCTCTATTCACCGTTTCTTTGGTCTAGTGGTCTCTCAAACAATTTCCGTAAAATGAAATGGCGTTTGGGGGTATAGTTTCTCAGATTGATTTCGTCTCATTCCAGGCTCTGAAGAAGGCAAGAACTCCGACCGTTTTCGTTTTTCTTACTTATAAAATAAATAAAAATTAAATAATTTTGGTCAGCAACGTTCTTCTTACACGTATAGCGCCGTCGGAGAAGATACCGGCTGCTGTGTGCACCCGATACCAGGTTCTTGGATAGGATATCCGGGCTGGCGAATTGGTACCAGACTTGTCTGAGGTGAGAACGATAGAGCACTGGCTTGTTCACTGACTGGCAACGTAAGTCATTGCATAGGCCAAATACACATTCAAATCGCCGCCACGACATCCCGAGGAAGTAGAATGCGTGGCGCATCTCAAGGGGTTTGAGTAACGCCATTTTTCATAATTAAATCATGGAATTTTTTCCACAAATTTGCCTTAAGAAGCACACCGAAAAACTTTTTCTATTTAAAATGAAACATTTAAAACTTGAAGTGAATAAGAGGACGTAATCTCAGTAACTTCAGGGTGCAGCTTAGTATTAGGTTGTAACGAAATAAATAGCACTGAACCACTGCAAATTTAAACATTTAATATCTTGGCTTGTAGGCAAGTTTATTAAAAGAAATAAAAAACTTCTGATTCTACACATCTTTGCCAAGGTGACACAAGCTTCATTATCCCAGTAGCACAAAAATCAGAAGTTCTGGAATTGACGAAATCTTCGAAGGCACTTTCGGCATCCTGTTGGTATTTGAATATTTTCCCTACCAAGAAGTCGCCAAGATGCTTGAAGAAATGGTAGTCTGTTGGGGAGAGGTCGGGAGAAAACGGAGGATGTGGTAGAGTTTCAATGCTCAGCTCATTCAATTTCTGCAACGTCATTCGTGCTACATGGGGGAGAGCATTGTCGTGCAAAAGGAGAACTCGCCTTCGGTTTACCAAGGCCGGCCGGATATCCTTCAACTGTTTCATCATTTCTTCAATTTCAATGCAGTACTTCTCTGCCGTGATGGATTCACCGGGAGGGAGGAAGCTGTGGTGAATAATTCCCAGCGAACACCACCATACTGTCACCATTACTTTCTTTTGGTGCAATTCCGGCTTCGCAAAAATCTTGGGGCTCTCATCGCTGTCCACCCACTGTGCCGATCGTCGCCTGTTGTCGTACATTATCCATTTCTCGTCACAGGTTACGATGCGATCAAGGAATGGGTCCGTTTCGTTTCGTAGAAGCAGTGCGGACGAGATCTCATATCGTAGGTTTCTTTGCTCCTCAGACAGCTCGTGAGGCACCCATCTTTCCAGCTTTTTGGTCTTTCCAATTTCCTTCAGATGCCGGGCAGCCGCGTAGTGACTGACGCCAAGAACCTTCGCTATCTCCCTGGTACCTTTGTGTGGATCCTCCTCCACCATATCTCTCAGCTTGTCCTCATCAACATCACTATGCCTCCCACGACCTTCATGTTCTTCCAAGCTCTCATCTCCATTCCGAAACTTCTGATACCAACGATACGCCGTCCGAATTGTGGAACATCCTTGACCGAATGCGGCGTTGATCTTCTCGTCCGCCTCCTTAGCTGTAGTGCCCAGCTTGACTTCATACAAGTAAATGCCTCGGATTACCCTTTTGTCCATCTGCAAAAAAGTCAATAAAACTCTAAAGTTTTTCCACTTTTACATAAAAAAATTTGGTACTCACCGGTAGAGCAATGTTTGCGCTTCTAAATGATATGCCACATGTTACGGTTTGTTCTCGATCAAACGCGTAAAGACGCCCCAAAAATGGCGCGAGCCAGTGCCATTTAATTCGTTACAACCTAATAGTTCTCGTCTTTACTGTTGCTTGTTTTGTTTTTACCTGTTTACAATGACCTTGACGTTGTATTCCTCTGCGTTGTTTTGCTTTTGCATGCTTATCAATTCACTGAATAAATAAATAAATAAATAAATAAATAAACGTCTTTACGAACATTCCGAGCTAGATTGCGCTTAGCTTGCCAGATCCCTTCAATTCAAATGTGGCCAGATATTCAACTAGCACAAATTGCTGCCAGCGTCTATCTAAGGAAGAGAAGAAGACCACAGCTCGTGTATAATTAGACGACTTTGCAGTCAACGGACTCACTCGCCGTCTCAAGACCCAAGACGTCAAGAATCAGGCAGCAAACATCAGCGTAGGAATATGCCCTTCTTTTTCAATATATCTTTGATTCATTTGTTAAAATAACCTAAACAATTTGTAACCTCTACATACATACATATATGTAGCTTTCAGCTAACCTGGCGATTGGCTAGGCTCCGATGGCTGCGGCAAAACTTTTATTTTATGGCTATAAAGGCTTCTGATAGGATTCTTTAGTATTTTACTTTAAACTGCACACCTTTTAATTTTAGGTGATCCCTTTTTAAATAGAAACCGGACACCTTTAGGAATAAGGTAGACATTTGGGAAACGGTTTAAGGAATATAATGGTGTTGACTTTGGAGTCACATTCAAAACTCTTGCACGGCCATTTAAGTGCCTGCTATGTTACACATATTTTACGCCTATTTTTTAATTGACCTCGAGTGAATTTCTAGTGTGCCATTTACAAAACAATATTTTTGAGAAAGTTCCCAGAGAAGATATCTTACCGTAGGAAGGGAGATATAAAATAAAACTTGGAGCACTTCGACTTTATTAACCTAATTTTACACGTATAAAACATACTTTCGGAGTGGTTTTAGAAGCGTGCATATTACAAAAACCTACAGTAATTGAAAATGTTAACCAAAATCACGGCTACGGTGATGGTCACTCGTAATCGGAGGTTGAAAACAGCAGAAAGTTTTGGTGCAACTTAAAAATGACGTCCTCGATGGAAAAATGTAGTTTTATGCAACACTTACCTTTACTGTAGGCTGTCCCAACGATGTTTTGTTGCGATCAAAACTTCTAGCGCCAGGCGGGACTCGAACCCTCACCTCCCTCTGACCGGGCGGGAATGCTCTACGCCACTACACCACCGGCGCCGCTTTGTCAAACGCAACATTCACACCTCGTGGGACCGATCAGCACCCACCCGTATCCGGGATGAGCTGGCCGCTGATATCAGCATGGATCCAGTTAAGCTGATGGTCTTGATAGAAACAATTCAAATCAGTTTCTTTAAGCACCAGTTGGCTGGTATCGAAGTTGTTGGCTGTCACAACGATGTTTTGTTGCGAAACAACACCTTTACTGCAGAAACAGTAGTGAGATTTCATGATATTGAAGCGTAAAGTCCCTTGACTCCAAGCGCTGAATGCCATTCACCATTGCTCATTTTCGAATTTTTTTAAAGTAAACTCCAATTATTCCAGGAATCCTGCACGACGGCGACGGCTCACATGACCGGAAGCAAGAAGTCATATGCCTGCATTGATATCGGCCTTCGTTGTCAGTCAGGACGACTCTTATCGTGCTGTGATCGCTCAAGTTATGTGCCACTGTTGTGAAGAAGAACGTCCACTCCAACAACACCAATGTTCATACCAGGAGTTCATTACAGAAACCACATTTTTTAGAGACCGTTTTAAAGCCGTTTTTCGCGAGCTGATAAGGAGAATCGCTTCGCCCGTTGGTCCCGATGATCTCGCAGTGTCAACAAGGCGTCACTGAGTGCAAAGTACATATAGGAAAAAGAGCAGATAAATATGGAAAAGGGAAAAAGTTTCCTAAATGGTAGAGGATACAGGTCAGCGTTTCTCTTGTCGAATACGCCACGCACACGATTTCTAGAGCGGAGACATGCGCATTTTGTCCGCCCAATAATTTGCTGAACAGACAAGCCAGTGAGGCAGCAATGACTTCTTCTTCTTCTTCTTCTCCTGGGCGTTTAGTCCCGCGCAGTCGCAGGGTCCGCTGTTCTTGTGATCTGTCGCCACCTCATCCTATCAAGGGCGTCATCCGCCGTGGCGCCGACTTCGGCGAGATCTCTCTTGATGACGTCCTTCCATCTTTTCCTTGGGGCTCCTCTCGGACGCTTTCCGGGTGCCTCGAAATCTAGGGCCAACCTTGTGGGGTGATCCTCTGATCTTCTGAGGACGTGTCCATACCACCTCAAGCGCTGCTCTCTCATCTTCAGCTGGATCGGGGCTGTCTTCATCACTGCCCTAACATCCTCGTTTCGCACCCTGTCCCGACGGGTCCATCCACATGCCCACCTCAGCATCCTCATCTCCGCCGCGTGCAGTTACCGCTCCTGCGCCTTACCCAGGGCCCAGCACTCACTGCCGTAGAGGAGGGCAGGTCTCACAACTGTTCTATAGAGCTTGCCTTTGAGCGTCCTGGAGCATCTACGGTCGCAGAGGATCCCTGTGGACTCCCTCCACTTGAGCCAGGCTGCGTTTATCCGTCCCCTGACCGCCTGGTCCACACTTCCTTCCTTGGATAGGTCACTTCCGAGGTAGCGGAATTCTTCCACCTTCTCGATCGTTTCCCCTTGGCAGTCTAGGATCGATCCAGCGCATTGCTCAGAGCTGATAAACTTCGTTTTCTTCACGTTCAGCCGTAGGCCGTTGTCTGCGGGGTTTGTCTGCCACAGCTGCACCTTCTCCTCCAGCTCCTAAGGCAGCAGTGACTAGTGTACCAAAAGTATAGATTGCACTGTGCACTTCACAAAAATTCTCCTGCATTGAGAAACACAGATGAAAACAGCACAGCAAAAATAAATAAAAACGCGGCAAAAATAAATAAAAAATAAATAAATAAAAATAATATGGAACATATATACCATTTTCAGTTGAAATTCAATGTTTTCCAATTTAATTTCAACGTTTTCAAAACAAATTCAAGGTTGTTCAAAACAATTTCAACGTTTTTCGATTCAATTTCAGCGTTTTTCTGGTATCTGCCCATACAACAAGGTAGAAATTGTTTTTGAAAAACGTTGAATTTGTTTTGGAAAACATTGAATTTGTTCTGAAAAGCGTTGAATTTGTTCTGAAAAATGTTGAATTTGATTTGAAAAATGTTGAATTGCAACTGAAAATGGTATATATATATATATATATAATACAGGGTGCGTAAAAAGTATTGACGCACCTTCTTTTGTTGATACTTCTTTCCTGCTGAGTTGTTAACGTCGGTTTTCGAAGCTTTTGTGCGCCATATTTGTTATACGTATTGTGTTCCATCATTATTTTTGCTTGTATTTGTGCGCATTCCATTTTTTTACCATATAGTTGCCTAATCAAAGCGAAAATCCGTCGCCGCGTCGGCTACGCCACGCGGGTAGTCGTCAGAATTTTCTCTCCTTCTCGCCTAACTGTCTGATGTGAAATAAAACTCTTCGAGGAAACTGGAGGAACATCATACTGCATCAATTCGGGCGCTGCAGCTCAATTTCTAACAAAAGGAATGAAGACGTCATCCGTAAGAAAATCAAGCGCTCTCCACAGCAATCGACTAAGAAAATGGTTAGGAACCTGAACTTCAGCGAAGGATCAGGCAGAACGACTGTGCACAAGGAGCTTAATCTTCATAACTATCGACAACGCAAGTGCCACGCTCCGTTCTTTGGCAACAAGCAGACAAGGGTACGCACATGCAAAGAGCTGCTCAGGCGCGCTTCCACCAATGCACACCGCCACTTCGCCTTCAACGACGAAGCTCTTCACTTTGGAAGCAGAATTGAACAGGCAAAAGTGTTACATACTTTTCAAGGACCTTCACAGCGCTAACAGGCAAAAGTGTTACATACTTTTCAAGGACCTTCACAGCGCTATTTCTGGAGAACAGCTCGCTGAAAGGAAGGCGCATACGGCCAGTATCATGGTACTCGCAAGCGACGACGGATCACCTCCTATTTTGGGATACAGGAGTGAAGATAACCCAGTAGAATTACCTCAATTCACGTTCTAAAGAAGCATCTGATTCCGTGTTTTAAATTTCACGAGCGTAAGCCGTATTCGTCCAGCAGGATTAGACTCCTGAGCTGAAGTCGAAGATTGTTCAAGACAGATACGGCGTCAACTTGAAGGACTTCATTTCGGCAGAGGAATGGCATCCGTACAGACCGGATCTGAATCGGTTGGAATACTCTGTATGGGACGTTTTGCAGAACAAGGCCTGCGCTACTTCCCACAAAAGTATCAAGTCACTGAAGATGCTCTGGTCAAAACATGGAACTAAACCGACGTGGACTACTCGCGGCGCACCGTCGATGTCTTTCCTCGTCGTCTTCGCCCCTGCATTCGTAGCAAAGAAGCCCATAGAAAATACAAGTGATGCTATTCTGTTCGAATGATCATTGTCGACACTTTGGATGTAAACTTGCTAAATTTTTCGGTGTGTTATTACTTCCACAGTCTACTTTTAGTGCGTCAATACTTTTTACGCACCCTGTACAATACAATAATAAAGAGTGGCCCATAAGTCCTGCTACGAAAACTTAGTTGCATAAAAAGGCTAGAAATGCACCAAATTTCGTACAATTTTTTTCAATTTTAAACATTATCTGACCACACTGTGAAGATTACGGTGAAGCAGTATTATTCAAGTAGTATTACTTATTGACGTTAGAATCAACGGGCTACTTCTGGCGTGATAGAAGCCTTTAAATCGTATGAGTAGCTCTTCAGCTCCGCATCTCTTACGGTATGTTATTCCTCATTTGTTACAAAGAAGATGTTGCGCAATAATTTTTCTACGCTACATAAAGCAGAACTTTTTCTCTAAAATGGTCAATGAATAAAGACCAAAAACCTAAAATTGCGGAATTCCACAGCTGGTTTTTGCAGGTACGAGGTGCGACAAACGGACGGAGAACCGCTAGCACATCCATTTCTTCTTGACATTAGATTCATCGTTTTACCGGAATGTGCATTTCGTCTTTAAACAACGCGATTGGTCCCAGAAAATATGGTGTTATCTTCTTGTGCCCATCGAGAAGCATTTTTACTGCTTCTCACTCTTTTTACTCAAAAACCTAGGGTGTGAGGGAAGACATTTTGGAAAATTTTAATGTTATTGTTTTTTTTTCACGGATAGAGAGCCTTCGGGCTCTCTTGTTAAGAGGGATCTCGGGCCGCATGTCGCAGGGCCACGTGGCGCGTCCTCGGGTGGAGGATAGGGGAATTAAACGCGAACCAAATGCGACCGTGTACTGCCCAGACACGCAGGTGGGATGCAGGGGATGGACTCCTTGCTCCTGCTGTGTCGGGTCGACGCGTTCCTTGTGCGTGGGAGCGGCATGTTCGTGCACAGAGTGCGTGGATGTGTCCGTGACTGTGCGGATTGTAACTGTGTCGGCTCGGCCAAAAGCTTGCACTCGGTAGACTGGGAGTACATCGTAAGGCGATTCGAGGCCGCCTTAAGTCTCGCCCCGTCCCTTCGGGCAGTCTGGCTGGCTGCCCGGAGTACCCCGCCCGCACGACAGAGCCTGACTAGCTACCCGTGTTGTATTCCAGTCAAACACAGCAGCACTAAAGGGCCTCATTCCCCTGACCCCGAAAGAGCCCCCATTTCTGCAGCGATGGGAAGGACGAGTACGGAGAGGCTGCTAAAATCTCAGGGCCTAACCAGGCTGCGCAAACTGAGAAGGACTAGGATGACGATCTGTACTTACAACGCCCGCACGCTTGCATCGGAAGCATCCGTCGAGGACCTGATGATGCAAGCCAGGAAGATCAAGTACGACGTCATCGGACTGACCGAGACGAGAAGACACCACCCCCTGCACGCCGCCTACGACTCCGGAGAAGAACTGTTCCTCGGAACATGCGACAGCAGGGGAGTAGGCGGCGTTGGTGTCCTCGTCAACACGCACTTGGCCATGAACATCGATTCGCACGAGTCTCTGACAAGCCGAATCGGACGTCTGCGACTGAAGCGATGTGGCTCCGTGCCAGCCTTGACTGTGTTCGTCGTGTCTGCCCCAACATCCGACTACGACGACGAAGACGTCAAGGCCTTCTACGTGGAGCTGGAGAAGTTCTATAAGGAAGATCACACCTTCTACAAGGTGATCGTCGGCGACTTCAACGCCAAGATCGGGCCACGAAGGTCGCCGGAAGAACTTCACATCGGAACCCACGGTTTGGAGTGGAACGAGCAAGGTGAAAGGCTGTCTGACTTTATCATGTCGACCAAGACCATCCATGGAAACTCGCAGTTCCAGAAGCCTCCCTCCCTACGATGGACCTGGGAATCCCCCGGTGGCCAGTTCCACAACGAGATCGACCACATCATCTTCAATCGCAAGTATTGCCTGACCGATGTCTCCGTTGTCCCCAAGTTCTACACGGGATCGGACCACCGCCTCCTTCGCGCGAGGTTCCGCTTTTCGCGTCAAGGACAGAAGGCCGCGAAGTTCAAGAAGAGGAGTCCCAAAACGACCATCAACTGGGATCTCTACACCTCTCTTGTCGGCCTTTGGGAAGATGCCGTCATGGACAACGTCGACGAGGAATACGATCGCTTCGTGCACCATCACCACGATAGTGCTAAGGGAGCCGAGAGCTTGAAGACCACCAAGAGACGCCTGTCTCCGGAAACTCTCGAGCTGATACGCCAGCGTGGAGCAGCACGAGCGTCAGGCAACTACCAACTGACGTCCGAGCTTGCAAAGCTATGCAGAGCGGCGATAAAGGAAGATCTCAAGGAGAGAAGGGCGGAAGTGTTGGCTGAAGCAGCAGAGGCAGGGCTGAGCATCCGCAATGCCCGCCGGAACTTCGCCAACTTCAAGACCAAGATGACCGCTCTCCGACGTCCTGACGGAACCATCACCTCTTCCAGAAGGACCATGGAGAAAGTCATCCACGACTTCTACTCCGATCTCTTCGATAGCCTCGTCCACCTGCCCCCATGCCATCTTCCGCAGGATGGATACGTCGTCCCCTCTGTTCTCTCTTCCGAAATCCGACACGCCATCTCGTCGGTGAAGAAACGTACAGCACCCGGTTCTGACAGGATCAGAGCTGAACACCTGAAGAACCTCCCGCCAGCGCTCATCAACACCTTGGCGCGGCTCTTCACACGCTACCTGTCCGAATGCAAGGTTCCATCTCAGTGGAAGACCAGCAAGACCGTTTTGCTGTACAAGAAGGGAGACGTGCACGACGTTGGCAACTATCGCCCGATCTGCCTGTTGTCCGTAGTCTACAAGCTGTTCACTCGAGTCATGCTGAATAGGATTAGTAGAACGCTGAACGAAGGACAGCCATGCGAACAAGCAGGATTTCGGAGAGGATTCAGCACGATCGACCACATACACACCATTACGAAGCTCATCGAAGTGTCGCGAGAGTACAAGCTGCCGCTGTGCCTTACGTTCATCGACCTGAAGAAGGCATTCGACTCCGTCGAGACTGAAGCGGTCATGGAAGCCCTGCTCACCCAGGGCGTTCCTACTCAGTACATCAGAGTCCTTCGAGAGCTGTACAGGGATTCACGACCAAGATCTCACCATTCTACAACGACGTCGTCATTGACGTGAAGAGAAGTGTTCGACAAGGGGATACCATATCCCCGAAGCTCTTCAGCTCCACCTTCGAAAACGTCATGCGCGAACTAGAATGGGAAGACATGGGAGTGAAGGTCGACGGCCGGCAACTGCACCATCTTCGCTTCGCTGACGACATCGTGCTCATAACACCGAGCATCAGTCAAGTGGAACGAATGCTGGCCGACTTCGATCGTGTATGTGGAAGCGTTGGACTGCAGCTGAATCTTACGAAGACGATGTTCATGAAGAACGGATGGGTTTCTGATGCCCCATTCTCGCTCAACGGAACGAACATCTCCGAATGCTCCAGCTATGTGTATCTGGGTCGCGAAGTCAACATGGCCAACGACCTAGCACCAGAGCTGAGCAGGAGGAAACGAGCGGCTTGGGGAGCTTTCAAGAGCGTTCGAAGAAGTCGCGAAGAAAACGAAGAGCGTCCGACTCCGTGCCCACCTATTCGACTCCACTGTTCTTCCTGCCCTAACATACGCCTCAGAGACCTGGGTTATACGAAAGCAGGATGAACACGCGATCAGCGTCGCGCAGCGTGGAATCGAGAGGACGATGCTCGGAGTGACACGACTCACGCAAGTGAGAGAAGGACTCCGGAGTTCCGAGCTTCGCCGACGTTCGAAGATCAGAGACGCTGTCGCATGGGCCAAGTCGTCGAAAATTAGGTGGGCCGGCCACGTAATGCGATTCGCAGACACCCGCTGGACGAGAATCGTCACAGATTGGATTCCGCGGGATGTCAAAAGAACACCAGGACGCCCACCAACGCGTTGGTCGGACTTCATCGTGAAAGCCCTGAACGACCGATATGACGCTCTTCGTGTCCCTCGAGCGAGGAGGATCCATTGGACCACTCTGGCACGCGACAGGGACGAATGGAGACGCTGCTGGCGCCCGCTCGAGCAAGTCGATGATCAACGGGACGACAGGTGATACAGGTGATTGTTATTTTGACCTTTCTGGGATCGCTCAGAAAATTTTCATCAAATGAAGTGGCAGCTGAATACCCAGCCTGAGCGACGCGTGCTGCAGAGGTACAGTTACAATCTGAAGGCCTTTATCACGCCAGGAATGGCTCGTTATGAATAATGCTGCTCCAGAATAATCTGTACAGTGGGAGAAAATAATGTCTGGTGCATTTCTAGCCTTTTTGTACAACTAAGTTTTTGTTGCTGGACTTACGGGAAGTTTCTGTTGCAGGACTTATGGGCCACCCTGTATAATATATTTTTATAATATAATATAGATAACAAAACAGATATAAAGACACTGTATACTCTTCGAAAATTTCCTTCTTAGTTAACCATTATGGTGTTTAATGGAAGATGTTTGCGGACGACATAAAAGCTTATAGACCTACATATAACAAAGGAGGATGATCATGTTGCTCTCCAATCTATTATACCGCAATGCGGTAGCGGATTGGTCAGCAAGATGGTCTCTCCCTTTGTCAGCACAAAAGTTGAAATGCTCCGCCTTAGATAGCACAGTAATAGAAAGGCTTGTTTTCTTGATCACCTACATCACTTACAAAGGAAGGGCCTGAAGCGTATATCTGAACGGGGGGGGGGGGGGTGGGAGCGACTCACATAGGGAGAATCCCCACCCCTCAATAACTATAAAAATGTGTTCATTCTTGCCAAGTCGTTAAACCCAAGGAGTAGGGGTCACAATGGGATACGGCACACCACGTGTTTGGGGGTCTTATACGCCCGCAATCCCAGTGCCGGCCAGCGGCTCGGGGCGCAGTGGAAGTGGGGTTGCTTCATGCGAGGAAGGTCGGGGGTTTGGTTCTTGTGCGCTGCTCCGTTTTTTGCATTTCGACTGGTTGAGATTTGAGGGATTCTGACGTCTATACCATTTTCAGACGTTTTTATGCCTAATTTTCCAGCTGAACGTTGTGGTGTTCAACATGATGATGTAGAATTGTTCAACATCAGTGATACAAAGGTACAAATTGCATGAAGCACCACTGGGCACAATATGTGCGTAACGTATGAAGGCTACAGGCTCCTCACAGTCTGTTTACATACATGGACCAATGACCTCGGGAAAAGCCATCATGCTCGGATTTTCAAAGGAGACCACGTTGTGATGTCGGAGGTGGTTCAAGAGAGAAACGCGGTCTGTGGATCCCGCAATTTAACCTAAACGGCATCGATACACTCGTTCCCTCATCTTTGCCTGTCACCTGGAAATCAGAGATCTGCTGAAGATTTTCTAAAACCCAACACCAACAATGTCTGAAGATGTTCGAGTGGTGATCCACCTGCTCCCGCTGAAGTGTGACCTACCTTTAGACAAGGAACGTTCGAGAGAAGACATCAAGCTGGCCGAACGGATGGCCAACATATAAAAGGACTTCGAAGCACGTCAACTTAAAGTTGACAAGGACGTTGTGGTTAAAAAACCGGTCAGTAATAAACAAATCGTAAGAAAGCTACTCTCCACAGCGTACAGCTGGAAAATGCGCAGAAACGTCTGAAAACGGTATAGACGTCAGAATCCCCCAAATCTCAACCAGTCAGTCGAAATGCAAAAGTGCAGCAGCGCACAAAAAGGAAACTCCGACCTTCCTCACATGAAGCAACCCCACCTCCACTGCGCTCCGACCCGCTAGGTGGCAGAGGCATCGAGGGCGTACAAGACCCCCGAACCCGTGATGCACCGTATTCCATTGTGATTTCAAGGACCCCCTACTCCTTGGGTTTGACGACTTGGCAAAAAATGAACACATTTTTATACTTCAGGGTGGTCCACATGAAGTGTTACACACTACAAAAAGTCCATTTTCGAAAAGTTCTCTTTTTTTCTGTAGTTTGCTGTGGTGTTACTCTTTCTCTCCGTATCTTTTAGTCCACCTATGACCAGTCTCCGTTTCTAGGTAAACATGGTTTCGCTTAGCGATCGTTCAGCAGTAGTCGATACATTAAAACGCTGGTCGTTCGTTTCCGCGACTTCAAAGATGCTCAGACTGCATCGGATTCAAGTACACCGCATCATCAAACGTTTCGAAGAGACTGAAGGAATCTAAAATCGTCCGAGAGGAAGACCACGACGAACTGCAAGGACTTCTGTCCTTAGCACAAAGTAATTCGTTCAACTATGCAACGACTAACGAGTGATGATCTATGATTGTATTGCTACAAATCTGCCAAAGGACAGCAACTAAAGGCTTCAAAATTGGATGAATACAGAAAGATGAAGGCCCCTTGCGGTGACAAGTGCGACTCTTAACAGAAGAGAAGATATTTACCGTCGAACCACTCCAAAACGCGCAGAATCGACGGAAACTGCTGCCAAAAGGATTCGCAAGAGCCGCCAACGTCGGATGAGCTCATTTTCCACAGTTCTTTATGGTGTGGGCTGAATTGTCAGGTCAGGGCAAGACCAAGCTTGTTTTTATTCAAAAAGAAGTTAAGATCAAAGCCGAAATCTACGAGAAGCAAATCCTGGAAAACGTGGTAATACCTTGGGCACAAGAAAATGCTAAGGACATGAATTGGACCTTCCAGCAAGATTGGGCACCAGCTCACGGTGCCAAGAAAACTCTGGAATGGCGTGAGACCAACCTTCCGGATTTGTGGAGGAAGGAAGTTTGGCTTTCAAACTCGCCCGATATCAACCCTATGGATTTCGCCATCTGGTCAATCCTGGAGCAAAAATCTTGCTCTTTCAGACAGTTCACTGGATTCGCTGAAAAGAGCTAAGGAGAAGGCATGGGACAAAATTTCGCCGGAAATTATCGCGTGCATCGATAAGAATTTCCAAAAGAGATTGCACGTTTGCCTTGAAGCTAAAGGAACTCGTTCTGAATGTGGTATGTGATATTTTATGCAGAATTTTCTTGCCTTTCCAATACTCGTACACTTTTCTTATTTTAGTTGGTTTGTGCAAAATTGTACATAATTTTCCGCGTAACACTTCATGTGGACCACCCTGTAATTGAGGGGTGAGGATTCTTCCTATATAACTCGCTCCCACCGTTCAGACATTCGCTTCGGATCCTTCCCTTGTTAGAGCTTGGGAGCAGAACTACGTCACGTAATTTAGGGTTTAATTTAGACACAAACCTTTCACTCAAGAACCACTGTGAAACAAAAGCAAAGGCATTGTTACACAGCCTTTTCAGATCTTTGCGAACAAACTCTGTGAGCTATTTGATTCTCGTTTTTAAGCCCTATGTGAGATCCATCTAGAGTACGGAACCACTGTATTCAGCCCTACGCGTAAAAGAGCAATTGCTAGGCTAGAAGCCGTTCGAAAGAGCTCCACAAGAAAACTGTGACCAAGTGCATGGATACGATTGCACCAGGATTCCTTCGGCTACTGTAAGAAAAAGTCTACAGAGTGCCTACGCTTGCGCGCCGTAGGAGAATGTGTGATCTTGTTATGGTTGAAAAGATGGTAACCGGTATGTTAGGCATTTCAGCCCAGGAATTATATTCCGTTTCTTCTTCTAACACGAGAGGTGGCAAGTGGAAGATCAGAATCCCAAGGGCCAAATGTAGTCTAAGTTTAAGCTTCTTTACTAATAGAGCAGTAACCGAGTTTTTGAAGCTCTCAAAGAAAAACCTTCTACCTAGCTCCTTAAAGCAGTACAAAAAACGCGTTGACAGGTATCTCCAGGACCCTTCTTAGTTTACCCATTTGATGACTTCTAATTGTTCTGTTCACTGTTGTTTTACATGAGGTTTGTTAGTCGTATTTGAATTGTTTATCTGCATGGCTTTCCACGTACAAAAACAAATAAGCAAATATCGCTGTTTTAAGCGAGCAGTCTTTAATTATTGTTTTAATAATGCATAAATATTGACAACAAATAATTAAAAAAGTAAAAAATGCGTTAAAAAATAAACAAAAAATTAAATAAAACAAAAATAAATATAAACAAAACAATAACATACTTAAAAATTGTAAAGAAAGTAAAATAAAACGAAAATAAAATAAAAATATGAAAAAATAGATAATAATAATTAAAGTTTAAAAAATAAAAATATAATAATGTAATAATAAAAATGAGAATTATAACACCTCCTTCTTTACTGATGAGCCCCCGAGGAGGTGTTATAATAATAACGATTTGTCTGAAGGGAGGTGGCGAGACAAACCATTGAGGTTTGATATAATTTCTCCATAAACTCCATCAGATAAAAATTGCGACGATCTAACCAAGTGTATGCTATCTTCTCCTCTTTCAACATATTAAAAGAATGCTGTCTTTTTTGCACGCTAAAATGAAAACGCTTTTTTTCCTTGAAAAATAGAGCTTTTAAATTTCAAACAATGCCTTCAATTGTTGAGGCTGTTGCATTTAATAATTTAAAAAAAAAGTTACAGAGTAGACAAAAAGTTTACCAACTTTTTTGGAGAATCTTTGGTGTAACGAGGAAAAGCCTCGTTTTGGTTTGGAAGACGTACAGTTTGATTTCTGAAGCGTCGAGCTTGCTTAGAATAGTGCCCAATATAATTTGAAGAGTGAGCAGCTTGATTTGAAAAGTGTCCAATTAACATGAAAATGGTTTATATTCAAGGAAAGCGAACATGCAAGAAAACCATGCTTGCGTGCTTTTCGCCCTGCATGCAGGGATGAACTCTTGTCGAAACGTCCACTGCGCATTGCTGAAGTGCTGCTGGAAACAGAAAAGTACAACAGCCTCGAAGATGTCCCGTCGGTCTTCATTTACACATCTTCATTTACTTTTCACTTCTTCGTCCACTAAAACCAGGGGTCTTTCTGTTGGTGTGGATTCCACTCCAAACTGTGAACGCCTGCGTATTTCGACGATGCTCGGCGATGGCAGAGGTGGCTAGAGCCTTTCCAGGTCAGATGCTGCCATTTTTTGGGGTTGTGAGTCTACTCCACGGAGAACAGCTCGTGCGGAAAAGTGTTCGCTGCCACTCGCGGCGACCTTCGGCCCGCATGGCATCAATGGAGCCGTTCGCGCTTATTCTTGTCCATAAGCAGCTGGACTTTATGGAACTTGTAAGGCTTCAGCCCGCGTCTCCTTCTGGCTACCCGATGCGCTGATGTGAAACTGACACCAACATCACGGGGCGATTTTTCCCAGCAGACCGTCGGATTTGGGATTTTTCGCTTTTCGATGGTATTCCGGATTTGCAGCATATTGACGGTGCGATTTCCCCCTTGTCATGGACAATCACCTTCATGACCCAGCTGCTTACATCAACGAGCTTCTGTGGAGACAGTCGACCGAGCAGGTTAACGATGTCGCATTGCTGCTTTCCTTGGTGATGAAGCTTCAAAATCGCAGTGCGATGGTTTGACATCTTGAGAAAAGACTGTAACTGGTGCAAAATATAACTTGAAAAGCTATAACACGGTCAGAAATATGCTCACAAAAAATGGAACTATTGCAGCCATGCAGCAGATCTATGCGTTTGCATGGGAGCACGTCAAACCTTCATCGCGTTGTTTTATTATAGAACATCCAGTGTCCCGTCACAATGCAAATATCAAGAGTTTTCGTACCTTTGTACAGTAAAACGGTTGAGTGGGTTGAAATGGCGTCAAGGTTAGTGCCATTCTCCTGTGTCTTTGACTTCTAGTATCTCCTATTAAATAGCTCAACAAAGGAAGTGTTAGAGATGTTTTGAGCCTAGACGTCCCCACTCTGTAAATGAATTTTACGTGATAGGCCCCTTGAAAAGCCTGCAGAATAGTATTTTTCACGAAGTAATGTCAACCACAACGTCCCTTTTCAAGCCATTCGCTCCTACAAAGCCATCGCGGTGTCATGCGGGTGAATATTCATCGAAAATATTTGCGTGTCGATCCCGTGATTCCTCAAACAATCGGCGGCTTTTCACCTGGCGGCCGACGGTCATGCGCCCGGCGCACACAGCGGGCGGCCATGATGCAACGGACTGATGACGGTGCTCAGGACGTAACAGCTTGCGCCATGGCTTCTGAGATGACGACCCTTGGCGCATGTCGGCATACGCATACCGTAATGAGAAGTCGTCGTTCCCTAATGGCATCAAAGGCACAAAGAGTTGCCGCCACGACTAGCCAGCTAAGTGCTGGGGCCAAGGGTGAGAGTAACTCGGCTTCCGCTCCACTTACTATAGGAAAAGGACAGCGGACTGCGATGAACAAGCCTATCTGGATGGGACGGGCCGCGGATTCTACTTCTACAAGATGTCGTAGCAGCAGTTTGAATGTGTGCTAGGCCCACCGAAGTGTTTGCGGTGGGCAGTCGATAAGGAATTTAGTCATTTTTATTTACAAGTTACTTTAGTTCACAAACAGCGGTATCCAGATGGAAGATTTAACAAGGCCGACTAAATTCATTTATTCATTTATATGGGGGGATTCTTGCCAATATGTTGTTAATAAGCGGAGAACAGGCGGGAGAAAAAATAGAGCAATTGTCTGGAAAAAAGAAATACTGAACGGCAGGAGAAAGACACATATATAGTTTCGAAGGTGGAGAGAAATAAAGTAAAGTACATATTTAATTCTACACACAAGTGAGATCCTCTTAATATCGACCCGTTTTTTTTAATGTACGCTAGCTAAAAAAAATAAAGTAAAGTGTTTCTAAAAGAAAGAAAGAGCAAAAAGGTAAGCTGAAGCTTAAGTGGAGCAAACTCACGGCAAGGGATTTGCAAGCATTCCAATTTTTGTGGAGAAAGTACAAATTTGCATCTGATTAAATGTGTTCAAAACCGATGAGTAGCGAAACTCTGCATGAAACGGGTTTGAAAAATATAAGCGTCTTTGTAATTTTGAAATATTACCTTCACACTTTCAATAGTTCTTTTTTATGCTTGAGAGAATGTCATGGAAAAATCGAAATTAAAAAACTGTGCAACCACTGCGACTGACACCAAGATAAGTTAAAGGGTAAAGCTTTAAACTTTTTTAGTACCTACACTGGCACCTAAGTCATCACCTCTCGAGCAGTGCTTATTGTTTGAAACACCCATTCGGATCTATCCTGGTCGGGAGGGGTCAACCGTTATGTGCTAGTTGCGTACGCCATCCCATGTCACACAATCGTACCCGCTGAATTTAGAGGAAAACCCTGTCATCATGAAACAGCATATGAGGAGGCTATTGTAACAATTAACGCAAGGATTTGTAAACGCGAATCACCATACCCCCTCCCCAGCTCCGATTAGGAAAGATCGCACCCTGACTTTTTTCGACTACACAGATTGTCACTGAATATGATAAGAGCTAGCGGACGCGTGTACCGCAGTCGGAGAAGGTGCTGGCTACCGTGCACACGATACCAGGATTCTGGTTCGGATTTCCCGCCCAGGCCAGACTTCCATCCCTTCAGGTTCGGTTAAGTGGTACCAAAGAAAAAAGCGCTGACTTGTTCAACGACTGGCCACCGTATGTCGTTGAATGGCCAAATACGCATTGAATTCGCCTCCATGACATACCCTAAAAGTAGAATGCTTGGCGCATTCCAAAAGGGATTGAGTAACGTCGTTACTTGTCATCTTGTACTTATGGAACAAGCGATTTGACCCCCATTGTATCTCTCGAGTGAGGAGGACCCGTTGGAGCACTCTGGCACGCGACAGGGACGAATGAAGACGCTGTTGGCAGGGGCAGACATAACTCCAACGCCGTCGCATGCGGCTAGCGCGCGACGTCGCTTTGGAGTTACGTCCCCGTGCAAAATCAGCGGATTACAAAAAAGTGAAGAGAATCCATTGGAGCACTCTGACACGCGACAGGGACGAATGGAGACGCTGCTGGTGCCCGATCGAGCAACTCGATGATCAACGGGACGATACAGGTGATACAGGTGATCTTTATGGTGCAGCATGCTACTGCACCTTCACCGCATTATCATTCCACTATTATTTTCACTGAGTTGGTTGAAAATGGAAAACGGTGATAGCCAAGTGATGTTCCAGGCTTGTGATAGGCCCACAGGTACGGTTTCATTCAAATATTTCTCCGTAACATCCCCCCCCTCTGTTCCGTAGCTGTGATTGAGTGTTCCGCTGGCTCTGTGCTCGGGTGATGATTCTTAGTCGTCGGCCGGCCCATCAGCAATGTGGGTCGAGAAGACAAAGGTTCATTGACGCGTCCATAAATTGACAACGCTACCGATCAGGCCATCTTCGTCGGCCTGAGAGCCAACGCACACAACGGAACATCCTCCTCGTTCCGCGTTGCGGCTAAAAAGAGCCTGCAGCAGCGCTCACTTTGTGCAGCTGCTCTGCAGGTGGCGTGCAGTGGTCAGCCGCCGCGTGCGTGTTTTCAGTTCCCGAACAACAGCTGGAGACGACGACGACTATAATTAGATAGCTATGCGATCAGGAATTCAAGCGCCGACCAGAGAACGTTTGGAGTGTTTCAAAAATTTATTTATTCATTTATTTGTCCTATATTAACAAAATAACATGCCAAAAAACACACAATGAACACAACACAACAGCGCCATGCAAAAATTATAGCATAGCCAAAAGAAAGGATAAAGATAAAGGATGGCGTTACTCAATTTCCATTTGGGATGCGGGGATGCGCCACGCATTCTACTTCTACGGGATGTCCGAACCAGGAACCTAGCATCGGCTGCAGACGACTGCCGGCGCCTCCTCCGACTGCGCTCCACGCCCCTGCCTAAAAGAAACACAACAAAATATTATTACCTAAATTCCTACAGTAGTTGGTTTCATAAGTATGAGGTACATATAAGCAGATCTCCCTTCCCTTCTTTGTTCTTTTTTCCACCTTTCTATAAACGAGGAAATTGAAAATAATAAATATAAATTGAGAAATTTCATGACACATAATTTATGCCGACCCGTAAAATTTCTTAAAAATTAAAGAGTTTTCTGAATACTATATACCATCTGCACAAAAATCAAACTGAGTCTTGTTACCGTAAACTTGAATCCATCGAAAAACCCAGTTATGAGAGTGGCACAACATTAAAACTGTTGCAGGTCGTAAAGGATAAAGAACGGCGTTCGTTACTCAATCCGCTCAATTCTTTTTGGGATGCACCACGCATTCTACTTCCACGAGGTGTCTCGAAGGCAATTTGAATGCGTGTCTGGCCATACAACGACTCGCCGATGAACAAGGCAGCGCTTTGTCCTTCCTAGACAAGTCTGGTACCAATTCTCCGACCCCGGAGGGATGAATGCTTGGTTGGCCTGCTTGGGAAATCCGAACTAAGAACCTGGTAACGAGTCATGCGACAGCCAGTACCCTCTCCGACTGCGCTATGTCGTTACAGGTAACACGCACAGAAAATGCTGTTAGATATTTTAACACAACACAGAGTTTTGATTACAACAAAACATCCTGCAACAACATATGCTGTTAGATGTTCCTTCATTTTTGCTTAAGCCTAGAGCGGCTGGTATAGAAACGAGATGCTGTTAGAAGGGCGTTTATGTAGTTGCGATCAAAGCTCGTGCGCAGACCGGGACTTGGACTCGCACCTTCTATTTTTTTCCAGGCAGCTATGACATTCCACTTCCAAAAGCCCGGAAAGCAGAAGGTGCAGGTTCGAGCCGAGCTCGGTGCAAGAGTTTTGATCTCAACTAATGCCCTTTTACAAGCTGTTAGATGTGTTCCTTAGACATTCTCTAAGACTACACCATTTTAAACATGCAAAAAACTGTCCCGCTTAGTAATTCACTGTCAAAAAAAGCATCTCTCAAAAAGAAACTCGTCCAAGGTTTCTGTCAAAATTGATGAACTCTCGAAAGATATTTAGCACTTTCACGCCAATTTGGACACATTTCTAGACAAGCCTTTCGGTTTTGAAATTAAACTGAACATCTTTCAAACCAAAACGAGCTCCTTCCACATTAAACTGGAAACTCTTCAAAGAGGTAAGAATAATTTTTTTCAAAGGACATTTAGTATGACCTTTCTTGAAGTTTGATTTCACCTACCCTAGAAGTGAACACATCGTTTGAATTCTATAGAACTCACATTTTTTCGCGGAAAAATAATGGTTTTCAGTCTGTTTTAAAAAGCAATAAGCTGGCCATTGTTTGTTGGTGAAAGGAGAGATTGAGCAATGTCCTCGCCCAAAATATTGCAATTTTTATGCGAAAAAAATTTTAGCTAAATTTTTTCGTATATTTTTTTCAAAATTTAAATTTCAGTTTTCATGGAGTTTCCTACCTATTAACGACGAAACAGATGCACTTTTAAAGAACACCCATATCCTCACTTTGACGCCTCATGAAGCAGCATATACAACACCAATCAAATAAAAATCGCCACGAGCTTTCCCAGTGCATAGCGCGATCTCGTTTTTTGATGACCTAAATGATTGCTGCCCTGCTTCTCTTTTTTACAAAAAAAAATTCAAAAAATGACAATTTTGTTTATGTGATTTTTAATATTCATCCAGGCAGCTGATCTAAAAAAATAAACTCATGTTACGACAATTTTTTGAACAAAAAGTTATTTTAATCATCTCGGAGAGTCTACGGTTTAATCTGGAAGCCAGTCGTTTCGATAGGAAGACGTTCACTTTCATTTCGGATGCATCAGTTCTGCTTAGGACAGTGTCCAATTTGATTTAAGGAGTATTTAGTTTGAGGTGAAAATATATAAATAAGAACACACGAATTCATAGATGGATCATTTTCATAGTAGTGAAGTTTGATGTAGCCAAATATTTAATTATGACGGTTCGTTGAATTATTCAGTTATTGACGTTTGTTTATCCATCATTTATTGACATTCAAATTTGTAAAAAAAAAGACGGGCGAGCATTCTACGACTGAACGCTAGCCTGCCTTTTTATTACTAAATTGGAGAGCAGACGGGGGAGGCGCTGGCTGTCACCTGCACCAGAAACCAGGTTCCTGGTTCAGATTTCCCGCCAGGCCAAACAAGCCTTCCATCCTCCGGGGTCGGAGAATTGGTACCAGACTTGTCTGGGAAGGGTAAAGCGCCGATTTGTTCATCGACTGACCATCGTAAATCATTGTACAGCCAAATCCGCGCTCAAATCGTCTCCATGACATCCCGTATGTAGAAGTAGAATGCGTGGCGTATCTCGGAAAGGATTAAGTAACGCCGTCCTTCCCCCTTTATCCTTTAATAGAAAGGCTGAATATCAGCTAGTTGATTCTGTTTTCTCTTCTTTTTACGGCGACCTGAAGATCTCTCGGAAGGTCCCTCTTGAGGTTCTGCTAAAACGCTTTCGCTCCAGGTAATTACGTTGGGAAGCCATTCCAACCGCTCAGACCGTCCCCTGCTGAGCATTCCTCACGCGAGGAATAACCAACAGGGCTAGTTCGCACCACGGGGCACCCGTACTTCACGGCTAATTACCGGGTGGACAGCAATGTCCTGTCCTCAGCAATGACGACAGCGTCAATCACTGGATTGGTGCTGTGCACAGCAGTCCGGACCAGCAATTACCGTAATCAAAAATTCGCCGACACACACACGGGTGCATAAAAACATCGCCATCATCTACGGTAATTGTCTGCGCAGGCCTGAAATCGTTCCGAATTGTGTCGTCGAAAAATGAAGTGACTGGAGCGACGAGCCCTCTGCACTTCACTGAATTACTTACAGCGGTAATTGCTCTCACTGCGTCTTCCTAGATACTCCTTTCGGTCGGATTCTGTTTTTTTCTATTTGGAGGTATTCCTATTTGGAGGTGTCACTTCGAAGCTCACAGGAAAATCAGAATAAGGAATGAAGTTACTAGATCATCCATGAGATGCGCTGGAGTTCTGTTGACGCCGCTCGATGTTCACAGTCGCTGTCTCATGTACAAAGTCGTCGAAAATTAGGTGGGCCGGTCATGTATATGATACGTTTAGCCAACATTGGCAAACCGTCTGGATTACGCGGAGCGTCAGAAAAACACCCGTATGTTGTGTACAGGGCGTCTCAAAAAATGTATGCACTGTTTGAAAGGTGATAGCTCTGTTCACAGCAAAAGTACCGAAGAAGTTAAAGGCTCACAAAAAAGAATAAGAACATGGAATTTTTCTGACGTACGAGCGATACAGATTGCGCCACGCACACCTCTGAACTCCTGCTTTTTACACTCGATTGATTGATTTTCGCTTAAATACTTGTTTCAATTTCTCCACAAAGTGGCCGTATCGAATGATTTGTGGTTCTTTTGAGGTTCAAACTTAAAGGCTTTACGGCTTGCGAAAAATGCAGTGACTATTTGAAATGTTCTAAAAATGCTGCTTTCAAAGATGTTACTCTTATGAAGGAACAGAGTAACGGTATTTTTGTGACGTGCAAATAGTCAAGATTGCATCATGCACCCGCTTGAAACCTTGTGTTTCAGACTCGATTGGTTGTGCATGGGCTGAATGCTTACGACAATCTTGTTGCTAATCGGATAGATTAACCTGTGCTGTGTTTCTTTTAGCGTTTAAAACTTTTAAGCGTTTAAATAACGTTAAAAAAACATGACATGCGAGTTCATTGATTGCACAATTTAAGAGTGAGCTGGAGACAATTTTTTCAAGACGGATTCTGTAGACCGATGAAGCAAAATTCAAGCTGAATGGAGAGGTTAATTGGCATAACTGCAGCTGCTGGGCGTCGTAAAACGTTAAAAGATGCACAGCACAGCTTAATCCAGCCATGCACCATCAATCGAGTTGGAAATGCAAGGTTTCAGGTGGGGCATGGCGCAATCTTGACTGTTTACACGTCACAGAAAAATCGTTACCTTGTTCTTTCATGTGACTCTAAATATCTTTAAAAACTTTATTAGCAGTAATGTTAGAACCTTTCAAATAGTACCTGAATTCTCTAGCAAAACCTGCATTATTCGCAAGCCGTAGAGCGTTTTTAAGTTTTACACCTTTAAAAAAGCACAAATCAATCGATACTGCCTTTTGAGAAGAAATCATAACAAAATTTTCAAGCTAAACACTATCAATCGAGAGTAAAACGCAAAATTTCAGAAGAGTGCATGATGCCATCCACACAGCTCATAAGGATAAAAGGATAAAGGACGGCGTTACTCAATCCCTTCTGGGATGCGCCAGCGCTTTCTACTTCTACGGGATGTCGTGGAGGCGACATGAATGCATAGTTCGACATACAATGACTTGCGGTGGCCAGCCGATGAGCAAGTCAGCGCTTTATCCTTCCCAGACAAGTCTGGTACCAATTCACCGACCGCGGAGGGATGGAAGGCTTGGTTGGCCTGGGCGAGAAATCCGAACCAGGAACCTGAAATCGGTTGCACGCGACAGTCGCGCCTCCTCCGACTGCGCTGCACGCGCCCACACAGCTCATACGCCAGAAAATTTCTACATATTCCCTTAAGCCTTCATACGAATTCTCAACTTCTTCAGTACCATTACTGTGAGCAAAGTTATCACCTTTCAAACAGTGTATGCATTTTTTGAGACACCCTGCATATATATGTTTCAAGTGCTTGGATCAAGCGGCACTAAGATTGGAACCAGACAGCAGAACTGACAATTTTTGTCAAAACTATTAGACATAGAAGTGGCACCTCAGCAGAATTGGGTATCAATTCTTTCAAGACGTTTCTTTTCTTCCCTTGCGAAACAGAAAGATGTTCTGATGATAGAGAAGATTCAGAACAATTTCACCAGGAAGGTTCTGTTGCGAAATGGTGGATTTCTGTAGGGCAGAATCCCTAGAGCTAGCACTAGGAATGCTTATCTGGGTATTCCATCACTCAAGTCAAGGAGATACTACTTCGATATAGTTATGGTCTATAAACTAATCAGCCACCTAATCCCAGTTTCCTGTACAAAATTCTACACCCTACGACCCTCATTCACTAGGGGTGGAACCGATAAGCTGTTTTTTAGATCATCTAAAACCTCACTAAGAGCCACCTTCTTGACGGTTAGAGCTGGTCTGAGGTATCTCAAATGGAGTAAGACGAGGACTGTGCCGACTTCTCTTCCTTCGTTCAAACGTATGGCAAAAGCGACTATATTCAGTGCAAAATAGTAAATCCGGTGATGCGTTCCCCACGTTTCCAGTCATCCAACCATTTACCATCCTATTGATCCTCCATGTTTACAGACGCTCTATTATCTTGTTGTTGTTCTGGCTGTGTTGATGTGGTTTGGGTTCTGTATAACGTCTGTCTTAAACAGCGTAATAAATGAAATGAAATGAAATAAAACTACGCCACGTAAGTTTCGTTCCCAACGTTAAGGGCGTTCTCTGCGATATGTGGAACAAGAGTTCTCAGGCGAATCTACTGTGCGTCATTGGATGGGATTGATTATCAGAATTAAGCTCAGATATAAGATCTGGTCTAATCCGAAGATCGCCACATGACGCGCTTTCGAGGAAGCTGTAGAACCTTCGTCATAGTCAACAACACGGAAGCCGGCAGCGGATCTCTGCCTTATGTGCTTCAGCTGTTAGAAACGTCATAAGGAGAAAAGCCAAGGTGCAAGAATAAGGATGGATGAAGCAGACGTGGATAACTGGATAATAAAATTTCTAGACAGCGGAAGGCAATGGGCAGGTCGAATTTGAAGCGCCTTATCCCTTGTTTCTTGTTTTCTGATACTAGTCGCTAATTTGGCCTGTCTACCAGGACAGGCGGGAAAGTACCAGCCAATCAAAACCACTATGCTTCTGTTTCGATAATTTTCAACGTAACGAACTGTAGGCGAACTATTCTACTACAGTAACATCAGAACCGCTCTGTCTCAAACGACGAACGTGGCTTCTTGTCGGCACATCAAACAAAACCCCAAGCCTCAGATTTCAGGGCCGCAGATTGAGCTGCCACGGTTCGGTGACCGTCTCACGTGAGCAGACGGCATGCCAGTCCCTCGGTGCCCGATAACCATGACCGACAACGACAACGACGGGCAGCGGCGACCGGGTCAAATTTCACGCTGAAACGTCTAGCCGCGCTCGAATTACGATCGTCGACCTCGTCGGCGGCTTTGATAACTCACCACATTCGGCAGGCCAGGAGCCATTCTTCCGAGTCGGACACACCAGCGGCATCAAAGAAGGCGGTGTGCCGGTTTTATGAAGCGTGACTGACCATTACGCAACTAGCGGCTTCCTTTGAGGCGAGGCGAGGTTTAGATGAGGTCCTGTTTGCTTTAAATTCAATCATCCTCCTGAAAATAAGCGTTTCCATATATTGCGACGTGCTTTGGAAACCATCGCTGTAGTAAACGCCCTTCCCTCATTCGGTTCTTGCTTCATGGTCTTTGAGCAGCATTGAGATTTCTTTGAAGAAAATATTATCGTAAAACAGACCCAAAGCCTTCTCGGCACCACTCGTTGTTGAAACTTCTCTAGTGCGAGCGCCTGATAAGCAGTACGCCTTGAAGTCGTCACTATGTTCTGTATGAAACCAATGTTGTTCTGAGCGTTTTCGATCTGTCAGGAGAGCCATTTCGAATTCGAATTTTGACCTGATAAAATACAAGACAATCCGACGTTGAGGAGTGCCTGTTCGTCATCAGTCCGATCATTTTGAGCAGAGTTTTCCGTTTCTTATTTCAAAAAAAACCAAGATTAGCCAGAAACCAGAAATCAAGCTGTCATTATGGGTACAATTTTATCCCTATGTTTGGCCTCATTCAGATTGAGAAAAGTTTGTTCCTATAAAAAAGGGCGATGTTGAAATTGCTTTGCTTTGCTTTTGAATTTCGCATGACCTTGACGGGATAACTTGTTAAGAACTACAAAAAATGACTTAAAAACCAACAGACAGTATAGGCGACCACTCTCTCTTAAAACCAAGAGCCCCCTGCCCCCTCCCTCTCCCCAACGAAACGAAACGCCGCATGATTCTCGAAACTCAAGCTTAACCATGGTCCGAGAAGTTTGGCTCCTGCAAAACACATCAGGACATTCCGATTGGGAGTCTAGCCATCACCAGTATGGCCATTTTGGGTCGAGTTTTTCTGATTTATTTTTTAAAGAAAAGTAACTAAAATTGGCCAGAAAACAGAAAATCGAGCTGACTTTATGGGTAAGAATAAAAGGATAAAGGACGGTGTTACTCAATCCCTTTTGGGATGCGCCACGCATTCTACTTCTGCGGGATGTGGTGGCGATTTGAATGCGTATGTGGTTATACAACGACTCGCGGTGGTCAGCTGATGAACAGTCAGCGCTTTATCCTTCCCAGACAAGTCTGGTACCAAGTCTTTCACCGACCCCGGAGGGATGGAAGGCTTGGTTAGTTCGGACGGAAATCCGAACCAGGAACCGGGTATCAGGTGCACACGACAGTCGCCACCTCCTCTGACTGAGCCACAAGCGCCTTCATGCAGTATAATAAATAAATAAATAAATTAATTAATTAATTAATTAATTAATTAACAATATAACTCTAGGGGCATTTTTAGATAGGAAATTTTCTCTCTGTTCATGAGAAGTCAATTCCTAGGATCACCTTAAAGCATTAATTCGTGTTGGAGTTTATTCGAATTTAGGTAATAAAATTTGAAAAAATAAAGGATAAAGGGCGGCGTTATTCAATCCCTTTTGGGATGCGCCACGCATTCTACTTCTACGGGATGTCGTGAAGGCGATTTGAATGCGTATTTGGCCATACAATGACTTGCGGTGGCCAGCCGATGAACAAGTCAGCGCTCTATCCTTCCCAGACAATCTGCTACCAATTCACCGACCCCGGAAGGATGGAGGCTTGGTTGGCCTGGGCGGGAAATCCGAACCAAGAACCTGGTATCGGGTGCACGCGACAGCCGGCGCCTCCTCCGACTGCGCTACACGCGCCCTTTGTGCTTGTTTCAGATTAAGAAAAGTTTTTTCCAATAAAACCGGCGATTTTGAATTTGCTTTGCTTTGCTTTTGAATTTCGCATGACCTTGACGGGATAACTTGTTAAGAACTCCAAAAAATGACTTGAAAACCGACAGCAAAACTAAGAGACAATTCTTTCTTATAAGCAAAGAAGCCTCTGCCCGGAACAAGCTCAGATCTCCCCTCTCTAGACTTGCACTCAACCAATTTCCACGTCCCTTCGAACCTTATTCTTCGAGTCAGAGGCCATCAGAAGATGACCGGCTCCGCCTTCTAACTCATAAAAGACCGCTGAGACAATTAACTCGCGGCGGTTTATCGCCCGTTACCCTCCCTGACCACTGATCTCACAGGACACCATTCATCGCCTGCACCCACTTGAATAATCTCTGGTGCGTTCGGCTCCAGGTGTTCGTGACTCATTCAACGCTCCTACTAATGGAGACTTCATCGAGTTGAGTTGTGGTCAGCCGAACTACTGGGGCGGAAAATTACGCGCTGAATCGAGTGGATGAGGCCAATGATCATGACAGGCAGTGAAGCATAGGAATCAAGGGATACCAGTCCTTCTGCGGTACGGTGGTGAAAGGCTCTACAACTGCATTTACAACCTGAGATAGGCCCTGCGCCCAGCATAACCACTTTTTTTAGGCTGTTAAGCTAGTTTTTAGGCTAGTGAGAGCTTCAAATATTAGGTCGGACCGAAAGCTTCTGCAGTTTCGGTGTATCGAATGTTCGCAATTTTATCCTAATATTTTATTAAATAACTTAGTAGGAGTTTTTGATGCATATGCGCAAAAATATGTAGTTTTAAAAGCATATCAAACAGTATATGCAAGTTAGCCTCTCAAACTGAGGAATATAGCGCACTCTTCGGAAAGCCGAAAATTTCGATTTTTGTGTTATAGCGCTTTTCAAATCTTCATATAGTTGTGATTATTTAAATTTAAAAGCAGAAAATAACGAAACTTGGAGTTTTTTAAGTTTATGGACGGACTGATTTTATGAATAAAGCATCAGAGTAGGTGTAGCGCAGTCGGAGGAGGTGCCGGCTGTCGTGTGCACTCGATACCACCTTCCTGGTTCGAATTTCCCACCCAGGCCAACAAAGGCTTCCATCCCTTCAAGGTCGGTGAATTGGTACCAGACTTGTCTGGGAAGGACAAAGCACTGACTTTTTCATCGGCTGGCCAGGGCAAGTCATTCATTGTATGGTCAAATACGCATTCAGGTCGCCTCCACGATTTCGTAGAAGTAGAATGCGTGGCGCATTCCAAAAAGGATTGAGCAATACCATGCTTTAACCTTAATATCGACGCATTCAGTTTCACACATAGGTGTCAAGAAGAAATAGAAGGCATAGCGCAAACCAGGGTGATTCTGCAAAGATGTGGATTTATGCCCTGTTGATAAAGCCTGAAAGGACAAAAATAAAGGGCGGAGTTCTTCGGTCCTCTTTAGGATGCGCCACGCATTCTACCATACTTCTACGAAATGTCATGGAGGCGTGTTGAATGCGTATTTGGCCACACAATGAGTTGCGGTGGCTAGCCGATGTACAAGTCAGTGCTTTATCCCTCCCAGACAGTCAGGTACCAATTCACCAACCCCGGAGGGATGGTAGGCTTGGTTGGCCTGCGCAGGGAATCCGAACCAGGGGTCTGGTATCGGGTGCAGGCGACAGCCGGCGCCTCTTCCGACTGCGTTCCACGCGTCCCAAAATCTTGCGTCAAGCGGGACTCGAACCCGCATCTTCTGCTCTCCGGGCAGCGAAAAGGGTTCGCCTTACACCAACGGCGCTCCCTATTGATATAATCTCTATAAGCTGTAGTTGTAGCAGATAGAATAACACGGTTTTCTACTCGAGAAGTATCCAAACTTTTGGTGATCACGTTCTCCTACATTTGGTTCCCCTCTTCCTGGTTCCCCTCTCCCGACCCTCCCTTCTAGTCGATCGGCGTGTTTGTAAAGGTAAATAGCCAGGTATTAGGCGTTTATTAGTGCCATTAACCGGCGAAAATGGCTAGCGGTTCCCAAAACCACAAAACCAGTTCCGAGCCGAAGTGCAATCGCTCCGTGGAGTCATTCGTGCAACTCATTGAACATCTGGACGTTTTGGTCTTCGCTGCTGTCACAACGACCCCTGCAAAAAAGGTGGCTATAAATAAGAACAAGGTTTACGGTCGTCCCCCTTGTGGCTCTTGGCGGAAAGCATGACCGATTCTTCGAGCGATGCTAGGCGAAGATAAGGAAATTTCGGTCGTGACAGCGATAAGAAATGACCGCTATGGGTTTGAATTTTTACGCTGAATGTGCGGATTTTGATGACTGGTTTGCATCGACTACTGTTCATTTTCACTACAACAACTTTCCTAGTACTCTTCAGATTACTCATCCCCTCAGAGTAGCTGGTAATCGACTTAATGCCGAGGCGAAGAGGCGAGAGGAATTGCGTCAGAGATGTCTCCTCACCCAATCGCAAACATCATTCATTATTCGGATTAGGTAGTCAGGCGCCTCAAGCCACGTGCTCAGAATGAGCAGAACTCAGGAAGCGGCTTAGACGATGAGTAGCTTAGTCGGCCAGTATAAGTACATCAAATGAGGTCGCTTGAGCTGCCAGTGAAAGAAAATCCTTACCCACAGTTGTAGGGCATCTAAGTCTATACGATGATAACCACAGAAAAATATGAAATTTAAAAAAAGTAAGGAGCCGACTTTGAGCAGATCTGCTCAAACGATCACAGAACACCTTTCCTTAAAGTGTGCTATTTAGTTCTACAACTACAGCTGTATTCTAGGTAGTAGGGATACGAGTTGTAGGGTGACGTTTTATGAAGAGGTTGCGCCTTGCAAGAGTCCTATCTATTTAAAAGCCTCCTTAGTTGGAAGATAAAATAGTGTTCACATGAAGTTGTAGAGTTGAAGAAATAAAGAGAATTCTATGACACCCTTTACTTAAAACAAAAAATTTTATTACGTAAGGTTAATTTTATGACGTATAATTTATTACCTAAGGCGCGTGTAGCGCAGTCGGAGGAGGTGCCGACTGTCGCGTGCACCCGATACCAGGTTCCTGGTTCGGATTTCCCGCCTAGGCCAACCAAGCCTTCCCTCCTTCCGGGGTAGGTGAATTGGTACCAGATTGTCTGGGAAGGATAGAGCGCTGACTAGTTCATCGGCTGGCCACCGCAAGTCATTGTATGGCCAAATACGTATTCAAATCGCCTACACGATATCCCGGAGAAGTAGAAGGCGTGGAGCATCACAAAAGGGATTGAATAACGCCGTCCCTTATCTTTATTTTTGAAAATTTTGTTACCTAAATTCGAATAAACTCCAGCACGAATTAATGCTTTGAGATGATCTTAGGAATCTACTTCTCATGAGCAGACAGAAATTTTCCTATCTAAAAATGCCTCTAAAGTTTATTTATTTATTTATTTATTTATTTATTTATTTATTTATTATACTGCATTAAGGCGCATGTGGCTCAGTCGGAGGAGGTGGCGACTGTCGAGTGCACCTTATACCCGGTTCCTGGTTCAGAATTCCGCCCAAACTAACCAAGCCCTCCATCCTTCCAGAGTCGGTGAACCAGACTTGTCTGGGAAGGATAAAGCGCTGATTGTTCATCGGCTGACCACCGCAAGTCGTTGGATGACCACATACGCATTCACGTCGCCTCCACGACATTCCGAAAAAGTAGAACGCGTGGCGCATCCCAAAAGAGATTATGTAACGTCGTTTTTATCCTTTATTCTTTATACGTTCGTGAGAACACGCGACTAGTAAACACAATTAGCGAGAAAAACCACCAATAATAAACACGGATGCGCAAAAAAATAAAAAAAAAATCGGCGAATTATCGAGTCGTGAGATACCTATTAACGAGCCTTTTAAATTGCTTTACCTAGCAAGGTAAAACGGATTTTCTGAAAAACATTAAGAATTCAGAGCCAGTTTTGAGTAAAAGAGAAAGTATTTATTTATTTATTTATTTATTTATTTATTTATTTATTTATTTATTTATTTATTTATTTACTTACTTATTCATTTTCGACTCAATGAAGCTAGAGAACAGTGCTGGTCAGTTTCTTTGTGGCATGCAGCACACATCCTATTTCTAAGAGATATGATGTAGACGGGAGCACAGCCGGAAGGGGCGCCGGCTGTCGCCTGCACCCGATACCAAGCTCCTGGTTCGGATTTCCCGCCCAGGCCAACCAAGCCTTCCATCCCTCCGGGGTCGGTGAATTGGTACCAGACTTGTCTGGGAAGGACAAAGCGCTGATTTGTTCATCGGCTGGCCACCGCAAGCCATTGTATGGCGAAATACGCATTCAACTCGCCTCCATGACATCCAGAAGAAACCGGATGCGTGGGACATCCCAAAGGGAATTGAATAACGTCGTCCTTTATTCCTTTATGATAGAGACAACTTCAACGCGTATTAGCCCAACAAAGTAACTTACTCTGGTGAAGTTGATCAACATTTTTCAGTGTTTTTTATTCAGAATCCAGGCAGTTTAGTTGTCAATTAAAATATATCGTCGTTGTTTTCTCAGTGTTTCTGTATGTTCCCTGCCCGGGGGCATAAGTCATTTCCTGAGTATAGTCTAACGAGCGGAAATAAAAGCGAGAACACATGAAAATTGCACGCCAGCGAGCATCAATTACTCATGATTACTGTCGAACGACTGCATATTCAACGTCTGAAAAACCAAAGTACTATCGCCAGCCGAATCTATGGAACTTCTTGCAGTCATGCACGCAACAGTCGAAGCGAACCTTCACCTTTGATTGCTCTGTACCCTCTATCAACAAGATTGAAGTAAAGAGATTGGGGTAGGACAGTATTGGCAAGTTTCGTTGAAAATTTTGACAGAGGCGTTTCAGCAGTTCCCTACAGGCATCGGGCTACAATTGAAAACTCACAGGTTTTTAAAAACCGTCGTAGCAAACTTTATTTCAAGATCTATAGTAAACTGCATTAAGGGATGGGTACTGCAGATTCTTCGGACCCAAAAAGGTCGGGTTTTGCCCAACCGGATATATGGGCGGTACCTGAGAAAGAACAGTCGATCAATTCCCTATTTTTTGTAATTCTGTTCTACCTAATGCTCTATTCTAGCAGACTGTAAAATGCCGTTGATATCACGAATTGCAACAAATGAACATAAAGGATAAAGGATAAAGGACGGCGTTACTCAATTCCTTTTGGGATGCGCCACGCATTCTACTTCTACGGGATGTCGTGGAGGCGATTTGAATGCGTATTTGGCCATACAATGACTTGCGGTGGCCAGGCGATGAACAAGTCAGCGCTCCTCCCTTCCCAGACAAGTCTGGTACCAATTCACCGACCCCGGATGGATGGAAAGCTTGGCTGGCCTGGGCGGGAAATCCGAACCAGGAACCTGAAAGATTGGATCAAACTTCTTGAGGAATTTACTTCAATCCTAGGTTGTGATAAAATGTCGCCGGGTTCACCTTTTTCTCTAAGAATTTTCGGACCGGAAATTCTTACAGAAAAACTCTGCTGGGAAGTAGACACGATATGTTTGTTATGTCTGTTTTTTTTTGAACTGTTGTGTTTCAGAAAAGATCTATTTAATGTCTGTATCCTTTCAGAAAAGATCGTCCACAAGCAGCAACTATTGTTCAAGGACTTATGTTGATGGCTTTCCGTTTTTCCTTTATTTAAGGTATTTTCCTCTATTTAATGTCTGTATCCTTTTTTTCCTTGTGTTTCACACTTGTGGTTGATCCCACGTCTTTAAACATGAATAAACAAATAAATATTAATAAATAAGTAAACTCAACGCCTTCTCCAGCATCAATACCACTTGACAATCTTTGACCGACGACATCAAGAGGACGCAGAACTATACCAAAGACAAGATCTTCTGGCCTACCGAAGCTCTCACATCCGCCAATTCGGATGAAGCTCCTTCCACCTGCCGCTCGACGTCTCTGGATCGGATCCATGGAGAAGAAGTCAGCACCGTCAAACAACCTTATTCCACAGCAGATTTTGGGAAGTAAATATGCAGTTATTTTCGAGTATTCCACCTTGTGGCCAGTCGAGAGAAGACATTAAGGCAAGCTAACCACAACCACAGCCCTCATTTCGTTCTACACGAATGTTTTGTTCTTGCTGTAATGTTTTATCATCTTTACGAATCTTTAAATTATAAGTAGCATATGTGGTAGAAAATATGGGGAGGTCAGCCATTGCAAAGGCAATTTCCCTCTATATTTTCGTTGCTCACATTGAAAGTGCTTTTTTAGGAAAATAAATGTTTAATTACCCAAGTTTGAGGTGTGGGCGGAAGGCGATCAATTTCCATGCGGCTATCTCCCAAACTCATACAGTGCTAGCCATTCAAAGCACTGACAGCACTGAGTATCTATTTGATCCATGACGAAGCACTAGCTCTCTAAAATTAGCGTCCAAACCAGGGCAAAATCCGATGCGTGTGTACCACAGAAACTGCCAATGTTTTCTCATGTAAAAACGTTCTCCATCGTCCTACATCCGGCCTAAAAAATAAATAATAAAAGGCGGCCTTAGTTAATCAATTTGCGGGATGAGCCATGCATTCTAAGAAAAAACTTTACGGAATATCGTGGAGGCAATTAAATGCGTATTTAGCCAACAGAATGATTTGCAGTGCGGAACCGATGGAAAAGTCAGAGCTACCTTCTTCCCGGACGAATCTGGTGCCAATTCACCGATCCGGAAGGATGGAACCCTTAGCTGGCCCGTACAGGAAACCCGGACAAAGAACCTCTAAGCGGACCAAGAGACAGCCGACGCCTCGACCGACTGCGCTACCAAACACCTTAATGGCTTAGAAGGTGCCTCAAAACCTGAGCTTCAGTGTCTCCAGCTGCTGTATTCTTCTCCATTCCCATTTTTCCCTTTGAAGTATGATTGAGAGGAAGACATCGAGACACCGATTCTGACATGATTCGATTAAAATATTGACTGAGTAATTCCAGCTGATCATTACGAAAATCGGGTCAGACATCGAGCACACAGACTTTGTTAAAAGGTCTAAAGATAGTATTGCTTCCATGGTTAGACTTCGCGATAGAATCGCTTTGAAATGTGAAAGCTTCGGAATCAGAAGCGGTACTTATGGGGCCTTTGTCCCACGAAGCAATGGAGGCGCTAGTCAATCAGAGGACTGATTACTCGAGGTAGGTACCTATTCAGTTCATTTCTCGGTAGCTTCCTAGTACTGCCATCCCGATCTGCATCAACACCGTCTGGAACTCCGGGTAATGGCCCAACCCGGAAGTGCAAGAACTCGATAAGTACCCTAAAACGACCAGCATCAAAGCCGCTCTCCATCGTATATCCCGAAGCGTTCACCTTGTGAGAGCCTATCGTGGTAACGACGTTGCTATCTGCTCCTAGTTCCCCTTGTACATCTACGAGAAGCGTCAGGAAACCCAGGCGAAGATTCCTGTTCGCATCCAGTTCATCGAACTTGTCCTAGCGCCGAAGGGCGACGCTGATTTTGTGCCGCAGAGGTGATCTCTGCTTAATAGGATCTCTGATTACATGTCGTCTTACACTCCCGCGAAGCGTGTCTACGCACGCCGATCAAAATACGTCAACAGCGACTCCTAGTTGTTTTCGCCGTCACTTCATGGAATTTCAAGAAATGCCGGAAGAACCCATTGACCCATGGGATTCACTCAGTCCGTTTCAGCAAACGTTAGGCTGGCTGGAGGCACCTGCACGGCAGTAGTAAAAAAATAAGGTGGATCTACCCTTATCGGGGGGGGGGGCTGGAAACAAACACGAATTGGTTGACCTTACCCATTTTAGGAAATTGCGAAGAAAGAACCCCTAGTAAGCTAAATTAATTCTTCTCCTTTTAATTCGCGTATTTTATTATTTGGGCGCGTGTAGCGCAGTCGGAGGAAGCGCCGACTGTCGCGTGCACCCGACACCAGGTTCCTGGTTCGGATTTCCCGCCCAGGCCAGCCAAGCCTTCCATCCTTCCGGGGTCGGTGAATTGGTACCAGACTTGTCTGGGAAGGATAAAGCGCTGACTTGTTCGTCGGCTGGCCACCGCAAGTCATTGTATGGCCAAATACGCTTTGAAATCGCCTCCACGATATCCCGTAGAAGTAGAATGCGTGGCGCATCCCAAAAGAGATTGAATAACGCCGCCCTTTATCCTTTATCCTTTTATTTTATTATTTGTTACTGTTTGTTTTTCTGCTTTCCATTTTTTATCATTTTTACTTATATTCTAAATTCGATCACTTTTAAATTTATCGTCGTTGTCGAAAAGACTGAGCAGAATGCTCGCCCCACCCACCACAGCGACAGATACTCTAGGATACATACAAAAAAGTTTATTAAAATTCTTGAATAAATTTCATTTTTTATATTTTATTTCAATAAGTATTTGACTAAATCGAGCTTCAATACTGAGCAGACAAAATTTAGACATAAAGCTATAGAGATCAACTACCCTGAGAGATTCTAAAAAATGGTTTAAAAACGACTCCGTGATACCAAAATTCCACCCGGCACACTTATTGCATTTGCATCGGATCTGGCACGTGCCGGCGGCTTACTTTATTAGATGTGTATATACGGCGCACCTGGGAGAAGGCGCCACATGTCCTCGGCACTTATCGATTTTTAATTAGGGATTTATAGATTATTTCTTTAGATAGATTTAGAAAGAGACTTAAATTAGATTGCTAAATGTTTACAAAGATTAGATTAAAATTTAAGTTTAAATAGAGATTTATAGACTAATAAGTTATTTTTGGGAGCGTGTAGCGCAGTCGGAGGAGGCGCCGGATGCCGCGTGCACCCGATGATACCGCTGTTTCGGCTTTCTCGCCCAGGCCAACCAAGCCTTCCATCCCTCCGGGGTCGGTGAATTCGTAGCAGACCTGTCCGGGAAAGGGAACGCGCTGACTTGTCCATCGCATGGCCATCGCAAGTCATTGTATGACCAAATACGTATTCAGATCGCCTCCATGACATCCCGTAGAAGTAGAATACATGGCGCATCTAAAAAGGGATTGAGTAATCCGTCCTTTATCTTTTTAGGTTATTTTTAATTTTTAATAAATCTCCCATTTCTTCCGCAGGAGCCAGCAGAGGGCTTACAAACCAACATATGACGGGCGGAACACAAGGGTTTTCCGCAGAGACTAACTTGTCCTGCAAACAGATCTCAAAGGTGTTGCTGAGAGCATAAAGGACGGTGTCAATCATTTCTTTTGTGGAGTACGCCACGCATTTTACTTCTACGAGATGTCGGAGGCGACATGGATGTGTGTTTGGCCATGCCATGACTTGTGCAGGCCAGCCGATGAACAAGTCAACGCTTTGTCCTTCTTAGACAACTCTGGTACCACATCACCGAGCCTGGAGAGACGGAAGGTTTGGTTGGCCTTGGCGGGAAATGCGAACCAGAAACCTGGAATCGCGTGCATCCGACAATCGGCAGCTCCTTCAAGGCGCTATCCCGCCTCTCGTAGGTGCTAGTTGCTATAAAATATTATATAATAACAGATGGCCGGTCCTCAGCAACGATGTTCGTCGGCCTTCAGCTCCTTTCCATCGTCCTTCAAAAGGACCAGTAAAGGTAAAGCTCAAGCCAACTCTGTAGGAAGCCATCCGCTTCCCCCTTTCCTTGGTTCTTACGGCATACTTTCACGCTTTCACTGAGTGCCTCCAATCGGCCTAGGAAGCAATTTCGCCGGCAATTTGCTGCGACATCAAACCTAATCAATCGCCTGGGCGCTTCCGTGTTCTCGATAAGCTTCATTTTCTACAAGGAACTACTTCAAGAAAAGCAATCTGAGTTCTCTAGGGAACACTCACACGGTTTTGGAAACCTGCGTGCATCTATGGGCATGACATTAGAATCACTCAGCGGGTAGCTCTAGCTCCCGGAGCTCTGCAATATCGTAATATCGTAATTTTGATTATACGACTTCAGTAGAATTCCCCTTTGAAGAACAACCTACGTGAAGATAAGGAAAGAGAACATGAATTCAATGAACCACGCATTCTAATTCTGTCTTGAAGGTAATTTGAAGGCGTGTTTGCCTCAGAGGATGACTTCTAGTAGTAACTGTAGTAACTTCATGAAGAGGTTGTGCATTGCGCTTTCCAGGCATGTACGCCACCAACTCAGCGACTACAGAAGCGCGGGTGGATTGGTTGGTCGTGAAAGGAGACATACCACGGAATGCAGCCGGCATTTTCCAGTCTACTCTAACATGTGACCCTTGTCGAATTCTAGGAGGATACTAACGCTACAAGAAATCTGTGGTACTTGAACTGTTAAGGTAGCCGCTGCTTAGAATCGCTGCTGCCCACCTTACCTATGTACCTTACAGTTGCACCTGGACATAAACCCACTAGATACTGACAAGTCTAAGGATTTTACAGAATAATTGGCTTGTATAGGGACTTTGACTTGTAGTGGCGCAGTTAGAGGAGACGCTGGCTGTCACGTGCATCCGACATTAGGTTCCTGTTTCGGATTTCCTCGACGAAAGCCAACCAAGGGAGCAATCCTAGTGGGCGAGGGGAGCCCACTCTGTTTCTCTGACAACGGCGGCAAAACTGGACTAGTTTACGGAGATAACACCGTGTACTGACTTACGAGAGTACCCTTCTTTGTAGTTTTCTAGCCGGGGATGACACACATATTTACTCTATTTATACGCTTTTTGAGCGATGCTCCCTATGACTAGGATAAATCCTCAACCAAGCCTTCCACAATTCTGGATCAACGATTTGCTCCAGACTTGGCTGGGAAGGATAAAGCGCTAAATGTTCATCGGTTGGCCACCGCAAGTCATTGTATGGGCCAAATACGCTGTGAAATCAATCATCCCATGAAAATAAAATGCGTGGCGCATTCCAAAAGTCATCCCTTATTCACATAGCAGCTATTCACATAGCTACCTAATCTTATTGTTGGTACATTGTAGCATTTTTCTTCGTCCCAAAGCTTCCACCAACTTTTGATTCATAGGTCCAGAAGACACGAGGAAGCACGTGAGGATGAAGCCATGAACGACCGCAATTTATCTATTCGATTCTGCAGTTGAATCTTTTTTCCCGACATCCCTTGACATAAAGAATGCGTGGCGCATTTCATGTAGGGGTTGACTATCGTCGATCTTTCCACCTTGCTATCCCAATGTACGGCTTCAAAATCACTTAGACTGGATTCCATTCGTGCCGTACGTCAACTGCTCCATTTTTTTCTCACGCTCCATTTTTTTGCGAAGAAACCCTCCATACCAATGTCTTAAAAACGCGCTAAAAATTTTCAATGATCATCTTCAAAGCATCATTTGCTAAGCCTTTTTGTCCGCCTCAATCCCTCACCCTACCAGCCACGTCTCGACCTAGAATGGAAAGCGATGGCAACTTACTCCCATGGGACCCATTAAACATGTTGACATCTCGTTGAGTGAATAAACTGACTACCTTCGTTTCAGATTAAGAAGCAATCAGTTCGTCAAGGAAACATCGTTCCTAGAAAGAGACCTGCGTCATTGAACTTCGCGAAGCGCCTCAAAGTTCAAAGGCTGAAGAATTCAGAATGAAGAATGGACTGGATTTCGCAGTAGTCTTTCTAGTCTTTACGCTTCATCGAGCGTCGGATGAACTCAGTAACCTACACCTACAAAGGAGCAGAATAGTCTTTCACCTTTAGCGGGTACGGTCGACATTCAATCGGATAACTGAGCGTAACATTTTTTGATGCCCATTAGTACAGGGTGAACCATAAGACCTGTGCAACAAAATTAGATGACCTTATTAGGGGTCTTTTTGCAGTTGCTGAAAACCACATACCAACTGCTATGTATGTAGCATGTCCTTAGTGCTACATATTATACTACCTTGCAAGTATCAAGGTTGTAACACCTTTTGACGCCCTATGAACCATCTTCACGTCAAATTTGACACTCTTCCAAGCAAGAATGACGTTTTTGAAATCAGACACAACACCTTCAAAGTGAAAGTGAGCACCTTCCAGATCAAACCACAGATTTTTCGAGACAGTCAGAAAGATTTTTTGTTCAACGAAAACTTGGAAAGGCTTTTTTTGGAATTATTTGAAGCATCTAGATCAATCTAAACCAAATAAGTGAAAGATATATTCTTTATAATTTATTCTAAAATGTGAGATGGCAACCTCTTATTTATTTATTTATTTATTTATTTATTTATTTATTTATGCACAACGTGCGTCAATAGATAAAAAACTGATGAAAAAAGCGTGTCATCAGTATGTACTGCAACTTTGATAAGGCCTAGACTTTTGCAGCAATTCAAAAGCCTAAGTACAAGGAGACTACCACCACCAACAAAACGTATAATGAGACTAAAACTATTATATGAATTAACTGAAAGCTTAAGCTTATGTTAAATCAATGCGCCATGCACGGTCTAGGACGTAGTGAGTTTCCCCAAATTGATAGCAAAATTCCGTTGCCATGGAGTTACACACGTTTCAATGGTAAAACAAAAAGAATTGTAGAAATGCAAGTATTTTTCGTTTCAAGTAAGCAGCATTTTCACTGTCAATCAGAATAAAATCGCGAGAATCTAGTCGAATGCATGGCGCTATTTCTTTTCTAGTACTGATGCCTTTCCCCGCATTGAAAACAAAATTTTATTCGTAATTTTTCTTTAACAGATAAAGATTTTATCTTTTAATTTTAAGCAGTATGGTTTTTAATTTTGAGCAGTATGGTCATTTCTTTGAGCGCGTGTAGCACAGTCGGAGGTGGTGCCGGCTGTCGCGTGCACCCCATTCCAAGTTCCTGGTTCGGATTTCCCGCCCAGCCAACCAAGCCTTCCATCGCTTGAATTAATACCAGACTTGTCTGTGGAGAGTACAGCACTGACTTGCTCATCGGCTGGCTACAGCAAGTCGTTGTATGGCCAAATACACAATCAAACCGTTTCCACGACATCCCGAAGAACTAGAATGCGTGGCGCATCCAAAAGGGGTTGAGTAACGGCGTCTTTTTTCTTTATATTCTCACTTCTTACCATTAGGCAGGTGAATTTTTAAAAATTAGAAAAAAAGCCACACTTAATTATCCTTCAACAAGAAATTATTCCAAACTTTTCGAGGAGTATCTAGTGTAATGTAGAAGGCGCTCGCTTTGATTTGGAATACGTTCAGTTTGATTTCAAAAGAGTAGAACATGCTTAGAAGAACATGCGTCCCGTTTGGTTTGAGAAGTGTCATGAAATTTGACATGAAAATTGTATAAATAAAAAAAATAAATAAACGTAATGAAGCATGAAGGATTACAACGAGTACAAAGGCCTCATCAGGCAGAAAACGGATCGGCCTATCGTACCATAATTTTATTACAGCCCCTTCTTTCGACGATTCATGCCGGGCATCTAAAAATAGCACATTCTATTCCGTATTCCTACATGTTTATGAATTCGAGAAAAGTGTTCTGCATATGTTCAAAGCTTCCTCATCACCTCCACATAAGACCGACAACACTTCGTCACCACGATCATAAAAGTCCTGATTCCACGAAAACACCTAAAAATTGTGCGAAAATACACGTCTGTTTTCAATGAATGCTCGAAAAATTCACCAGAGTGCGAGAACAGCCCCTGGAATACATTTATTTCGTAGTCTGGGGCTAAAAATAGCTAGGCACGGCCAATCCCCGTGTGGGGAAAAGGACATGGCCATGTTTTCCCCACACCTAATTGAGGCAATCTTCGGTGTTTTCCCTCTCGACGGGTAGTATTCCCGTTGCAGAACCGGTTTCGGGCCCTGGCACGCCGACGGCACGTGCCGGCTGGCCGATGATCGAAGAACTCGACGGGTGGTCTGCGATCGAGCGACCATCTCTAGAAGCAGCAGAAAGAGCCTGAGCCCTATCAGGACACCCCCTGTGCGTGACCTTGTGTGATGGACGGCCAGAGCTGGGGCTAATCCCCGAAAGGCTGCTGTTGACATCTCAGATGAACTGCGACACTTGAGTGCCCAGCCAATCTAACGCCTGTATTAGAGTGTAGTATGTGGCCCCCAGACCCCAGACTGGCGAGTCCGCTTCGGCGCTGACACAGCAAAAACACCTCGTTTACGGCCATTCAAGTGTTGTGCGCTACTCAGCGCCGCTGATTGCTTCGGGAACATTAAAGATACGAACGCCGCTCCTTGGAGAAGTGGAATGCCTTACTAGACAGCCGAACAACTCAGCAAATACTACGCATGAAATCTTGAGCACAGCGCCTAGTTCCAGCTTACCTAAACGCTCTTCTGAAGGGGTCAGATAAGTATAGCCATTGCCTCAAGGAGGAAGGTACCTAAACCTGGATGCCAAGTACTAGTTCCCGTCGTTGCACAACTACTTCTTGGAAACCAGTTGATTCAAGACAGCACCCCGCATCTGAATACCTTTTAGGATGCTCCTTGCAGTCCGAACTGTGTCCCATGAGCAGTGCCACATCACAAAATTCAGTCGATCAAACTTCTAGACTTCCTGCCATTTTTGGCAAACCGCAGCCTAATTTTTTTTATAAAGCAAACATTAACCTAATTAGTTTTGTATTGCGCGATTAAAGATTAAATTAAAGAAGAAGCGGACATTAGCATCAGTATTTTTATAAAGCTGCGCGAGGAGCGCAGTCGGAGGAGGCGTCGGCTGTCGCCTGCACCCGATACCAGGTTCCTGGTTCGGATTTCTCGCCCAGGCCAGCCAAGCCTTCCATCCCTCCGGGGTCGGTGAATTGGTGCCAGATTTGTTTGGGAGGATAAAGCGCTGACTTGTTCATTGACTGTCATTGTATGACCAAATACGCATTCAAATCGCCTCCACGACATCCCGTAGAAGTAGAATGCGTGGCGCATCCCAAAAGGGATTGAGTAACGCCGTCCTTTATCCTTATCCTTATCCTCAAGGTTATTTATGAAGCGGACATCCGTATCAGTATTTTTATAAAGCAAACATTGACCTAACTATTTTTATAAAATGGATCTTCCTATCATATAGAGGAGCAAAGTAGTCAGAGGACTTGTTTACATGTTCTATTTACCATCTTCACGACAGTTGAGCACTTTCAAATAAATTCTTTGAAATTTCTTGAATTTTGACAACTTTCGAAGTCAAACTGAACGACATCCAAATAAAAACGAACGTCTTCCATATTAAATTATTCACCTGTATCGTATCACCTGTCGTCCCGTTGATCATCGACTTGCTCGAGCGGGCGCCAGCAGCGTCTCCATTCGTCCCTCTCGCGTGACAGAGTGCTCCAATGGATCCTCCTCGCTCGAGGGACACGAAGAGCGTCATATCGGGCGTTCAGGGCTTTCACGAAGAAGTCCGACCAACGCGTTGGTGGGCGTCCTGGTGTTCTCTTGACATCCCGCGGAATCCAGTCGGGACGGCTCTCGTCAAGCGGGTGTCTGCGAAGCGCATTACGTGGCCGGTCCACCTAATTTTCGACAACTTGGCCCACGCGACAGCGTCTCTTATCTTCGAACGTTGGCGAAGCTCGAAACTCCGGAGGCCTTCTCTCACTTGCGTGAGTCGTGTCACTCCGAGCATCGTCCTCTCGTTTCCACGCTGCGCGATGCTGATCGCTTGTTCATCCTGCTTTCGTATAGCCCAGGTCTCTGAGGCGTATGTTAGGGCAGGAAGAACAGTGGAGTCGAATAGGTGGGCACGGAGTAGGACGTTCTTCGTTTTCTTCACGACTTCTTCGACGCTCTTGAAAGCTCCCCAAGCCGCTCGTTTCCTCCTGCTCAGTTCCGGCGCTAGGTCGTTGGCTATATTGACTTCGCGACCCAGATACACATAGCTGGAGCATTCGGAAATGTTCGTCCCGTTGAGCGAGAATGGGGCATCAGAAACCTGAATTATTAAAAAATAATTGACAGCCTTTTAAATTCATAATCATACTATTGTATAACATGATAACATTGGAAGAAAACTCCAAAGGCAATACTGCGCAGATGTCTATACATTTTAGGCACGTGTAGCGTAATCGGGGAAGGTGTCAGCTGTCGCGTGCTCCAGATACCAGCAGGTTCCTGGTTCAGAATTTCCGCCCGGCCAACCTAGCCTTCCATCCCTTCAGGGTCGGTGAATTGGTAGCAGACTTGCCTAGGGTCTGGTAAGGATAAAGCGCTGACTAGTTCCTCGGCTGGTGATCTCAAGTCATTGTATGGCCAAATACGAGTTCAAATCGACTCTGCGACATTACGTAGAATTAGAATGCATGGCGCATCCCAAAATGGATTGAGTAACACCGTCCTCTAGCCCGTTATCCTTTTTTCTATACCATTGATGCAATTTAACGATTTATCGCACACCCCTGGTCCAAACATGTCTACTGTTTCCACTGACGCCTCAAGAGCACCCCCCCCCCCACCACCACCACCACTATACGGGCGAACTAGGCGAGCCAAAAAGCTCTTCCGCATCCGTAGCCCACATACTCTCAAGTGGTCCAAACCATTGACAAAAGCGCTAAAAATACACGACCGGAAATGCGACGGCCGGAAGAAAAACCGCTGCTCCCTCTCTTTCGGCCCCCTTCGCCAGCTCAGCTCCGCGGCCGTGAAGAGCCCTGATGAGCTTTGGCGCTTGCCGGAAGACGTGAATGAGTCACTTACTTCAGGCAGCCGTGTTTGTGGAAGGTTGTTATGGCCAGTAGGCAGCTTTTCAGGGCTTTCCTAAGAAGAAACAGCATGCGGAACGAATTGTTTATGGTTTCTCAAGCTGCATAAAGATCGAACGCCAGAGCGTCGGAATGGCAGAGGCTTCGTGTTGAACGATGTGGGGCTTCAGATAAGAGGCTTCCATTCCCTGTATAAAATAGTTCACCCTTGAGTACTATGGTTCTTGAAGCTCTTAAATTATTGAGTGTAAAGCTATTTTTCGTTGAAAAAACCAGTAGCACTCAGAAGATTTAATCATACGACCTATCCTAGTGGGAAGGTGGAGGGAGGAGAGGGTGCACTTCATTCCGGCACTTGAACAACGGTAGAAATACGGAAGGCAAACTAGCTTAGCAAGACGACACCGTGAACTGGCCTGTGATAGAACCTTTCTCTGCAGTCTCTTAGCCGGAAGACGCAACACTGTCTATAATTGTTTCTCCTTCCTAGCTGTTCACCTTCCGACTAGGATAGGCCCAAGAAGTTCCACGACTACGCAGCAGTCTAGCAGAATCTTCTAATGAGAATCGCAGTGCTTCCTGCTCTTCCTTGCAGAGCGGAGATCATGTCTGTAATCGGATACGCGAATCCTACTTGCAGGCTTAAGTAAGCTCGTCGCACGTAGAAGCAGAATAATTTGAGCCAGCAAGAGGAACAACTGACGTAGAGGACGGCTCAGTAGGATAGGCGCTGTGGATTTCCTTCTCATCCCTACAAGGAACTGCTATTTTAGGGGACTTTAGTGATGAGCAAATGTGAACGTAGAATGCATCTGCTTGAGAAACGAATTAAAAATTTAAAAAATGAATTTTAAATTCTCAATAATTTCTCGTTCAAAAATTACGACGAGCGATTCTAGCCTCAATTTCGTTATATTCGACAGATTAGAAAGAGGAATAGTAAGAACATTTATTGAGCTAAAAGTTATAAAATATCAGTTCTGCATGGAGTTTTTTAAATTTTCGTGTCCCCTCCAAACTTCATGCATTCCATATTTGCCAACACGAGCTTGTTCCGCTACGACGTTACGATTCTTTCGTTGAAAAAGTCAGTAGCACTCAGAAAATTTAGTCATACGATTCAATTTTTCATCGGAGACAAACATGAAATCGAGAAACACTCAGGTTCATTTAATGTTACATTCCTCTTCAATCACGTTAATTTCTTGTGTAGCGCACAAACATGGAAACAAATCAATAAATCAATAAGTCAATCAATAAATGGTTACAGTAAAAGACGGTTTCTTGAATATTGGCAAAAGTTATTTTTTGGTAATTTGCACAAAGTGGAAAGTGTTCTTTTCTCAAAGCGATTTACTATTCCATCCACTGAAAAGCTACCATAAATTCAAACAAGATACGGCCTACTCTTACGAAAAACTTTTTTGTAGTTGACTTAACTAATGTTCTTTCTGTTTGGGAAAATTTTCTAACTTGTACATAAACATTTTTAGTATTTACGATACCGAGTGCTAATCTCGATAGCTTAAGAAAAAGTGTGCGCATTCAGTCGGCCACTGCGACAGGATTCTGAAGGAGTAGAATGGCGTGGAATAGAGTGGAGCATGGTGCATCCCGAAAGAGATTGATTACCCTTCTATTTCTCCCCTTATCCTTTAAGAAGTTTAGCAAGTTTAGGTAACTTGACTATAAGAGTTCTCCATTTTAACGTTTCACGACACTAAAAAAATGTCAAAAATTAGCTTAGAGAAGTAGGGAAAAATACTGATCGAATAGGCTAGTTGTTAGCTAAGGAGTGCGAAAACCGACATTTAGAGCTGTAATGCTCTATCCTTTTGCTTGAACTCCAGTCTTCTCTGAGACGAAATTTCACTCCAGACAATCTTTAGTTCGATGGCAATTTTATGCAGTACACAGCTCATCCAGGGGTGCATCTATAACGGTTGACGATTTAAAGATTTTAACAAATTGACTGCATTTTCTGCAAAAGTCTGGTTCAACGCCTCAACCGTAGCTTTTATGGATATTTTGTAGCTTGTATTGGATCGAAGATCCGTTGATAAATTTGCTGTTCGCAACCTATAATATATGCAAGTTTCGGTGATTAAGTTCACGTCCGTGTCATTGACATACAAAAGATACGCGAGTCGTTGTTGACTTTTACCTCAAACTTGGATAATTAAACCCATAATATGAGTACATCCTATATATCAGATGATGATGAGAGCACCTTAAATACATCATATGAAAAGCTAATATGAGAAAAAATACTATGCGATAAGCACATTATGGATTTTCAAGATGACTGCCTTTTAGAAGAGCAGAGCAGAGCGTAGAGCATTACCGACCGGCCAGCAGGAGGTGCGGGTTCGAGTCCCGCCTGGCGCTAGAGTTTTGATTGCAACGAAACATCGTTGTAACACCTTATATCCTCGATGCCAAGCAGATGAGGCTTAAGAAACCGAATTGAGTCCCACGAATTGTCTTATGATCACGTGAAGGTCGCAATAATTAACATGTGAAGGAAATTTTTCGAAGAAAAGGCTAATATAAAGTACCAAAGGTTGCTGAAAATAATTGATGTTGGGGCGGTGGCCAAGGAATGGGGTTCCTTCCTCCATCCTTAGGCCGCTATATTCCTTTCTCGCATATTCTTCCGTCGGTCCCCTTCCTGGAAAGACGTCGATTTCGTCACTCCATCAGCGCTCCCCCACCATCGTCTTCACCACAGACATTCCTTCCAGAAGCGTCGCTGACGTTGCTCTCTATTGATACGATCGTGGCGCCGAAACTTCTCGAACACGAAGTTTCACAACGCTGATTTCGTCCGTCGAGTGCGGAGGTCGCTTTCGGGGCAGCCGTTATCACAGCGGGGGTATTGTTCTACCGGTCGTGTAGTGTCATCGTAGCCTGATAGCATCGATGCTTACGTGTTTGTCGCCGAAAAAATAACCCGCCGCTGGCAGCTGATGAATCAGAAATCGCTCGCAAACACCTCGGTGACGAGACGGAGAGCTGGTGTCGGCCGGACCGATCAGCGGCCACACCACTCACTGCTCGTCGGCTCTGTTTAAAACGACGACCAGCATCGTCGTCACATGGCCCCGCACCCACATACACTCGACTCCACGGAAGTCGTTAGTCACCCAGGCGGATGAATGGTCTTTGAGCACTAAATAGACAAAAACAACATCCCTCACTTCACCTAGGAACCGTGATTACAGACATCTCTAGACAGTGCCGAAGATGGCCAAATTGTCTAAGTGCCTCGAAATCCGCTGTTCGTAGGCTAGAAATAAGGATAAAGGATAAAGGACGGTGTTATTCAATCTCTTATGGGCTGAACCACGCATTCTTCTTCTACTGGATGTCGTGGAGGCGGTTTAAATGCATATTTGGCCATACAATGACTTGAGGTGGCAAGTAAGCGCTTTTGCTCTCCCAGATAAGTCTGGCATCAATTCATCGACCCCAAAGGGACGGAAAGCCTGATGGCCTGGGCGGAAAATCTGAACCAAGAACCCCTAGATATCGGATACACATGACATCCAGCACCTCCTCCAACTGCGCTACACGCGCTACACGTTTGCTAGGAATATGCTTATAACTTAGTAACCTTTCCCTTAGAGCGCGGTGACTGAATGCCTAATGTTGGTCAATAATGTCACACCAAATTGGAATGTGTGGCGCAACCCCACATACCTTTTTTCTCTATTCTTGGTACTTGTCGCTTGTATTGCCTACATAGGGGGTATCGAACGCAACTGTATCTGGTTGAAGAACAGAACACATGTCGCTATGTGACCTACATGAAGAGAGCACCAGTCCAATGAAACCGCATCGAACCATCATGTCAATTAGCAAGCGCGTATGGCCGAAGCTCTTATAGGTTGTTTCTGTCAGACACATTCCTGCCTCTCATGAAGGCCGCATTAGCGACAAGTACGAAATATGGAGAAGAACGTGATGCAGGATTACGCCACACATTCGAATTCGCCATGAAATTATTGAGTGCTCTGTGAGATTGCTCCACTTGAAAAAAATTGCACGAAGACCTGTGCTTTCTAGTGCAAGCAAGCAACGTCATATTACAATATTTAACACAAAATAACAGAATTAGTTCTAAAATTTCAAGAAGTGAGCCATGAATTCTACTTCCACATGGCGTTATCATGTTGAAATCAACTTAGGATCTTTCTGGTCGGTGGTTCCATCATATAGATAGCAATACATATTCTTTTCCAACTTAGCAAAAATAGCAACAAAATTACTAGAAAGAAAACATAGTATTAAACTCAAACTTGGGTAATTAAACATTTACTTCATCGGGGTTAGAATCGTGCAAAAGTAAGCAAAAAGGGACTACGTCAGATTTGCCCTTGTTTTATACTGTTGTAGTTTACACAGCGAAAATCCGGACCAAAGATCATACTTTACAATAACGCGCTAAGCGATGAGTCATACTCTCGATCGGCGCCGCCGCAGGAATTATAAAGTAGGGGAAAATTCGTGGGTGGGAAATAGGGGGAAAATTACGACACGAAAATAGCGAAAAATACCCAGACGGCTTCTCCCTGCCTAGGAACTTTGGCCCTGGGGTAATCCAGGTCGCTGAAAACGAATCTGGAGTTTGTTTTTGAAGTATTGATTGCCCTCAATCGATAGTGATCAAATTACGGTGCGGGAAAATAACGGAAAATACCCAGACGTCTTCAACCTGCCTGGAAACTTCAGCACTGGGTTAAACACGAATCTGAAGTTCGCTTGTAAAGTGTCGATCGCTGTCAATCGATACAGATCAAACTATCGATTTTTTATGGATGTCGTTCAGGCGGTGCGAAACATTACCCTCTGGGGTAGTCGAGTTCGCTCAATGTGAATCTGAAGTCCGTTTTTGCAGCATCGATTACCGTCAATCGATACTGATCTAATTACGTGGCGCGAAAATAGCGGAAAACACCCATTAGCGCAAATGCGAGGCACGCCGATAGGCGTGACGGAACACTTGTAAAGCATAAATGCAGCAGCATGCCATTCTTATGCTTGTCATTAATCTTTTGTATTTGGCAGTGAAAAATGGACAATTAAACGAGATAGTATCACAGAGAAACAGATCTGCGTCTTCAACTCCTTATATAAAAATCTTTTAAAATACAATAAAACAAAAATAATCGGTAAGAAACTACTAATATGTATTATGAATGTCAAATTATTAAATAAAAAAATTTCATAAGGTCCGTTTCAACGTTTTTTGCTTATATAAAATTTGGTGTGGTATGACAAGTCGTCTATGTATTAAAAATTTCCATTTTTCAATTATTAATTTATCTTTTAGCAGTCGGAGGAGGCGCCGGCTGTCGCTTGCACCCGATACCAGGTTCCTGGTTCGGACTTCCCGCCCAGGCCAACCAAACCTTCCATCCCTCGGGGTCGGTGAATTGGTACCAGACCTGTCTGGGAAGGATAAAGCACTCACTTGTTCATCGGCTGGCCACCGCAAGTCATTGCATGGCAAAATACGCAACGCTTCCACGACATCCCGTGGAAGTAGAATGCGTGGCGCATCCCCAAGATGGATTGAATAACGCCGTCTTTTATCCTTTTTTAAATTTATTTTTCAAAAATTTTCATTTCTTCCATAGGTTCAGCCGCTTCGGTTGAAGGTTATTAGTAAAAATTGCGTCAAATACCGCTAGTGATTGCATCTCGACTTCTTCTAGAAAGAAGAATGCTGTCTTCGAAGAGTGTAACAGCAGCAAACACCGGAAATGGCGACATGTCCAAATGTCATATTCATTTCAGTTCGAAATTTCATACGAGTTTTCTCCAAACAAGCAAAACGTCACAGGCCATCGAAGAAGCCTCAATGAATTCTCCAACGAATCCTGAAAGGCTACCGTTTGGCGTGCAGCATTAAACTGCAGAAATTCTTTTGAACGCATTTGCGTCAGTGCTCTGTTGTTGTTCTCTCTTTGATATTCCCGTAATTCAGAACGTCACTGGCGAAGTGAAATGAGTCAGATGGGCGCCATATCAGTAAATGTCAGTCATTCGCACATTAATCATTCATTGTACTTTAACTTTAGGGCGCGTGTAGCGCAGTCGAAGGAGGCGCCGGCTGTCACCCGATACCCGGACTGGGTTTTTGGTCGGACTTTCCGTCCAGGCACCAAGCCTCCCATCCTTCCGGGATCCGCGAATTGACGAGACGTGTCTGGGTAGGACAAAACATGGACTTGTTCATCGGCTGGCCAGCGCAGGTCATTGTATGACCAAACACGCATTCAAATCGCCTCCACATCCCGGAGATGTTGAATACGTGGCGCGGCCTAAAAGGGATTGAGTAACGCTGTACTGTATTCTTTTTACCTCCTAATTGGATTTTACGCAGGCATTAGAACATGGACATGGTCTTCTTCAGCTTTGATAGTGACAGAGTGAACAGTGTGACTGCGCATCTTCCAAAATGACTGTTCTAGTGTTCTAAAGTGTGCCGTGCATCCTGTCTGCTCGATGGATTGACGATATGATTGGCACCTTATACACTTCTTCCTGGTGCCCAAGCGATTGAAGGGAATCAAAACGGCGCTCTCACAGTACCTCTCGATGGCTCGACTCCATGCCCAGGCAGAAGCATCTTCCTTTCATATAGGTAGATGTACCTCCTTATGTATACTTCCTCATACTGGTGAGCCAGCGATCTAGAGCCAGATAAGCGCTCATCTGATAGATCTCGTCAGCAGGTAGTGAAGCAGCTAAGCAATAAGCCGTCATCTGCGTAAGATGCTCGCGGGAACTCTGTGTGTTCTGCATGCCTTGAGCTTACCAGTGGGATTTGCTCTCATCTCCTTATTGAGGCGATCTCTGCGCTACGAAAGAGGCGGACTTCTCACAAAAAAGTCCCAAAGTGTCGCACAACTTCTCAGGAAGTTTGAGAGAGCCTTCACAAAGAAAAACGACCTCATTTCACCCATTTCCCTACTGGAGATTTATGGCTCAGAATCTCCATCTCCAATCTTTCAAGGACGTCGAGGATCTTTTCAAGTGAAAAAAGATGTAGTGAGGATGACGGTGAAGCTCCTAGCGATCAGTTGCGAATGAAGGCTGATGTTGATTTAAGGCTTATTAAAGGTGCATTAAAAACTCGCTTTTGAAAAGTATCTCATAATGAGATTTAAGGTGGCGGCGTACACTGACGCGTAATTTGTGCAATTGCGTATGACAGGTCACGTCGCAGACGCTCTCTGAATAACAATCTGGGAACACTTGTTTGAAAACCCGTTGAACTACCGAATGAAAGTCGGACACAAATGCGTGAAAATGCTGCCGTACATAAAGGATAAAGGATAAAGGGCGGCATTATTCAATCCCCTTTGGGAAGCGCCACGCATTCTACTTCTACTGGATATCGTGGAGGCGATTTGAATGCGTATTTGGCCATACAATGACTTGCGGTGGGAGCCGATGAACAAGTCAGCGCTTGATCTTTCTCAGACAAGTCTGGTACCAATTCATCGACCTCGAAGGGATGGAAGGCTTGATTGGCCCGGGCGGGAAATCCGAACCAGGAATCTGGTATCGGATGCAGGCGACTCCGACTACGACGACGAAGAGGTCGAAGCCTTCTACATGGAGCTGAAGTTCTATAAGGAAGATCACGTCTACTACAGGGTGATCGTCGGCGACTTCAACGTCAAGATCGGGCAACGAAGGTCGCAGGAAGAACTTCACAATAAGGGGTTTCAAGGATTCCGTTGCTGATTGTCTGTAGATGGGCATAATGTTTGCCACAATTCCACCGTAAACTATGTCGCTACCCTATAGTCGTCTAACAAGGGAAGGGCCAGAAGCGTATCTCTGAACGGGGAGAGCGAGTCATATAGGAAGAATCCCATCCCTCAATTAGTATAGAAATGTGTTAATTTTTTGCCCAGTCGTTGAACCCAAGGAGTGGGGGTCCTTGAAATCACAATGGAATCGGCGCCGCACGCAAAGTCCGGAAGAGTTGCACGCTTGTAGCAAGCTGTGCAACTCTTCCGGACTTTTCTTGGGTCTACAGTTCTGTTTTCTAAGACTCTATCTTTTTTCAGCGCCTGTCCACGCAAATGAGTGAACACACGCACGCGCCAAAAAAGCCATCAAGGGATTCGTCAGTTTCACACGCGACAGCAGATTTTGGCGTAATTCTACTGGTGTGCCGCACCGCAAAGCGTCGTCATAAAAGAACTTAGAATTGAGGCGCATGAGGCCCGCGTGCGGACGGTGCCGGCGCCTCCTCCGACTGCGCTCCACGCGCCCTACTGCTGTACATATATCGGTGAATTCCATACAACGACTTCACGTCTGTTCACAGCACTTCGCGCACCTCGCTAAAGATTACACACTCTCAGCGGTCAACTGAAAGTCAACTATAGTTTACAAGTGATATTTCACCGGTAGTTTAATGGGATTTCATCAGCAGTCGAATTATCAAGTATTGCCGGAAATTTGAAACAAATTCAAGCTCATCAAAAAACATACATTTCAAACTCCCTTCGCTGAAAAATTGTTGAATTTTGAGAGAATTTATCTACCAATAAATTTCTTCGATGAACTTCGATGTTGCCGTTCCGTTTGAGCGCTTCGAGTGTCTGAGCAACGGTGAAGTGGAAAGGCAACTATGTTTAGTCCACCGGTAAACTTTTATCGGTACGAGAACGGCTTCATCAACTGCCCAAATTCGGCTTTCAATAAATCTTGGCATAACGTTGTCAATCTATAGATGAGATTGTTCAGCTGTTGACCAAGATTGTCATCAACTTTATTACGACTGACGTTTCGGCGCCGTCGCCGTCCTCAGAGCCTGGAAAAGTCGGAGATACTTGTGGAACCTTAGGTTAGTTGTATCTCGTATATCGGATCCTGCCTCTATTGTCCTTAGGAAGAGTACTCTGTAGTAAGAAATGGTGTTTGGGGGAACAGCTCCACAAGTATCTCCGACCTGAGGAAGGCGACGACGCCGAAACGTCAGCCGTAATAAAGTTGATGACAATCTTGGTCAACAGCTGAACAATCTCATCTATAGATTGGCTTCATCAACAGTCGACAACTTCATTCAACAGTCGAAGTATTCAACTTCGGGGGAATTTGAAGGAGATTTAGGTTTGATGAAAAATATGTTTCAAACTCCCTCAGTTCCGTCGAATTTTTGGAGAGATATCGCTCATCTGCCAATCATTTTCTTCAATGAACTGTAGTTGACCTTTTTGAGTGAGCGCTTTGACTGTCTAAGTAACAAGGAAGGCACTACCAGCGAAATTTCACCCGTAGGTAAGCGGATTTTAATGAGCAGTCGAAATAGCAACTTTCGCATTTTGAAATGGGCTATTTTTTGACAAAAAAATCCGTTGATCTCCCGATATAGAAACATCGTTGACTTCCCGAGAATTACTGTACGCTTTCCAGTCAGTTTTTTCGGTGAGTTGTAGTTGCCGGTCCAGTTAACCGCTGCGGGTAATGAGCACGTAGGAAGCAAAACGAGAACATTAGTTTGAATCCTGTTGAACTACAGGTGGAAAGTCAGTTACCAGAGGGCGAGAATCCTATATCGATGACTTTCATACGACGAGTAGTTGATCTTTTACTTCACCAGGGGCCAGATTAATCAACGATGCCGCTGTCGTTGCTCTATTAGCAACATCTGGCAATATTTGGCCTTTGTGCTTTGCAATTGCTTGAAGACGCTGCCGTAGCTCTATTTTTCGTTCTCTCTTTTTCTCAGAGATCCTTCACTCTTACAATTATTTGACCACTTTTGATATTATTATGTAAACCATGAATTTTTTCATATAATGGGTGAAGAAATCTGTCAGAGGTGTGAGGTACTGTCCAATTTCAAGCATTTCTTGTGGAGTCTCCGTCAGCTCTGATGTTCGATCCCTAAAGCTCTTCCAACACTAAACATTATTCATCGTTACTTGTTATTTACTACCAGGAAGACGTGAACAGCAAATCCAACAGCCATAACAAGATCTCTGCAAACATTGCCAGACACTCGCTCGAACTCATATCCACTGGGGAACACCGAAGCTAACATGCCACTTCACGGCTCAGTCAACGGCGAATCTGAGAATGAGCACCGCGTGGTCTTTTCAGCCGACTCACGCATTTCCGGACGTGTATTCTTGACACCTTTATACAAGGGTGTAGAGCACTAGAGTGTTCGTCAACAAGGACACGGAAGGATTTTTCAACAGCTATTCGGAATTTTTCAGTGGATTTTTCGCTCCCTAATCTTCCTCTGCTCTGAAGTCTCCTCGCCCTCTCTAATGTCAGATGCACCTGTGCCAGAAGACAATAAGGAATAAGCTGTCACAATGATGTTTCGTTGCGATCAAAACTTCTAGCGCCAGGCGGGACTCGAACCCGCACCTCCCTCTGACCGGGCGGGAATGCTCTACGCCTTTACACAACCGGCGCCGTTTGATCGAATGCAACACCCACACCATCATTGTGACAGCTTACAACCTCGATACCAGCCACTTGAGGCTTAAAGAAACTGATTCGAATAAGGAATAGGTTTATTAATGCAAAATACGACAACTACTGAGCCAACATGTCAGCGAGACAAAACTGCCTAGTGAGAATTTCTGGAAGCGAGAGCGAAATTTTCTGCTGTGACGGCTGTTCGTGTCCAAGAGTTGACGTGGAAGAAAAGTGCGTCGTTGCCCATTGCTTGTCCATTTTATTTATTATACAATAATAAACAAATCGATAAGGTTGCTTAATTATTCCCATGAAGTATACGCAAATGCACAGTTCTATTGTTTAATCTATGCCTTGTCTTGTGTACTGCATCGTACACATACTGCATCGTACACATACACGGTGAAATCGGGCTCATGAATAACCTGATAAATGCTAGGGATTGATCTTCAATATCTTCAGACCCGTAGTCGAAGCGTGTTCTCTACTTTGGTTATGCTGGTCCTTTTGATGCTGTCTGTTGGTTCAGTAGTTTGTTCTGTAGTTGTTATTATGTCGTTGCATATGAAATGGCCGATTTCGACTGAAAATTTTGACAGATCATAACTTTGCTTAGAAGCAATACTGAACCTTTTATAAATAGGAATAAGCACCATTACAACTAATACACTTCTCCCAACGCGACAGTAGCTAGACGTTCTATCCTTGTAAAAATCAGAACTACGAGAATTAATAAAACATAAGAAGTTATTTTCGACATCATCTTGGTTGCTGAATTTTTATCCTTCACATGACGATCTAAATGCCGGTAAAAGTAAAAATTGGTAGGGGACGAATCTGGTAAATACGCTGGATCTGGCAGAGTTCCGTATCACAATTCATCCAGTTCCTGGACAACAATTTTCGAAACGTGCGGAGGTGCGCTGTCATGCAACAGGATTCGGCCTCTTCGATTGACCAAAGCCGGCTGTTTTTCAATCAACCTCTGCTGCACCACTTCAATTTCAGTGCAGTACTTCTCCGCTGTGATAGTTTCTTCAGTGTTCACGAGCTTGTAATGAATTACACCAGCCGTTATCCTACAAACGTCATCTGGAAGGGACTTGGTTTCGGCATCTCCTTGGAACTCTCGTTCTTGTCCAGCCATTGTGCAGAGCGACGACGATTGTCATGAAGCCCCTCTAAAAAGGGCTTCTTTAAGTTGCGCAGCCTTCACGAAGCACAGGTGTCGTGGTGCTTCAGCATCTGCCTGGCGGTCAGCTCGTGCTTGATCCATTTGTCAATTCCTTTACTTTTCCGATCACATTTAAGTGCTACCGTAAACGCCGAAATGTTGTGCCGGCTCTCTAATAGTTTGACGTGGATCCGCTTCCACCGTGCCTTCGAGTTGATCGTCTTGAAGGAGTGATGGCGGCCTACCGGTCTTCATCTTCGAGACTTTCATCTCCAGATCGAATCCTTTCGAAACAGTGGCGATTTGTACATTCCATAGCGAAATCCTTCCCAAATGCACCGTTGATTTTCGAGCTGTGGCCGCAGTGATGTGTCCACTTTTCCATTCATATAAGTATAGCACCCGAATATCATGCTGATCCATACTGTAAAAACGATGTCAAAAATCCGGCAAGAGTCAATCATATCACAGAAGCTATTAAATAAACGCTAAGGGCTTGTTCATACTTCGCGACAAGAGCGACAAGAGCGACAAGAGCGACGGATGTAGCGTGGTGTACGTAAATAATTACGCATTTCACACTACATTCGTCGAGGACGGAGTGTGGAGTACGCAATTATTTACGTACACCACACTATGTCCGTCGCCCCAGTCGCTCTTGTCGCTCTTGTCGCTCCAGTCGCTCTTGTCGCTTTTGTCGCTCTTGGCGTGAAGTATGAATAGGCCCTAAGAAGGCGGAGGCTCTGCGCTTTCAGAAACTACATACAGTGCCTGCAACGGGAGCATTCCTATCCACGAGAAATCAAGCAAAATTTGAAATAGCCAGATCCAGCAGCCTAATAGATAAATGTGGAAAACTGACCCTTAATGCCTAATATTAATGGTTTCAGTGAGTTCAGTATATCAATGTGCCCTGTGATGTTGTCTGCTGATCCTCTGTGGAAATCCTTTGTATCTAGCTATCTTTTTTCGCGCCTTACCGAAGCTCTACGTGTATGTAAGGCTATCACTCCCTGTAGTTGGGTTATTCGTGCTCCGTCTTTGCTGTGGGTAGCAGCTCTTCAGAAAACCTCATAGAAAGACAGACTAATCCACCCCTAAACATCCGCTGCTGCTCGTTTCGAGCTCGGAACCGCAATCGGCCTCATATCCTCTACGCGACACACAGACATCTAGAGATCTCGCTGAAATATGGGAACAACTGTCTGCAATAGAGGATATGTCCCCTGCACGTCCATCTAAAAATACCTCTCTCCATAACAATTACTTCTCGGCACCACATAAACAATGGCACTGTTGCGTCAGCGACGAAATCCGAGCGAAATCTCGTCGTCGGCCCTCGCTAATCCTTCTTCGTTCGCTCCAATTCCGATGAGCAGATGCTGTCCGTCTCGAGCTCAGCAGGCGGATTACCGACCGCGTTGACAGCGAGGACCCGTGCACCGTAGATGGACCCATGCACCCGTCGCTCGTGCTCTTCGACGCTCAACGATTAATCGCCAGTTGCCTGTAGAGAGGATGGCAATTATGCTGGAAACTGGTGATTATTTGAGTTCCGCGTCTGTACCCGTCGATGTTGAACGTCAACATATGGCTAAGCCGCTCTGCTGAGAACTGTTTTTGCCCTCAGAATCAGCTTAAACTCTGATGAAAAGTCACATTCTCATAAAGAACAAAAACAAGCGAATGAGTTGACTGCGTCGAAGTCACTAGACCGGACAAATACAATGAGAAAAACCGGACCTATTGTATGTTGTCGTTGTTGCCGTCTGAACAGCATTAGTACAATGACGAGAACGTACTTTTTGTCGCGAAAATAATGGCCGTTTCTAATGACAGTCTACGAGCAGCTGTAGATTGAGCCTTCCATCGATAAGTTGGAAGTTCTCCTAGAAAACTTATAGCAGCTCGCTCTTTGGTTTCAAGAAGATCTAGAGAGTAGTTATCCCCTTTGTTCTTCGTAGAAAGACGAAGATCCTAGCTTGGTCAAATTCTTTGAGATGCGCTATGCGTTCTACTTCGAATCCCTTATGCCCCACATGAGTGCGAAAAATTGCCATTCGTTGACAAGGTTGATATCAAGCAAATGACCTTTACCTGCAGGTATGTATAGAACCGATACCAGGTTATTGGTTCGGATGTCCCGCCCAGGCCAACCAAGCCTTCCATCTCTCCGGAGTCGGTGAATTGGTTGTCTGGGAAGGGTAAAGCGCTGACTTGTTCATCGGCTGGCCAGAGGAAGTCATTGTATGGCCAAATACGCTTTCAATTCGCCTCCACGACATCCCGTAGAAGTAGAATGCGTAGCGCATCCCAAAGGAGGTTGAATAACGCCGTCCTTTACCCTTTATCCTTATGTATAGAAGGAACCGAACACGAAATCGATTGCTAGCGCGACAAAGGTTAACGCCTCCTGCCGATTGCGCCATGCACCTTCTACAAGAGACATACATGAACATGGATACTTAGTACGTAGAGGTACATAAATCACTGCACTGTTACGATCAAAGTTGTTTTGAATCCAGGGGCCGTATTCATAAACGACTTACAGCAACTTAACGGAGAAGATACAGCCGAAATTCCTCATAGCGTGGCTTATTAAAACGAATCATTTTGCCGATCGCCTGATAAGCCGCGTTATAAGGGATTTCGGTAGTATTCTCTCCGTGAAATTGCTGTAAGTCGTTTATGAATCTGGCCCCTGGTGGAACTCGACTTACAAGTTTAATTGAACTCTCTACGCCAACGTAGCACTCAAGAGCCTCTATCTCTGGAGTAAATTAATGAAATTAAATTGAATTCAACTGAAATAAACTAACAGAATATGCAAAATAAAGGAAGAAAGCTAGCGTTAGTGTCTGCTTGGAGTGCACCACACATTCTGTACGGATTATCACGATGGTAATCTGAAGGCGTCATCAATTACTTTTGGAGCCTAGGCGAACCAAGAGCCTCGATTCAAATTGTACGGCACTATCGGACGGGGCACTACCACTCTTCCAAATAAAAAATAAACAAGTAAGTATACTTAAATAAACATAAATAAAATCTGCAAATTAACAGCAGAATAAAGGAACAAATGACATCAATAAAGATTCAACGACTCTTCTCTTGTCTTCTTCTTAATGTCCTCTTCTCAGGAAGCCTAAGGCGTTTACGCGATGAGTACCATGAAATTCTGAAATGAACCTCTTTCCACAATGCGCCAGGTACTCTACTTGCACGCGCTATTATATCATTTTCACGTCAACGAAACTGCTCGCTAAGGAGTCTTAAACGAAAAGTAAAAAATAAACTAGTTCACTTTAAAAAAACAATAAATAAAGCAGTTTGGCCTTTAGGTAAGGCCTGTAGTCCGTGACAGGGTTTATTTAATCGCGCGGCGTGTCACGAGCAGTGGTGCTTCAGCATGAATTGAAATGTGGATGAGCATTCGCATGCATAGAGATCACAGGGTATGGGTTCGAGTCCGGCCTGGTGCAGAGTTTTACTCGCAAGCATACGCCTCTATAACGCTGCTTTAGGTTTCAAGAATAATACAAAACCTTCCTCTATCAGAAGCGTACGCGACTCTGCAGGAGTCCCTCAGACCACACTTATGGTCAAGCCCAGACAGAAGACTTTTCGTTGGACGTGCGCGCGCGGTTACAGCTGCTGCACTTCTAGAAGGCCTCGTCCTTGTACGTCACCAACTTCAAGGGTACTGTAGTAGAAAACAAATCCCTCTAGCTGTCAGAAGAGCAATGGAAAGGATATGAAACGTCAACGTGATGGTCGTTGATGTACAACAGTCCGTCCAAGCGCTCTTGTTTATCTAGACGTGCTCGTTGCGCATACAAAACGATGTTTATGGCAACTCTAAAAGCAGCACGTTGGCCGCATTACGATCCACTTTTAGGACACGCAACGGCGAGAATACGACGGCAGCTGTTTTTGAGTTCTAAAGCTTCATAGAAAAAGTGCTAACATAGCCACACCAAAGTGCGCCATGCACTCGTCATCTCTGACAGGACACAAAGCAGATGCCTTAGCAGAAGATGTGGGTTCGAGTCCCGCCTGGCGCTAGAAGTTTTGATGGCAACAAAACATCGTTATGACAGCTCACAACCTCGATACCAGCCACTTGAGGCTTAATGAAACTGACTTGAATCGTTACTACTTTATCTGTTGCAGCGTAATACACCCCTACCGTTCCAGATGTCAATCGAGGAAGTTCCTGCGCAAATGTAATGGCAAAATTCCCCGCAATTATCGCTGAAGACCCATATAGCGCACCAAACACCGTCGCGACCGTCCCGTCGTCTGCGCCACACATCTCTCGTCAGCGGCCAGTGGGCAGATGATTTTTGCTGTCTTCTGACACGGAGTCGTCGACGCTTAACACACCTGATCATCTGGACTGATTCTCTGTGGAAACCAGACCAGGAGTTCACAGAAGGCCGTCGTTGGCAAAGGAACGTGCAAAGGCAAAGGGTTGGAAATTCTTCCAAGAGGAATCCGAGCTGCTATAACCCATGAAGGCTGGTGGAACAGGAACGCTTCCATCAAGAGATAAATAACAGAAAATTCATTCAAATTGGGAAAATTGGTAAAAAAAACAGGTCAAGAAAGGGGCAGCTTTCTTAGGAAAACGACCTACTTCAGTGGTCTGCCCGTTCCCTGTAGAATTAATGATCCTCTCTATTATGTATTGGCTGTCAGTGTCAGAATAGCCCAGTTGTCTTCTCCCCGCCCTCTAACGAAGACCAAATGGCCTAGTAATTGTTCTTCCTAGCATGATTGAGGATAGAAATGGTGGCGTAGCTTAGAAGACGTCGAGTCAAAACGCTGTTCCTTAGCCGAAATTCTGGCCAAAACTGTGGCTTTGAATCCCTCCGAAACCGGACGAAATGACGCTTGCTAACTCCTTCAGTATTAATGTTTTCCTCAGTTTTTTTTAGATTCACACTGAGCGAAAGAATTGCGCGTTAGAGCCATCTCCACTGACCCCAGGTGGGTGCCAAAGTAGTCCAGTAGAAGACTGTCTGAGCTTGAAGAGCAGATCGAACGGGTGGGATGTAATAACAAGGTGACGACACCGGAGGAAGCAAAAGCATGGCGAAGTCCTCCGCGGTAACGGTAAGCCTTTTGTTTACTCGCAGGCTATCTGAGTCCTCTCCAGATTGCTTCCGTAAGTCGCCTTAGACGTTTACAGCAGATCATCGACCTGTTCAGGCAGAGCAGCAACCAGTTCTTCCTGTCGCGTGCCAGAATAGCCCACTAGGTCCTCTCCCCTCCTGATGAATATGAACATAGTCGAATCTTGTATAAAATTTTCAAAAAGAAGCCGAACCAGCCAGCTTTAAAATTCCGTGGAATCCAATCGGTCGTGGTCCTCGTCTAGTGGATGTCCACGAAACACATCGTATGATCGGCCTACCTAATTTTCGACAACTCGGCTCTAACGATAGTGTCTGTAAAGGTCAGCTAGGCTACCAAATCAGTATACCCTACCCTTTTAGCTGCGTAATCGTGTATTACGATGAAATGTATCATCCTACCAATTCGTAAAGTGTCAAGTTTATTCTTCGATCCTTAGGCTCGTGAACTCATCGCCATATTCAAGAGAGGTCAAGTATGTAGCTTTGCTTATTTGAAAATTTCCTTGATAAAAATGAAAAATTAAAATTTTATCTTCTAGACAGTAAAGTAGCTATGTTTTTAATGTAGCCAGGCCAAAAGTAAAGGATAAAGGACGGCGTTGCTTAATCCATCTTGCGATGCGCCACGCATGCTACTTCTATGTGATGTCGTGGAGGCGACATGAATGCGTATTTGGCCATACAATTACTTGCGGTGGCCAGCCGATGAACAAGTCAGCGCTTTACCCTTCCCAGACAAGTCTGGTACCAATTCACCGACTCCTGGAGGATAGAAGGCTTGGTTGGCCTGGGCGGAAAATTCGAACCAAGAACCTGGTATCGGGTGCACGCGACAGCCGGCGCCTCTTCCGACTGCGCTATACGTGCCCGGCCAAAAGTAACTGCTTGAAATTGGTGGCAGTTTAGCATATTTTTCGAACCCTTCCATCAAACTTAAGTCGCTTAACTGGCGAAAAATTGGTCTAAGAAAGGTTCTCGGTTTTTAAACCTTTTTCTGGTCAGTTCGTACTAATTATCTCAACGGCCGGCTGTATATTCCACTCGCCTTTAGGATTTCGCGTCGAGTGCATGGCGCATCCCTACCGTTATCCTTAACAGCCCGTCTAGCCAACTATCATCTATGAAGTAGTGTTCCTACAGTATATTTTGCTGCGATCAAAGCTCTTGCGTCAGCCGGGCTCGAGCCCATTGGCTGTGAGCTTCTTTCCGGGCAGGATGCTAGCCCACTACACTATCAACGCTGTTTGAACGACGCAATATTCTCGGAGAGGTATTGACTTCCAGTGTCAAACCCAACCAATCCCCTTCCCTTCCTGAACCGCCGACGTCGCGCGGCGACGCCGTAGCTGTCACCTCCGTGCACTTTCGAGCGTCGCCACGGTACTAATAATACGTCCGTCCGAAGCAGACGTGGAGGAAAAAAGCGGCCCACTCAGCTCCGCGGCCATAAACGCTGAAATATAGCCCTTATCTCCTGTGCACTTCAAGCCCAACAAACTCCGTCCTCGCTCCGAATTCGCTGTTCCCTTCTCTGCCGCTTTTTTCGTCGCCCCCTAACGCGCGTTCTTTGGCGTCGTCAACTACGACGTGCTCCGTTCTCCAGGTGTCGCGGCGCGTGATTAATTCCTACGACGGATCAGCACATGGTTTCTGACTAAGCGCGATCCCTACAACTCACACGTACGGCATTACGGCATTCTCGGCCAGCTGGTGTCGGTGATGAATTAAGGTGTGGTGGGATGCCATGGATATCGGCGGCGTAACGAATAGGCGATGTAGCGGGATCACGTGAGAATACGTGGAGCTGATGTGGCTTCTATAGTTCCGGAACCGACAATAGAGAATCAAGCGGAGTCGTTTTGTTAGAGGAGCCGACTTACAGATCCCAGAATATTTATTTAATTATTTATTTATTTATTCATGCACCTGCGCCATAAAAAAACACTGGTGAAGTAAGATGAGTGAAGCATGATATCAGTATGCACTGCAACTTTGATAAGGACTTTTGTTTTGCAGTTATTCAAATGCCCAACGATAAGTGCAAGGAGACTGCAACTACAAAAAATGTATAAAAGGACTAAAAAGTATTACATAAATTAACTGAAAGGAATTTAAGTAAATAACTTTATTGTGATTTTATTTATTTATTTATTACATGACACGGATCATAATCACAGCGGTAAGATAACAATAACACATTAAAATTAGACATAAGGGGCAGGGTGACTGAGCAACGAAAAAAACAAAACGAAACAAGCCTAGCGAAACCTTCGTGTAATTAGACGTTTAAAAGAAGACAGAGACATGTCAACCATGCTTTCATTCTCAGAAAATAGGGTGTTGAGCTGCCTGATGCTCCTATAAATGAGGAAACTTGACCACACTTTCGACCTTGGGATTTGCAGATAGAGTCTAAGATGCCCTCTTCTGTCAGTTGTCAAAGAGGCACCAAAAAACCCGACTGGGTTAATGGAAAGCCTCACTGTTAGAACTTTGAACAAGATAATTAAATCTGCTCCTTTTCGTCTAGTCTGAAGGCTAGACAAACCAAGCATCTTAGTCCTGTCAGACCCACTCAGAATACTGTCGTAATTCAGACCACGACATTTCAGAAAAAGCTTACGGGTGAAGTTATTCTGAACATTTTCAAGGAGTTTTATGTCCTTCTTTTGACAGGGGGTGAAGACTGAAACACCACATTCTACAATGGGCTTCACGTAAGATTTGTGGGCTCTCACGAGAGAGAAGGTTGCTCTTTGGTTTTCAAAACCTTAAACAAATTGTAAATTGGGTAGTTAGCCTTCTTCACAAGTGCCTTATAATATAGTTCAAAGTTTGATTCCTGGAAAAAATGGAACCCTAAATCTCGTACACTAGAAAGCTGTTCTAAAACTGATCCATTGAGCGTGTAGGTTGGAAGGTGACCTGTAGATTTTGACTGTACTACAAGGCAATGCGATTTTTCAGCAGAAAGACGTAGTTCCCAGGAATTTGCCTACCTCTCTTCAAAATTTATGGCTGCTTGGACATCACAGAAGGCTTCTTGGTTGTTCTCTACTTCTTTGTAGACCTTTATATCGTAATCTTGGATGCAGTAATCGATTTGGCGAACAGTATAGCTATGGTGTGAATCCGATGGAGTAAGGAAATCACTTTCGAGCAGCTAGACAGAAGGAAGCACCTAGGAGTCCGGTCTTAATACCAGTCATAGCTTTTATAACGCTTCCATTCGAGGCTGCTTCCATAGTAACTGAGATAATCAAACCGAACTTGCAGTAGTACACAGTATCAATATCAAGAACAAAGCTATATATCAAATCGCCTCCACGACATCCCGCAGAAGTAGAATGCGTGACGCATCCCAAAATGGATTGACCAACGCCGTCCTTTATCCGTCAACCTTTATCAACTTTGATTTATTATGATACACTGTTCGTATTTAAAAAGTTATTGCATCCCTGTGTTCATAAAGGATAAAAGACAGTGTAAATCAATCCCTTATTGGGATGCGCCACGCATTCTACTTCTACGGGATATCGTGGAGGTGATATGAATGCGTATTTGGCCATAGAGTGACTTGCAATGGCCAGTCCATGGACCAGTCAGTGCTTTATCCTTTCCAGATAGGTCTGGTACCGATTCACCGACCCCGGAGGGATGGATGACATCGTTGGCCTGGGCGGGAAATCCGAATGAACAACCTGGTATGGTATGCCGACACCTCTCCGACTGCGCAACGCGCGCCCTCTGTGTTTATAAGCATAAAATATTAGTGTGAAAGTGTCGGCTGAATAAACATAGAGGGCAGACAATGTTATATCTCCATAAACAAATCAGCTCTCATTCGATGGGAAATTGAAGCTATTATCCAAAGTGGTATTTACAAGCTTTCGCTGTGGAACAGCTTCTTCAGGAAGCGCATCGTTCAGTACCTGCTAACGTTTACATCCACAAACATACAGACGAAACGAGCATATTAGATCCATAGCCTTGGTTTTTCATTTCAATACTATGCTGTTTTTTACCTTATATAGATGTAGCATAATAATCTAATAGGACCTTCAAACGCAGATCATAAGGCTGAAACGTTATTAAATTCTGAGATGTTGACACTTATATGTACACTGGTCAAGATTTCATCGCTGTCTTGTTTGTAGCATTTGAAGTTAGGTGCCTCGAAGCGAAAATGGCATACATGAAGACAACAAAGGACGGTATCGCGAAAAACTCTCAAAACATGTGCAGTGCAAAGATAAGTGAATAACCAAGGACAGCAGCCAACGGACAGTATTAATAGGTTAGGCACAAGAAGATTGGCGGTTGAGCCAGTACAGCAGATATAATGATCATCTGGGGCCGGATTCATCAACAACTTACATAACCTTAACAGAGAATTTACAGCGGAAAACTCAGATAACGCGGCTTATCAAGCGATATGGTAGGCGATAAGCCGCGTTATCTGAGTTTTCCGCTGTGAAATCTCTGTTAAAGTTGTGTAAGTCGTTGATGAATCCGACCCAGGAGGCATTTCCTTCACTAAAGTAATATAAAAGATTGGACACGATCATGGGTCCCAGCCGTTTTTTCAATATTTTATTCTGCATTTCGCTGAAAGTTTTTTTTTATATGTAACGCTATATCCTTATTGGATGTTGAGAAACCTTTCGTGGAACACTTCTTGCTGGTTTAAAACTCATGTCGTAGTCCTCGCTTTTTTCATCTTTTTTGTTTTTCCTTTTTTTTCGAGTTTGCTCCTGAGTTTTCAGCTTCATTAGTGGTTTGTCATTTGTTGTCATGCTTTTTAACGATTGTTTTTTAATGCTTGGTGTTGAGGCACTTTTATATGCTTTGAATAAACAAAATAAATAAAAAATATACCATTCGAAAGAGAAGTGTTTGCTCTATTAGGCTGTATGCATCGCTTATTTTCCCATTTTGACTTTTGTCAATTTTTAGGTTAATAAAATGGAAGGTCGAAACAAGAAAATGGCCTTAGCCTTCAGCTGTCCATCTCTGCTTACCTTTGAGTTTTTTTTTGCATAGCTTTATACATCATTTGAAAGACGCGACGAATTGCTCTGCAAGAATTTCTGTAGGATTTCTTCGTTCAATTTCATTTTCGGTAATCTTCAGGGCATTAAATTGGATGCCCAGAAGATTTTTACCCGATTTTTACCCATAGCTTCTGCACTGGGCGCGTGTAGCGCAGTCGTAGGAGCCGCCGGCTGTCGCGTGCACCCGATACCAGATTCCTAGTTCGGATTTTCCGCTCAGGCCAACCAAGCCTTCCATCCCTCCGGGGTCGGTGAAATGGTACCAGACTTGTCTGGGAAGGATAGAGCGCTGACTTGTTCATCGGCTGGCCACCGCAAGTCATTGTATAGCCAAATATGCATTCAAATCGCCTCCACGACATCCCGTAGAAGTAGAATGCGTGGCGCATCCCAAAAGGGATTGAGTAACGCCGTCCTTTATCCTTTATCCTAGCTTCTGCGCTATAACTTTGGTTAAATTTTTTGGAGAGTGCTATATGTCTTTCGATGGAGAATGCTTTGCTCAATCAAAGTTGTTTTGCATTTAATGTCGTTTTTCTTTTCCCCAGACATAGATGAGCAACCCCACCAAGAGTTTACTTCCTCGTGGAATATTTTCGTTCGCAGAACTTCCTCGTGCAAAATTTGCAATTCTGGGCACACATTCATTCCCCGGCAATTCAGACCTATCGGTGAATATTTGCACTTTAGCGCCCATAACTACAAATCCTAATTTTCTATGGAATATTTACGCTTTCTTTATATTGATCCATGGAATATTTAGGTGGTGTTAATTATCTACCAGGAAGTAAGATGAAGGGGGTTGGGGTGAGCGGCTCAATATCCATGGCATCCTCGTCTTCTATAAGTATGGAAGCTATACGCTTTGTAATAGGCTTTTTGGTGCTTATTTAGCACGATGGACAACAAAACGCTGGCGAGGACAATTCTTGAAAACCTGGCGGTCAACAGCGGAAGAACTTCAGCAGAACTGGAAGGGTAACTACTGGCCATATGAAATCCATCGATAGGTGAAAGGATTTTCGCCCGCGTCACCCTACGGTCCTGTTCGTACTTCGCGACAGCAGCAACGAGAGCGAAGAGGGCGACGGACCTAGTGTGGTGTACGTAGTTGCACCATGACGCCTAATTTCTTGTCAGTCAGTCAATCAGTCAACACACTAGCGAACAGCCATATTAACTACAACAACAACCTGTCGCCCAAAAGAATTCTAATACCATGCCTCACCTTGATCTGAAGAGTGGCAGAGTAGGAATCGTATCCTTCCAACACTGGTGCGATGTAACTACATACTCCACACTCCGTCCGTTGCCCCAGCCGTTCCCGTCGCCGGAGCGAAGTATGAACAAGCGACAGCAGGGACAAGAGCGACGAAAGCGACTGGAGTGACAACAGGGACAGCGACAGCCCTTGAGTATGAACAGATTTCGGCAGCCACCGCTCGGTTTTATCGATTCACATGTTTTTATCAGGAGACGAGTCGCTCTCGTCGCGAAGTATGAACAGGCCCTACGCCACCGTCATCCATATCCACCCGCAGTTGACCGCCAGGAGTTCCAGAGTCATCCTGGCCACAGCAGTGCTCCTACATAGGTGGCGAAAGGATAAAGGACGGCGTTACTCAATCCCTTTGGAGATGCGCCAGCGGATTCTACTTCTACGGGATGTCGTGGAGGCAATATGGATGCGCATTTAGCCATACAATGACTTGCGGTGGCCAGTCGATGAACAAGTCAGCGTTTTATCCTTCCAAACAAGTATGGTACCAATTCTCCGACGCCGGAGGGATGGAAGGCTTTGGTGAGCCTGGGCGGGAAATCCGAACCAGGAACCTGGTATAGGGTGCAGGCGACAGTCGGCGCCTCCTCCGACTGCGCTACACGCGGTCTGGCGACTGTATAGGTATGGTTAAAAGCACCAAATTTCCGGTCGACTACCCGCTTTCTGTTACGTCATAGGTGTGTACAGCCCCACCCCTTTTTAAACGGCACTCACGATATATCGCGGAAATAGAACGCGTGGCTCATCCTTGAAGGATAGATAAAGCCCCTGCTCTGCTTGTTCTGTTATAGGCTCACACTAATGCGTATTAATGCTGTTTTTTAATGTTTACATAAGGTCTCATAGACGAGATTGTTTAGGCCTTATGTCAACACTAGGATTACATGGCGTAATGGCAGGAGGCCAACTCCGACGACCTCATAGCTTCGAGAACGCTCCATAAGCTGCCGAAAGTCATGTGTTTTTTTTTACATAATCACGTCCTATCTATCCTTATAGAGAGAAGAAAAAAGTATGAAAAAGGACACGAGATGACTTTCTCAATCCGTTTTCGGATGCGCCACGTATTCTTCCTACTCATGCACGGAGTGACACGACTCACCTAAGTGAGAGAGGGCCCCAGAAATTCCGAGTTTCGTCGACGTTCGAAGATCAGAGGTGCTTATCACATGAGCCAAGCGTCGAAAATTAGGTGGGCCAGTAATGTAATGTGCCTAGCAGACATTCGCTCCCACGAGAGCCACCACCGACTGGATCCGGCGGGATGTCAAGAGAACATCAGGACGCCCAACAACGCGTTGGTCGAGTTCTTCATAAGAGCTCTAATGGAACGATATGACGCTCTTCGTGTCCCTCGAGCAAAGAGGATCCATTGGAGCACTCTTGCACGCGACAGGGAGGAATGGAAACTTCGTTGGCGACCGTTCGAGCAACTGATCAACGGCGCGACAGGTGATACAGGTGATCCCTCCTCTACGAGGTATCGTGGAGGCATTTTGAGCTAGTATTTGACATATGAAATGACTTGAGGTGGCGAGACGAAGACTCATTTACCCTGAAGGGATAAAAGGCTTGGTTCTGCTAGGTCGGACCCAAACCAAGAACCTCAGGGTCTGGTGCACGTGACAGCCGGCGTTTCAACTGATTGTGCTGATACGCGCCCAATTTAAATAATTATGCAATTAATAAATAAACAAATTGAAAGCTAACCTCTGAAATCTATAAAGCTTCAACAAAACGTGTATCCCCTCCGTGCAGATCTCAAAACGCGAATTTTCGCAACGAGGTAGGAGGGCCATTGCTGACCTTTAGCGTGACGCTACATGCCATTTATTTGATTGTCCTGTGCCCTTTTGCCGACAAATTGTATTCATTAGTATTGCCAGCCCGTACTTCTTCTATTGATGCTGTTTGCTTTCAGATCTCACGTTAATTGAATCAGCCTCTTAGCACCTTTGGCTGGAGACAACAAGGAGTGCAACTACGAATAGAAACAGGGTTCAGCTCCACAACCAGGTCAACAAGCTTCAGCTTCATGCCAGAATACCATGAAGTAATAATATCTTCTAGACCGCTAGATATAGTAGAATAATAGTCTACTTTTTAGCCTATGATTCTTCGCGGCCAACACTAGAAGAAAATCCTTCCCGCGTTGTTTCAGGTCTGGAAAGCGTCAGTTGTTCTGTTCAGATTATAAGTGCGTTATGTTGCATAGTTATTTTAGACCTGCAGAAGGGCTTAAGGTCCGAATCGTTGTTAATAAATATTGGGCAGCTTCGAGTTTCACAATTGAGAAGAAAACGATAAAAAAATCGATAAAATCGATATACACGCGGTAGACAATCGGTACCTAGGGTCGGATTCAACTTACATAACTTTAACAGAAAATTCATAGTGGAAAACAGATAACACGACTTATCGCTCACCATATCCTTGATGAAAGCCGTTACCAAGGATTTTGGCTGTAATTTTCTCTGTTAAGTTGGTGTAAGTCATTGATGAAACCGGCCCTGATGTGAACTCTACTCATTAACCAAAACGTTAGCGTGATTTTCACCACCCACTCGAACGACTAACTCCGGATAAAATTGTTTAAAAAACAAAAGATAAACCGGTTGTTATTCCCCATCTATTGTGAAGCGTATTTAGCGACCAAATCATCACGAAAATTTCACCTCAAGCGGTCAAAGTTGAATAGAAATCGATGAAATCAATCGATAGTGTTCATCCAGTCGATATTATTTACTTGCAGTGACACCTATGCATCGTCCATTATGTCTGCGTGATTCATATCTCAAAACGTTAGCCTGGATAGAGATTCGGAAGTTTGACCAAGATATGAGCCGATCAAGCGAGCGGTCAGCAATTTTATGCGGACGCAGGTACAGACAAACAAAGTATTCTATACTTCATATCAATTATTTCTATTAATTATAGTAGACGATGCTCATGTGAGTGCAGTTCCACACAGCTAGCTCCACACAGAGTCTATTTGTCCATCGGCCATCATATACCGGTAATTCTCTACTAAAGACTTGAAGAAATTCAGAATATCGATAAATCAGTGGAACAAGCGAACATTAAATTTATGCGGACGTTGGACATACAAACACATTCGCTGTTCTACACAATCTTGCCAGTTCTTTCATAACTAACGATATTTATGATTCGTATCTCAAACGACCAACTCCGGTGAAAGTCGATAAAATCGATCGATAATGGTCAGCCAATCGATATTGTTCACTTGCTATGAGGCCCGTCCACCGCCCATCATATTCATGTCATTTCCACCTCAAGAGATTAACCTTGTATAGAGACACGAAATGCCGTGCGGGCGCCCATTATTTTTGCGCGGACGCAGAAACGGACAAACAGACTACCAGAATGCAGAATAGCCCGCTTATATATAGAGGACGGTTTCTAATTGATTTCTGATTACTATTCAGCTGCATTTGGTTACTTGCTAAACATTATGTTCGGGCATCGCCACCAACAAAGCCTACTAGCCTTCGTGCTTAAAGTTGTAATTTAGCACCTTCAGTCCCTCTTTTTCTTCAGATAACGCCGCAGAATGTCGTGTCAAAGTAGTATGCCTAGCGCATCTCACAGTCAGGGTCTGACTTCCATAACCCACCAGGCGGTATTTACGGTGCAGTCGGAGCTAAAAGGCAGCTTAACAACGCAAAGGCCCTTATGCGGACCATCATTATGGACCCCACAATGACATCGCTCCAGTACTAGTAGTGAACAGTGTCGCCCCCGCAGCGACTATATTACCTAATATTGACTACCTAATAAGGTGTCATCTAGGAATTAGCCCCGCTTCCGCGGTGCAATTAGCAGCCAATCTAATCAATCAACCGATCGATAGCGAAGATAGTCTCTGGAATTGATTCGCACCTAATCGCGATGGACGATCCTTCTCTTAGCTGTTCTCCTACGCTAACCTATCCTTCAGAAAGCCAAAGCTATGAAGAAAGGATGGAATTGCGTTCAGCGTCAAAGAACTGGGAATAGAGAGAACGATACTAGGACGCAGTTGGCTAGTTAAGATCTCCAGGCTTCCGAACTTGAGCCGATTTCTCGAAAACTAAGTGCACCGGCAGTGTTGCGCGGTCCACTGGCGGTCGCTTGCTGAGATTCGCCGCCTTTGTAGGACTTCTTACTTCTTTGGTGACGACCTTAACGAGAAAACATCTATATTGTCGTTATCCGAGTAAAAAGTGATTGGGCTACTCTGGCACTCGGCAGGGATCAATGAAAACGTTCTCAGCGCTTTTGGAATAAAATGGGGATATACCCCATCGGGAAATACTCTATCATAGGACGGGATAGTGTGTTGATTTGTATAACAGTTTTCCTTCAAATTTTCGTCCGTTGTCGAACAGACAAAGTATCTGCTTCCCTCCCTAGGATAAATCAAAATTCGATAGCAAGGTAGACGACATAAGAAGAAGAAGAGTTTTCTGCATACGCTGAAACGGAACAGAACCGCTTTTAATGAAATAAACTCCTACGAAATTGGAATCTCTCAAGGAGAATCCGGTTGAACCCCGAACGAGAGCTGGATGCACGTTACGTCCACGAACAAGAGTAAGCCTATGGGCTACTCTGGCACGCGAGAGGTGCTGGAGAATTCATGGAGCTCGCTCGGAAAATCGACGACTAGGAGAAAAGCAAGCTATAGAGGTAGTATAAAATGAGCAGAAATTAGAAATACCAATTAGGACCAGTGCCAATGAAAAGGGACTGAGGATTAAACGACACTAGGCTGATCCACCAACGAAACAAACTTCCAGATAAACTTAATGGTGCAAAACCAAATGGTCCTCAAATCAGTTTCATTAAGCCTCAAGTGGCTGGTATCGAGGTTGTGAGCTGTCATAACGATGTTTTGTTGCGATCAAAACTTCTAGCGCCAGGCGGGACTCGAACCCGCACCTCCCTCTAACCGGGCGGGAATGCTCTACGCCATTACACCACCGGCGCCGTTTGATCGAACGCAACATCCACACCTCGTGGGACCGATCAGCACCCACCCGTATCCGGGATGAGCTGGCCGCTGATTTCAGCATGGAACCAGTTAAGCTGATGGTCTTGATAGAAACGATTCAAATCAGTTTCATTAAGCCTCAAGTGGCTGGTATCGAGGTTGTGAGCTGTCATAACGATGTTTTGTTGCGATCAAAACTTCTAGCGCCAGGCGGGACTCGAACCCGCACCTCCCTCTAACCGGGCGGGAATGCTCTACGCCATTACACCACCGGCGCCGTTTGATCGAACGCAACATCCACACCTCGTGGGACCGATCAGCACCCACCCGTATCCGGGATGAGCTGGCCGCTGATTTCAGCATGGAACCAGTTAAGCTGATGGTCTTGATAGAAACGATTCAAATCAGTTTCATTAAGCCTCAAGTGGCTGGTATCGAGGTTGTGAGCTGTCATAACGATGTTTTGTTGCGATCAAAACTTCTAGCGCCAGGCGGGACTCGAACCCGCACCTCCCTCTAACCGGGCGGGAATGCTCTACGCCATTACACCACCGGCGCCGTTTGATCGAACGCAATGATCGAATGCTGAAATCAGCGGCCAGCTCATCCCGGATACGGGTGGGTGCTGATCGGTCCCACGAGGTGTGGATGTTGCGTTCGATCAAACGGCGCCGGTGGTGTAATGGCGTAGAGCATTCCCGCCCGGTTAGAGGGAGGTGCGGGTTCGAGTCCCGCCTGGCGCTAGAAGTTTTGATCGCAACAAAACATCGTTATGACAGCTCACAAATGGTCCTCGTTCTGATGGAACAGAATAATTTTTCAGGATATATAGAGCTCTGCAGTAAGATCAAAGGACGATTAGTATATATTGCAAAAGAATTTAGCTTCGAGCATTATCAGATTGTCGCGCTAGGCAAACAAAAACACATTATAAAAGCCAGTCATCTTTGAATACTTACATTGCGCTCATCTCCTTTTAGTTTCCATTTAGTTCTCATGTTAAGTCTCCCATTAAGCTCTCATCTCTCTCTATGATGAATTATATTAGGGGGGGGGGGCCAAAAGTAATGAGACAAAATGAAAAAAATCTTTATCTCCTTATAACTCAATTACAACTCAACGATGCTGAGGAATGTATTTGCCATTAAGGGCAGTGACCTTGCTGCCATCGCTCAGCCAACTTCCTGATCCCATCCTTCCAGAACTGCTTGAGCCCAGTGTTGATCAACTGCTCGATATGGTTGTCAAGGACTCCTTGGGTTTTTGTGTCCCTTCCGACTAGGAAGTCCTGTAGGCTCAAGTAGTAGTGGTAGTTGCATGGAGAGATGTCCAGCGAATACGGTGGGTGAGACATGTGAACGTAGCCCAGCTGGGCAAGCTTATCCGTGGTCACTTGTTCCCGATGGGGTGCGGCGTTGTCGAAGAGGAGAACCTTCTTGAAGCGCTGCGAATGAATAAGAGCGAGTCGCCGGCCCATCTCCTCTATTTCGTTCACCATGGCCTTGGAGTTCATCGTAGTGCTCTTGTGAAACAGCTTCCGGTAAACCGATCCATGGGCGCAGACCCAAAAGCTCCAAAGGTGCTTCTCGCCGTGAACATCTCGCCGAACGAAGGTTGGTAACAGGTTACTAGCCTCACCCAGACTCGCTGCTTGGCAGGGTTAAGGTAGAAGACGTGCTTCTCATCTTGCGTGACTATTGAGCCCAGGCTGCTCGGGGTTGGGAATTGAGCGAGATTTGCGCGAAACAGGTTGACTCGTCATACCGGGGTTTCGGCATGTGACAGGCTGGAGTTTTGGCATGTTTCTAGAAATGGCGGGAGTGGTAACTTCTCAGATGGGCTTCAATAAGAAGCATACAAACATACAAATATGATAAGCACGAAACCAGACTCCAGCCACGAGATATGTGGACACGGCACGGGGTGTCTCATTACTTTTGCCCCTCCCCCCCCCCCCCCTAATAAAAGCCAGTCATCTTTGAATACTTACATTGCGCACATCTCCTTTTAGTTTCCATTTAGTTTTCATGTTAAGTCTCCCATTAAGCTCTCATCTATCTATGACGTATTAATACTGTGGGTTGAATTACCCAATTTTGAGGTAAAACGGGATCTACGACTCGTGTATATGTCACGTATCAACGAAAACGGACGTAAATTGAACCACCGAAACCCGGCTATGTCTCGAGTTCATCCTAAATTGGACATGAGCTTCCTCTATCACGAGCGTATAAGACTTGCTGGGCTATTCTGGCACACGACAGGGACACATGCCAGCATGTTTTCTGGCTTATGCTCAAACATGCCGACCATTAAAATAATCAACGGATTATATTCGTTTTTTGGCAAGATCACCTCTATTGCTTTCATCAGGGGTTTGAGTGCAACTGTCCGTTTCAACGTTTACCGCTCCCGGTTGAATGCCAGAATGGCCCAGTAGGTCTTATACGATTGACCAAAGAAAATGCAAGCCAGCAGCGTGCTTAAGACAGCATCCAGCTTTCCAAGCAAAAAACTAAGGGTTTTGTCAGTACTCGAGCTTACATAGGTTTGACTTCGCCACGAATTTGACTTTGATCCGCAAAGGCTGAATGATTAACGGCATCCTATCCTCCTCCTGGGCGCGTGTAGCGCAGTCGGAGGAGGCGCGACTGTCGCGTGCACCCGATACCAGGTTCGGATTTCCCGCCCAGGCCAACCAAGCCTTCCATCCCTCCGGGGTCGGTGAATTGGTACCAGACTTGTCTGGGAAGGATAGAGCGCTGACTTGTTCATCGGCTGGCCACCGCAAGTCATTGTATGGCCAAATACGCATTCATGTCGCCTCTACGACATCCCGTAGAAGTAGAATGCGCTGGCGCATCCCAGAAGGGATTGAGTAACGCCGTCCTTTATCCTTATCCTTATCCTCCTCCTGCCATCTTGCCCCGGTACAGTTCATGCTGCCAGGTGCTCAACTTGTCAACGGGGTAGCACGACTTCTCCGCTGCGAATTATTCAAATACTAAGCAGAATAAAACTGTGAAGTTATGACTCCTTTATCTTACTTCACTCAATTTTTTTTTTGTAATTTCCTCCTTTTAAGGCTCGTTCCTAGGCGAGTCTGATTGTTATAACACCTCTCGGTGGCTCATGAATCTCTCGTCGAAATGTTGGGAGCTGAAATTCTCGAATATGTCAATCGATCCCCGCTCTATATCACAAAATGCTCCCGTCCTCGGCGACAGTCACAATAGCTTTTCAAACCGCTGAACTTCGGAACAAAAGCAAGCAGGGGGTGCTTGCTTGCAGCAGAACAATGGGGTTCAGAAGCCTAACAGAAAATTGATTTCCACACCTCTGACGGTCGTTGTCCGACTTCATCCACCACCGCGTTCGTTTCTATCGTGAGCCGCCTGAGAGTGATCGAAAACATCCGTCGAAATCCACCTCAGAGCACGATCGACGGATCCCCGTCTGCAAAACCGGTCCCCACATCGTCGTCGTCGCTGTCATCGTCACCATCGCGTCATCGTCACCATCACCACGTGAAGGCGACGGAGAACAGTGAGACAGACCGGCGTGTTGGAACCCGCTCGTTCCTGGACTGAATCATGTGCATATTCCAAGCTTAGAATCATTGCTGGCTACATCCAGGCCCCTCCGCACTGAACGTTTCGCCGCTCCGTCCGTCGGGTCTCCAACTAAATGACGATACGATGTGCACTTTCACCATCAGCATCGTAGCACGTGTGGGGGTGCCCGTGGTGTAAACGGCATCGAGCAGTCGGAGTACGGAAAAGCGGACGGCGCATCTCTTTCTTAAAGCGGTGGGTTTTTCGCCATATGGAAAGTAAGCACGTGCCATAAAGCCCGGATTCATCGACGGCTTACCGGCCGGGACGATGGCACTTACCACGAAACCGCCACGTACAGCGATCCATCAGCATGCAGCTCGATTTCCGCTGAAAAAAAAAAGAGTTGGAGAAAGGACGCAGGGAACAGGGATGAGTGGATTAACCGTTATCCGTTATCCGGTTTCCGGGAGTTTTGGCCTATCCGTTTTGTTGTTCGTTATCCGGCGATTTTGGGCGGGATAACGAACAACAAATTAGCTGAATCTTAGTTTTGGACGTGGTGATGGGTGGACCATGTACAAGACCCTTCACGACCGTGAGAGTGGTCGTCAGAAACAACAGAAGTATTCAAATCTAGGAGGGTTAATTGAAGTTTCCTCACTTGGGAACTGGCTACATAGTTTTAAAGATACCTAGCTTCCAGCATTCCAGGGGCCGAATTCATGAACGCGGCCGGAGGTAAATTCTACCCCCACTTACCTCGACGGCCATTTACCCGCCCCTTTCCCCGAACTTACTGCCGTTTTCTGATTCATGACGGCCAAGGCGAGGGTTTTGCTCCGCGGCCAATTTCTGACCCAATGTGCATGCCTCCGCTGGCCCGCTGTCATCAGCTAACAGCGAATCCAAGCAGTCACACTTGCTGCTGGGACGTCGCTGGCACCGACACTAGCAGCATCGTATTTAGGGGAAAGGGAGGGAGAGGGTGGAAACTAGCTACATGGCAGGAAGTACAGAAACAATGGTAAATGTGGGCCTACATGGCATGCATTGGGCCAGAAATTGGCCGCAGAGCAAAACCCTCGCCTTGGAGGTAAATGTTCCCCGACGCGCTGACGGGGTAGCATTTACCTCGACACTTACCTCGGATTTTTCCCGCCGCGCGTTCATGAATCGAGCGTAAGTGGGGAGTGGGGGTAAATTTTGCACTTACCCGCCCCAGAAGGCCGGATTCATGAACGATTTACCGGCGAACTATACTTATATAAGGCCTACTTAGCACAGCATTGTTCATTCATCTCAAGTCATGTGCTGACCAAAAAGGCATACAAACTGCTACTAGCAATTGTCAAAAGTGGAGAGCCACATCCTGGGATGAATTTTTTTATCGCCGATCTTTTCATCGTATCATTTGTGGTTGCATGATTTCAGTATGTTTGATTCGATTGCAGGCGGTAGTGGTATGTTTTTAGCCATATGCTGTCGTGAATTATCAAAAAATACTGCAGTACAGCAATGAATACTAGCAAAAGAAATAGGATTAATCCGAATACATAGAGAAAGCAACCTCTCCATTAAAAAATTTTAGGGGAGCAATAAACTACTAAACAAACTTATCATCGTGGTTGCTGAAGACATGTAGATTTGTTTTAATTTGTGACTTTTTTTGTGAAACTTATCTGCAACATAGGGAACACCTCCGTTTTGGGGCTGGGTCGGACATTCTTCCTCTGCTCCAGAAGGGATAGGTCGGATATTCTTCATCAGATCCAGAAGGTCTGGATGTCATAACTCTTTGAGTGTGTGTTTGCCGTACAAAATTGCTTGCAGTTACTACCCAAAGTTAATATTTTATCCATCCCAGATAATTCCACAATGAAGCACCTTGGATCTTGGGATGCTATCGAGCAGCAACAACAATAATCGTTCTTAGCATGTGTAGGACAAGATCGTTATGTGGAGTTTGTTTCGCTGGATGTCTTCTGCCTTCTTCTTCTTTCCAGAGACCGGAATAATTGCTCTTCCAAAGACTATTCTTTTTTCAACTGCTCTAATTGAAAAATAGTTAAGCGCAGAGTAAGGATGATGAATAAGATAATCCAACCGACCCCTTGGAAACAGGTGAAAGGCGGGTATCTTGCTGCGCGTTTGTCTTCCTACGGATGGGCAGAAAACCCCAAAGAGCGTCGTTAATGTGGCGACTGAAAGACGTTTAAAAGAACAGTACTAAAATCTAGAAGTCTTATAAATTAACAGTGCTTCAAGTCCTGATCCGTTGTTGAAATTAGTGCAATTTAGAACGAGCTTTAATTTTTGTTGTTTGTCCGTTATCCGTTTTCCCGTTATCCGGCCATTTCCGGGCAAAATTATCCGATATCCGTTATCCGGTTTTTAAAATTTCATTATCCGCTCACCCATGGCAGGGAAACAACCAGTAACGCTGCGTAGTTAATTTCTGATTCAGCAGCAGCGAGTTGTGCTCGTTGCGAAGACTATTGTGACGCATACAACGGGCGTCTTGTGATATTTCGCTCTTTTTTATCTCTTATCACTTCCTTTTGTTAGTAGCCTTAATACCCGCTTAGGCCTGCTTGTACATAGCTGGCTTCGGTGCAATCCCAAGGCGGGGGGGGGGGGGGGGGGAGGTGGAGGGGGAAGGGGGGAGGGAGGACGGCACTCCATAGCCACTAGTTGTAAACAGTGTTAGAAGATAAACTCACACAACATAACATATAGAAGTGCTCACCCGTGAAAACAGCGGATGCTGTCGCCGGAAAATTGAAAAAATTAAATATGAAAGCATGAAAAAGTTCCAGCGGCTAATCCCCGTTTAAATTCCCGCGCTACCGAATGCGTGAGCGTCGACTGATTCACCGTGGGGCGATACGTAGAGGTGACCCGGCGACGTCTCTGGCGCATTTTTTGCTTATTATTGTTGGTTTTTGTTTTTGTTCTAATGTTTTTTGGGCGCAATGATACCACGGGGGGAGGCAGCCCATGGGCTTCGGCCGACTTAAGCGTAGCAGTCGGATATGGTGACGTGGAATTTCCCACATTGTACGCAAATTGACGCCTCTGTTGGGATTCTAACTGTTGGGACTTCCCAGGAAACTATGGGGTTGGGGTGGGAGTGGACATGCCGAGAGAACGAAGGGTAAGGCGCTAGCTCGTTGCCCCCAACCCCGTCTTGGGATCGCACCTTGATTTCTATTGCATTTTTAGAAGATTTTAATCCTTGTTATACAGCATGCTGACTATGTTGACATTTCGAAAATCGACAGCAGCCACCAACCAGAGTAGGCGAAGAAAAAGCAAAGCGACAATTCGATCATCGTTTCGTTTCCTTTAGTTTACTATTAGAGGATAGGCGTCCCTTCCAATTGCAACCTACTAGTATATGATTGCTGTCTAACACATAAACAAGCAGGTTAGAGTGTAAACAGCAGTTCAGATCAAACACGCATGCCACTGGGTAGTTAACGTTTAAAACGAACCAGGCAATACATTACATCAGCGCCAGAAAAGAAGGAAGAACCAAGCAGAAAGACTACATTGTAGAACTGAAAACGTAGCGAGAAATTAGGTAGCGAGGTTTAATTACCCAAGTTTGAGGAATTGAGCTACCTGATGATAAAGATCGACAATCGTGGCGTTTTTCCCAGCCCATCGAATCATGTGCTAGTGAATGAGTATGCTCCCGGTCAAGGAATCATGCCACACACTGATGGCCCAGCTTTCTATCACTATCACCTCGTATCTAATGTGACGATGGGTTCACATACGCTTCTCGACCTCTACCGACCGGTGAATCAGGAGATCGTCGAGAGTGAAGAGCAGCGCTACGTGGGTCGATGTTGCTCGAGCCGAGGAGCCTGTTCCTAATGACCGACGAAGTCTACGAGAATATGCTGCACGGCATCAAAGAGGTAACGGAGGACCACATCGACGAGAATGTCTTCAACGGAGAGGAGCACCGTGGAGAGACGCTGGCCAGGTGCACGAGGTACTCGGTGACGATCCGCAACGTCCCGACGGTGTCCAAGCTGAGCGTGTCGACGTTGATTCAGAAGAGAAATTGAGAAACTCCAGAATTTTGCCGTTCTTCCACATTGGAATCTGTGCTTTCGTATATTTCTAGGTCTTTAGTGTTTATATGTTTAGGCAAAGCTCTACATTTATTGGTGTGGTGATCGTAGAGTTGTTGCTAATAATAAAGAATAAATATGGGGGGAGGTAACTTTTCGGACGATATTCCGCTCTTCACAGAATAATCCAACACAACGGCGTTGTCGTTAGTTTCAGCAGAACAGGAGCTACTCTCGATTCTCTCCTAACTTCCCCTTTTCATACCTTGCACATCTGAATGATCCACGCCTTCTTAATCGGTAGGCCAACAACCAGTAACTGGAATCCCTACATTTTCTCGTAGGACTCTTCGTAGCCATACAGGCTAGCCATCGAAAGCCCCGCTCGAAGCTGTCTGAGCCTTATGCCCTTATTCTCCATAATCGTTAAGCCTTTCCTAGCTGTTTGCCAGCTGTGCGACACCTTTGCTATAGCCCCTCAGCCGTCGGCATTGAATATCTACGTCTGTCAAGGGATTATCTAGACTACGCTGACCTTTCTAACTTGTTTTCTCATTCGTTCTCCATGAAGATGGATGAATAACCGCTTTATATGTTATCCAGGGGTCGGATTCATCAACGACTTGCATAACTTTAACAGAGAATTCATAGCGGAAAACTCAGATGACGCGGCTTGTCGCTCACCATATCGCTTGGTAAGCCGCGTTATCTGAGTTTTCTGCTGTGAATTCTCTGTTAACTTGCTGTGAGTCGTTGATGAATCGGGCCCCAGGTCGGCTAGAGATGACCAAGTTCGTCGTGTAAGACGATCCCGAAGAAGAGCCATCAAGATGGCAACTCAAGTATTTGGATTAGCGTAGCTCTCCTTGGGTACACTCCACAAAGGGCTGCAAAGAGGTCTCGATAAACGTGGGACGTTTCTGCATTATTTCACGTGCTCTTTCTTTAAGCTCTTTTTCGAAACAGCACAGGCCATCTAGCTCCCACCTTAAAAGGGCATTAGACATGACGTCTACGAGCAGCCTCTTGCACGTATTACACCTGTACAGCCATTATCAAATCGAAATCGGGTATTTTTATGCCCAGCTCATCCATTAGCTCTACCATTATTCTTTGAAAAAAGGGGATATCTGTGCGTTATTCGGAGATTTTGAACTTGTGTGTACTTAGAAGATTAGACGCCTAAAGGCCGATGCTGACGACGGACACGAATCTCCTGCGGATATAAAGTCACACTGGGAGATGCTTCAAAAGGGTTTCGTTAGACGTAGTAGCAAAAGGAACCTTGAAATTTGATTGAGTCCCTAATTTTTGCTTCAGGTTTTCCTGAAGACGTCAAAATTTCTCGTCCTACGTTCTCTTACAGACAACGGTTGGGCTTCCTATAATTTATTTATTTATTCGTGGCGCTGACGTTAGCACGCGCTAAACCGCACATAAGACAAAATACTCGTTAGAAATACAGCACAACACAGCACATTAAAGAAGGCTGTTCAGGAATCATAAGTAGCAAATGCACCCGTTACTGTAAGCATAAACAGTTATGAAATACTCTGGAAGATAGCAATTTCTTATGACCAGCAAAGTCCTCCTTCCTTTTCTGCAGCTACCTGCCATGAGGTGCATTTTCAAGATACCAATTCCGTGGGCAACCAGCGCAAATATGTGCTGAAGTTCTGGAATCTACCATAGGGTAACACAGATGCCTAATGACGACAGGGTAGCTCTATTGCCTTTATAAGGCTCGCTGTTTCCTCGTTACAATGTCACTTTTTGCGAGCTGTATTGATGGAAGTTTTCGCTCCGGATCAATTTAGTGACTTCTAGGTTTTGGTACTTCACCTGACAGACTTAAATCATGTACCAACTTTTCTACGATTACAGATCGCAAAAGCGTGGCGGCGTCCATAGCAACGTTGTTTTCTGATCCTTCGATTCCAGCCCTTCCTATTATTGCGAAGTAGAATTCACCAGGCGTTGCACTGTTACTTACCAATAGGGGACTTGAGTTGGGTTTATACCGTCATGACACAGGTCAGTTTTGCCCTACTGTTGATTAATGGGTGCTATAGAATTACTCTTTAACGACAGGAACAGCAGGTTCAAACATTTGGTTCATGGACTTGACCGATTGGCCAATGGCCCAAAGCTAACATCTGGGGGAATACGAATGAACGCCTCTATGGCCTATGTTATACTTCGGCGACGCTGTTGTCGGCGACGTCGGCGACGTGTTGCGCTGGCTGCTACGCACTGCTTGGCATCGCTCAACGCAGTCGCCGACGTCGCCGACAACAGCGTTGCCGAAGCATAACATAGGCCTGAGTCAGAATCCCACCTAATCAACAATCACCTACTTGCTCGAACTTTACCTGTCCAACCGACTTAGATGTGTTGCAGGTTTTGAGCTAAATAACCAAAGAATGCCATTTCTGTCCGCTAGGTTGGCATTGTTGTTGTATTGCTTTTATTTCTTTTCCAAGCATGATTTGTTTCGGTATTCTCTTAGTTTAATTGTCGAGTGCGTGTTTTTTACGCATAAATATAAGGAATAAATAAATAAAATTCTCTTGAAAGAGCGCCTAGACAACCCTAAAGATTTTCGCTCTCTGCCAACGAAAGAAAGAACACCTCTAAGCTACCCTAATTCAAAACACTGACCTTATTAAAATGTGCTAGCGACCTTCTTAGAGACATGATATCAACATGATATTCACAGCTTACCTAGTGTAAAAGGCGATGACATCAGGTCTTTTGAAGAGCTTGTAGAGCGTTTTTTGCTTTTGTGAAGAAAAAGGCACGTGGCACTTTGAATGGAATATTTAATTGAACGTAGGTACCTTTTTGTTCAGCAGTTTTCCTAGGAACAGGCAAAAGCAACATGAATGACCCATAAACTGGATTACAGGCGTCGCGTTCCACGACTGATTGTTTAGGAGCCTTCGGAACCTTCGGAAGAAGGCTTTGTACATCGTTCTTCTTCACCACTTCGCTGCAAACTGGTGCATTTCTCAGTTCCCTTTCATATGTGAATGACGACAACAGGACGCCATCGCGCCGTCATCTCAGCTAGATAGGGTCAATATTTGATGTCCGTGCTGTTTTCTTAGACAAGGGCGATGCGTTTGAACGTACGCAACTGGTTCTATTGTTTAGACTCTGTTTACTTTCTTACTTCATCTCAGAACTACTGCGTTCTATGGAATGGCTTAGGAAAATGTTTTAGACCCGAATGAAGAAAACGATCTCGTAAGCCCTGTCAACATCAGCATTTCGAAAGAAAGAGTCTCTTTCCCCAGCAAAAGCATCAGAATATTTTCAGCCAATTTTTCTAATGTTTACAAATATACATACCTCACAATATCGCAATTCATAATATCTCCAAAATTATAAAAGTTGCTTTAAAAGTGCTAATAGTTCGTAATATGTAGTAAAAATAACGCATTTCATTCAGCAATACCCATTCAAAGAGGGTTGCAGAACTTACAAAATAAAACGATAAAACGATAAAGGACGGCGTCACTCAATCGCTTTTGGGATGAGTCCGCATTCTGTTTCTACGGGATGTCGTGGAGGCGATTTGAATGCGTATTTCGCCGTACGATGACTTGCGGTGGCCAGCCTCAGTACTTATTCCTTCTCAGAATTTGGTACCAATTCACCGACCCTGCAGGGATGGAAGGCTTGGTTGGCCTGGGCGGGAAATCCGAACCAGGAATCTGGTGCACGCGACAGCCGGCGCCCCCTACGACTGCGCTACACGCGCCCAACTTACAAAATACAATGCATGATATGCACGATAAAATTTCTTCTTAAAAACAACTACTGAAAAGTTGGTAATAAAATGTTTAAACAAACCAAAGGTGTTCCACAAGGTGGTAATGCTGGCCTCCTCATTGCTGATCTAAGATTATGCCTCTTTGAATTCAAGTGCTCCAATAGAAAAGTTAATTACAAACACGAGTCCTATCTCTTCAGATATATGAATGACATTTCAGTTATTCATGACTTTGAGGAAACAAGTTCATAACAGACTTAACAACATCTATAGTAATATAACGAAAATAGAAAAAACATACATCGACCCCAATAATTGTAATCTTCTATATTTAACCGTATCCATAATTTTGGCGCACCCTGTACATAATGCTAAAACTGTTAGGAAGCAATAAAATAAGACGGACAGTTCTCCGTTTAAGGTGTCTAGACTCCCACATGGTAGTACACATATTTAAAGAGAAACTGAAGCAGTCAATAATTTCCCAAATCTTAGAGCAGCTCGCAGTTGCACGATACAGATTTTGTAAGCAGATTACAAAACCTTATACCTTATGACCTTAACCCTGTCACTGAACTAAAACACGACGAAATGATTCTTAATGAAGCTATATTCTAATGCCTACTTAGAAGTACAGTAAATTTAGTACTGTCGTAGGGACTAAAAGGTTCGTAAAAGATATCTTGAAAATGTGCTAGCTTATTATATATGTGTTCTTGACATAAGAATCCTGTTATGGTCAAACACAATTGGCCTGTTTTTGGACCCTTCTTTCGATCTCTCTGCTACATTAAAGGCGGAACAAGCTGTCAGTTTGCAACACTCCAACCCTACTGATGAGCTTAAGGAGAGCATTTCTATTATCTCAATGCAATGCCTGTTTAGGGTTCATAGGCGAACTAGGCTTATTATCAATCTCTCCTTTATTGTATGGAATCATAGAATCTGCAACAAGCCCATGGATTAACCCTTTCACGACACGCGCGATTTTCAGGTGACTGCCGTGTGGGACAGCGCGCGTTTTCCCGCGCGTTGATTTTTTCTGTTTTATTTGTATTATTTGTAAGATATGAAAAACAGTAACAAATGAAGTTTCCCATGGACCATCTTGACCGTAATTATTGGTGGACTCATTGATTAAGGTTGTACTATTAAATGTGTGATAATTTTCCATAAACTATTTTTATGATGGTGTCCGACGACATCGTCGGACGACGTCGTGAAAGGGTTAAAGAACATCTGCGAATGCGTGGATCTGGTCCCCTTGAAGAGAAAGTGAAAACCAATGTCTTGGGCGTTCCCACGGGCACCATTAGGTTCAACGAATCTGGCCCCTGGTAACTACACTTCGACCACGTCGATAACAGACTTGCTCGAAAACGCTTGAAACTAATCGTAAGAACCTTCTCCAACATGTACGCGTACAAGTAAAGTGCGTTGGCCAACCCACGTGGTGTTTAAGCTCTATTAGCCATTTCACGGAACGTGTGTACTCTTCTCGACAAACAACATGGCCTTTGAGAACCTAACACCCTTTCTTTCAACACTATCAATCAAAGGGCTTGGAGCAGTAGAATTACATAGCCTTACGTGTAATTGCTATACTTTGCTGAGTTGTTGTCTGTTTGTGCTGCTATGTGTCAATTTTGTTCACTTAACAATCACTTCGATGTTGTTGCAGTAATATGTAGTTAGGTCAGCCGTAATCATTTCTTTGTTTTCGCTAACTCGTGTTGATCAGTACCTAACTCTGCCTAACTGAACAGTGGGCACCAAACACCCATACAGCTTTATTTAGGAGGTTACTCGAAGAGCTTTCCCGACATTTCAATTATTATTGATAAAATGTATTTATTCATTTATTTTAGCCAATAACTACAGCAGAAACAAAGTTAAGAAACGATGTAGTTTGAGACTGACCATACTGTAGCGCTCCATTAAAGGGTTACCTGGTGGAATTGGAGTTAGCTCAGCTCCGGCTTTTAAATTTAGCGGTGTTGAACGATAATATGCAAGTCACAAACTTCAAATTTTGAAGATGCGCTAATTCTACGAGCAACTAAGCATGCAACTGACAAAGTCATTCCGGGGCGGGCTGTAGCTGCGCTAGTAGAAGTTTAGGGTCAGAATCCATTTCTCAGTTTCTCAAGCTTTCTCTTATCAAGTTGAAGATCTAATTGAAATGTTTACAGGATTAGACGAAGCGGACATTCCTTCGAGTGACGTGTATAAAAGCTGATGTCGCCAAGGAGCTTCGTCTGCGGCTTCTTCACGCCATCGTCTCCCCTCGACTAGCTGTCTACTTCGTCCAAGAACCTGTCCAAGAGCTCGTCAGCAAGAGATTGTGGTGTCGGTGATTTGAGACGTGAGATAAATTCTTCAGTAGCTTTGGTGTTGGCCTGAGAAGATCACTTTGGCTGAGCAAGAACTACTATTCCGCGTGGCAAGGCATTTTGGGAGCTCCACCAATTCACAGTGAACCGGTGCATCGTCCGGGAATCGAACCCGGGCCGCCCGCGTGGCAGGCGAGTATTCTACCACTGAACCACCGGTGAGTGAATTTAGGACTCCGCAATTACGTTCACAGGTACTCGCCATATCTCGAAAATGCTTCCTCCGCCAGAAGCTTAATAACCTCCCACCCAAGTACTCGAGACAACCGGATCTGCCAAAAGAACGAGTGGTGCAATCACGACCTTTCCAATATGTCGGGTTAGATTACTTCGGCCCGCTCTCCATAAAGGCGATACTAGGAGGTCAAGAAAAATGTTACGGCGAAATAATTACGTGCATGACGAGTCGCCTGTCATTTAGATGTCGTGGCAGATCTCACATCAATAGCGTTTCTTAACATGCTCCGTAGATTTTTCGCTGAAAGAAGAGTGCCAGATCCAACTACCAGTGACAATGCACTCACTTTAGAACTAGGGAAAGCAATACTCTACGAAAGCATGAAGGCAGCAAGATCCGACCCAACGGTAGCAAAGCTGCTAAGTAAGAGAGAGAGAGAGAGTTTGATGGCGATATATTACGCCGTACGCTCCCTGACAAGAGAGTTCTATGAAAGGCTTATCAAGTCAGTTAAGTACTCTCCATAAAAGATCTTGGCGAGGACAATGCTGTCCATAGAGGAAATGACCACTGTTCTGATAGAAATCGAAGGATTGACCAATACTCGAACTCTCACGTATGTAAGCGACGATCTGAGTGATGGTCAGACATTGTGTCAGATCGGTTTTATACAAAAGGATCTTCAAATCTTCTGTCTTCCAAGGGCCCATTTAACCTGATACGCACCCCAGGCGATTATTTAAAAGGGGGAGCGAGGTGTGCACAGAACAAAAGGCAAGACACAGTGATATCTCAGAATAATGTGCAATCATGGAGCACACTGTCGAAAGCTTTGCGTATGCCAAAACCTTTCGCGAAAAAGATTTAAAAAAGAACGGTACAAAGGCACTGTTAAGTGTTCCTATGAAGCAAAAAATGAACACCAGCAAAAATAAAAGAAAGACTGATTCATATCAAATAAAATCTATGACAAAGCGTGTTTGAAGTTAAAGAAATCATTGCACGGTTGGGATAGTTTGTTCGAGGAAGGCATCGAAGGAAATTTAACTCCATGGGCATAAAAATGATCACAATTTTTGGGTCATCTTAACAGTTAACGAGTACAGACACCGCTTGTCGTGTGCTAATCAAAAATTGGTAGAATTCAGGCACAAAGAATATCCTATTTCTCTCTCTTATGAGCTGTGTTGACTATTGACCCAGTACGACAGTTGAGTAATTGACATGAGATTATACAAATAGGAGAACAACCGGAGGAGCCACTCTTCATTAAAAGAAACAAAAATTAATGAAGCAGACGAGGTACTTGCGGTATATCAATCGAAACTCGATCGGAATAGCAAAGGCTGATTTTGCATGCGTAATTCAAATTCTGCATGCTGTCGTCGGTGCGAAACTTTACATTACTCCATTCACAACAATAATTTGAAACTCTATACAGCTGATTTTGTTGATGTGTTTACAAATATTCCACACAACATAATTATTGCTGTTGCAAACATTATTGCAAACTTGTCTGAAATTATCAACATTTGCTTCAAAAATTCGAATAAAAATTAAAATAGAGTAATTCTGACGGTTAACCGATACAGATGTTTTTATAGCGACGAAGCCTCACATTCTGGTAACTACAGATCATATACTAAGCAAGACATAATATACATGTTAGATTACTTGTTAAAACAACTCCTATTGTAAAGTAGGTAGTTCTGTTTACAAACAGATAAAAGGCGTTCCACAAGGTGGAAATGCAAGCCCCATTGTTGCCGAGTTAACACGTTCATTTTTTGAATAGAAATATTCAATTAATAAATTCCTCCCCAGTAAGGAGCTTCACCCTTTCAGGTACATGGACGACATATTAATTATTCTCAATTTAGCAGATAATTGTATAGATGGTACTACATCAAATACTTATAAAAATGCCTAGAAATCAATAGAACTAATAAAATTTCTGCTGAGTGTAATTTCTTAGATTTAGCTATTAATATTTCCGAAGGAGCATTATGTACCAAACAATATAATAAAACAGATTAGTTAAACTTTTAAGTGATAAGGTTTCCACATTACGACTCATATATAAACTATCCCCTTAAAAAGCTATAATTTATACTGAAACTCTTCGCATATCGCGCAAGCACCAAAATATGATTTCATTAACAGGCTTAGTAGCTTGGTATCCTTCCTTATCGAACTAAACTACAATTAAAAAATTATTCTGCAAGGTATACTTAAGTGCACTCTTCATAACAAAAGCATCATCTACAAGTATGTTTTTTAAACTCATATAAAGAAACACGCAAATTCATTCAAACGCTGCTAGATCAATTCTAGCCCCTTAGAGGTCAAACACGTTGTTTACCCGCTGCAAAGATCGCCTCTGGCCCAATAAACAACTACCTATACTATCCCCCGCCACACATGACCTAGTTATGGGTGTACATAAACCCGGATCTCGGTTTACTGCAGGTATCTCCCCGAGGATACTGATGATCCTCGGGGAGATACCTGCAGTAAACTACTATGTTACATTGCAGCAATGAATTCTGTATAGGGCTAAGAGGTGAAACAGGATATCATCTGCACATTCCTTGAATAAAGTAGACAGCATGCAATCTTACCTATTACTCGAAATCAATTGTTAATTCTGCATAAACCCACATTCTTGCGTTGTTTTAAAGTGATTTCTTTGAATCTCCACAACTAATCTACGCAACGATGTACCTCACCTCATTCCATGTGCTTAATAACAGTGCTGTCTGTACTTTCAATGACTTTACACTGCTTACCGTTGAAAAGCAATTTGACATGCTCTATCACAGGGCTCTCTAGCCCACGACTTCAAAGAACGGCCGCCTAGGTTCCATAAATCATAGATGCCTCTCAGCATTTCGAAAAAAGTGATATTAGGCTGTATTGTTACCCTATGTCAATAAATCGGCACTGGCTGCCGTGTTCCCCTGTTATTTCAGCGAAGTCAAACCTACAGCCCTCGATTGTCAGTTTTTCAGGCGACTACAAGGAACAACCACACCCTTCGCACTAGAACCCGTATGCCGCCTGATAATGGACTATACTGGCGGTACACAATGGATGAAATTTCATCCCCTGAATGATCATAAACCATGAGCTCAGTCGTATTCACCATGAATGTTTCACCATGAACCGCGCTCAGCCAGAAGCCAAACAGATTTCCGCTGGCGCATAGCGACACCAGTTATTCACCTTTTACTATCTACCAGCAACCGCTTGGACATCAACTAGACCATCTGGAATACATTCCCAGCATCCGTTACATCATCGAGGTGTTTCCAGCCAAACTTCAGGTCCCGCTGAACAATTTGACCAAAAGAAAATAGGCTTTGATTTTCGACAGAAACTGTTATGATTAACAACTATGGACTAAATTTACATATATGTAGGTATCCTAGTATTATAATATAGAGCGAAAATGAGTGGAATATAAGGCCCGAGATACCAAGCGCAGACGTATGTGAGAACGGGGAAAATGAACACGGCTGCGAGAATGTCCCCATCAGTAGAAAACTCTGTTCCATTTTTTCCTTAAAGATTCCTAATTAGTTTCGCGCATTAGAAGATCAGATCGCGCCATGCACTCCAAACGTTCGTTGTAACTCTTGTTTGATTGATAGTGTAAATGCCACTTACACCGACCATCAAAGTGAGGATATGTTCTTTACAGTGTTCTTTACAGTTGTTTTTGTTGTATCCTTAATAGGTCAAACTCCATGCAAACCAACATTTTGGTACCATTCGAATAAAAAACGCGACGTCTCGAACGAGAAGATGGCGCAATCTCTTATTTGGGCACTAGAAAATGGCCGCCTTTCTTCTCTTTAAAACAAGCTTTAAACCATTTTTCCTTAAAAAATAAGAATTTTATAGAGGTTCAAACAATGTGTTCACTTATTGGGTAGATGAATTAAAATTCATGAATTAGAATAAATAATAAAAAATTAGAATAAAAAATTAGAATAGATAAAAATAGAATAAATAAATAGTAGAAAATATAGTAAAAACAATAAATAAATAGTAAAAAATATATAAAATATAAAATATAAAGTTACTATACTACCAATAAATAAAAATAAAAATAATGTTAAAATTAAAATAAATAAAAAATTAAAATGTTATAATGCATAAAATGTTACAATTTTAATATTTGCTTTAATAATTTGAAATAAATATTAAAAACGTAACACCTCTTTCTTCACTGATGAGCCACCGAGGAGGTGTTATAATTTACAAGGTTCGTCTGAAGGAAGGTGGCGAAACGAACCATAAGAGTTATTGTCTTGCCCCTTCAAATTACTAAAATGTATTCAAATAAAGTTGCACCAAAAATTTCCTTGAACAAAAAAAATATATTCTTACCTTTTTGGAGAGTCTCTAGATTAATGTAGAACAGGCACATTTCGATTTGGAAGAGTTCGCTTTGATTTCAAAGCTCTTAGGCTAGCATGGGAGCGTCCAATTTGATTTGAAAAGCGTTCAGTTTGGTTTCAAAGTGTCCAATTCGAAGTGAAGATGGGATATAAAGACTGCAATGATGTTGTGCTCTGCAAGCATCCAACGTGATATAGCCACTGTGTCAATCGTTGCTGGAAACGCACCCATTCGTGACTACCCAACTTTCTATGTGTCCATCTTACTCGGCATACCCTTCCATTCATCGGTTTTTCACCCATTCGAGTGTAGGAAAAACTATTACATCGCCGTTGCCATGGTTACCCACAAGGTCAACTAATGTAGTAGATTTTTCTTTTCCACGTCAACACCGCTACAAAGATTTACAGTGGTCAGAAGCTCAAGGTGAATTGCCTCACCATCAACGACGTTTAAGAAACCGCAAATTCCCGAATCAAAAGACCTAAGAGGGACACGACGTTCCCTGAAGCGTTGCTATAAGAACCGTCTCAAGTGAGAACGCACTAGATGTGGCTAGATTCCTCTGCCGTGTTGTTTAAGTCCCTCGTCGTCTTCAAGCTCACTCCTCTGCAGCTGACTCTTCTTTAAGTAGCGAAGCACCCCCCTCTCAGACCAACGCTAGATTCAACGATGAGTAGCGATGTAACGCTCGCTAGAAACTGGCTAGCGGAGCGCCAAGGTCGAGGTTGCCGTTCTGCTAAAGGATTCGGCAGAAATTTTGTTTGTTTTTACCCGATGGAAAAAATGTGTCCACATTTCGTCGTCAAGGCCTTGTCATGAAAAAAAAATGGGATGGAGGCGGTTTTTCTCGGTGGTTCTCTAATTGAGCGACAACGCTAGAAATGCTCGCACGTCAAGAAGAAACGCAGGGTATTTGGAAGCAGCGAAGCCCTTATCAATCGACAGGAACGTGTGTACTTCTACGCAGACGTGCTTGTCCGAAGGAATTTTGGATGCTTCAGAAGATTCTCGATGTCGAAAGATTTGGAGTGGCTATACAAACCTATACGGCGCGTATAACGCAGTCGGAGGAGGCGTCGGCTGTCGCGTGCACCCGATACCAGGTTCCTGGTTCAGATTTCCCGCTCAGGCCAACCAAGACTTCCATTCCTCCGCGGTCGATGAATTGGTACCAGACCTGTCTGGGAAGGATAGAGCGCTGAATTGTTCATCGGCTGGCCACCGCAAGTCATTGTATGGCCAAACACGCATTCAAATTGCCTCCACGACATGCCGTAGAAGTAGAATGCGTGGCACATCCCAAAAGGGATTGAGTAACGCCGTCCTTTATCCTTTATCCTTATACAAACTTATTGCAGTGCTGATACGTTCAGAAGTGGTGAAACCTGGCCTAACCTTATGTACAACGACGAGCTTCAGGAGTATTTGGTGTGGAGGAAACCTCAAGACAACGACAATAACTCCACTTGGAAACCTCGTACGCACAGCAGAGCTTAGTTAAACAACTCATACCGCCAGTACTCCAAAACCAGAATGTATGAAGACAACGATGTTCTTCAGAAGGCCGAGCTGATCCCAACCGCTTCTGGTGATCACCATACGTTCGCCTGTTCTAATTTGTGCAATTTAGTTTGAAAATTTAACGTCCAATTTAATTTGAACAAAAGTCCAGCTTGATGCAAAAATAGTATATATCTGTTACGCCAATGGTGGCGATCAAAACTCTAGCGCCAGGCGGGACTCGAAACCGCACCTCCTGCTCACCGAGCCAGAATGCTCTACACCATTACACCACCGGCGTTTGAACGAACGCAACATCCACACCTCGTGGGAACAGCACTCACCCTTATATCGGAAGGGGCAGGCCCCTTTGGTATCAGCATGAAACCAGTCAAGCTGGGGGTTTTGATGGAAATGATTCAAGTCAGTTTCTTAAAACCTCTAGTGGCTGGTATCGAGATTGTAATTGTCATTATCCAAACTGGATGAATTTTTAGAGCTTCAAATACTCTACGCCCCGCGCTTCAGAATCCTCCACATGAATGTGGAATTCGATTAGGACAAATGATAAATCTCATCGAACGAGCTCCCCTTGGAACCCTTTGCCGTCACCGTTTCAAGCCGCTCTCCTGAAACCGCCATGTTGTGCTTCGTAACCCTTCTGTACCATATCATCAACACTTCAACAAGGCCCTTGCCTACGCCTACAGAAAAACTCGTCCACTGATAAGGGGCTATTCACTTCTTTTCCTCGCGCCCTCGAAATCTTACTAGTGAACTGAAAAAAACGAACACTTTGCCCATTGAATCGAGCGTTTCGTTCGCCCATTCCTGCACGCACTTTCACGTTCTAGACGATTCTTCGAAGCGATTAAACAGGCTACGCAATTAATGCGACCACACATCTAGACAAAGACCACGACGCAGACAGTCGTCGCCGACGTCGTCAACACGAGATTGTATCGGCAAACGATCATTGAAAACCAACTCTAGGACATTATGAAATTTCGCGGAGGCTGTGGCCATAGTTGGAAATGATTCTGAATCATTCTGAAGGTTTGCCACCCTTGAAACTTTCCAAGATCCGAGTGCGGTCGCTTAAAGCACGTCAGTTTTGAGAGAAGATGGAAGGTGCCTCGTAAAGGCGGGTTGGCCTATACGTTGACCTGCGGTGGGCAACTTATGGACAAGATAGTGTTCTATCCTTCCCAGACAAATCTGGACTGAATTCACTGGCCCCGGAGGAACGGAAGGCTTGGTTGGCTTAGGCGGGAACCGAACCAAGAACCTCGACCCAACAAACATACGAGACAGCTGGCGCCAACTGAATGCGTATTTGGTTCATACAATGACTTGGGTGGCTATCTGTTGGAAAAGCCGTTGTTTCCTCTTCCCCAAACAATTCACTTATCTCTGGAGGGTTTGAAGACTTTGTTGGACCAGGCCCAGACGGGACCAGAAGCAGGAATCTCGATTTGAGATACAAAGGATAGCTGTTGTCTGCTCAATTAACAGGCCTTACGATTAGTTCTTTCCAGATACGTCCGGGACACCTGTGCATATAGAGCAGTTGGACGAGGCGCCAGCCCCTACATGAACTCGGAGCTTTCTCCAGATCTTCAGAACCCTCTATCGGCTCACCACCACAATCCATTGTGCTGTCCAAATGCGTATTCAACTTGCCTCCACGATATCCCGTAGAAGTAGGATGCGTGGCGCATCCCAAATAATGATTGACCAAAGCCGTCCTTTATCATTTTATTCTTTTAAGCCATGCTAACACCGGGACAAATGAAAAACTGTGCGGAAACAATTTTGCATTAAATTGGTTTTCCTGAGCATATTAACGACGTCGTGTCCAATAGACTCATTTTTGATAATGTTGTTGTTGTTTGTTATTGTTTTCGTTTGTTTGTTGTTCTTCCTGTTGATTTGTTGTTGTGTTTTGGTATAAATTCTGTGTTCCTGCTTTCTCAAGCGTTCGCCTATAAACATAAGGCTCGGTCCAATTCACCGATCGGTGACGTACAGAATGCTTGGTTGCCCTGGGCGGAGCCTGAACCAAACGTTCGATTCAGAGCGCACGCGACAGACGACGCTTTTCCCTGCTACCTAAAAGGTCGTAGTTACCCTGAATATGTAAGTGCCATCGATTTCCTTTCTTCTCATTCCCTGGTCCTCTTTCAGCAGCTGAAAGCGAAATACGTGAGCCACTAGTTGCGCAGTCAGCAACAGGCGCCATGCGCACGTGCTCTTATCGACCGGGCTCGGTTCTGCGACCTGTCCAGGCACTCCTCATGCATTCAACGACCTTACCTCAATAAAGGACATAATTCTGATTCCGATTCTGTCTGATCCCCGTTACAAAAGTACACATAGAAGCTGTCTCAAGAGATCAAAATCGCACAATAGTAAAGAGCACGGCGCGTCCTAAACGAGTAATTGAACATCAGCACTCGTTCTTAGACCTTTTCTTTCTTTCTTTCTTTCTTCCGTTCCTTCTTTCTTCCTTCTTTCTCATTTCATCTTCTCTCTTTGTTTTCGAGCTCTTCAGTAGCTCATCGCTGGTACTCTGAAGGTTTCCCTTTCAATTCAGGACAGTTGCCCTGGGAAAAACTAGCTGCTGAAAGCAAAGAGGGATTATACGGTCCCCCGTCCACCCGACACACCCTAAGCCGCTATAAGCGGCTCGACGCTCCGCAGTCGTGTACATAGGCGGACGATGTGAGGCTGTAAGCCATATAAAAGATCTTTGGACTCGTAAGGTCCAGGACATTATGAGCCTTCTTCCACCTGGGGCCAGATTCATCAACGACTTACCTGCCGTTGAAAAGTACCACCAAACCTGATGCTGATGAATATCGGGATTGGCGGTATTTTCACGGTCAGAGGACGGCAAGCGGTTGATGAATCTGACCCTTGAACTATGTATTAAATCACTTGCCAGCTTCCATCGGAGGACTATGTTCAGTAGACAAACCGCCCGCATTCAAGCGCAGCATGATCGTGGTTCGATTCCGCTACCAGGTGCTGTCAAACCTAGGCTCGGTGGAGTGAAATCTAGTTGGACTCTGCTTGCGGAGCAGCAGCTCATTTCCAGAGAGCCTTCGAGGTCAAATAAACCTCTAGTTCCGAAAGTGGAATAGACGTCGAACCTCCGATGAGATCGTTGACCTAATAATCAACCTTCCTTTTAAAACCTACTGAATAAGCTACCTAATGAACACCATGCTTTTAGAGGTTATTTCGTCAGGCTAATCCATTTGAACGAGCACGCTATCCTTAGGAACATATGGCAACAGTGCCTTGATTGGCTGTAGCGTTTCTGACTTCCACGTAGGCCACATTAGCGACTTGCACCGAAATTCACGCATCTAGCAACAAGCTTTGAGTGTCCAAACCCTATTTAACGTGTTTAACGGCGACAAACTCCAGGCAGCCAGCCAGACCTCCCGAAGGGACGGGGCGAGACTTAAGGCGGCCTCGAATCGCCTTACATGTACTCCCAGTCTACCGAGTGCTAGCTTTTGGCCGGGCCGACACAGTTACAATCCGCACAGAAACACATCCACGATCCTACGCACAAGGAGCGCGTCGACCCTACACCGCAGGAGCAAGGAGTCCATCCCCTGCATCCTACCTGGGTCTCTGGGCAGTACACGGTCGCATTTGGTTCGCGTTTCATTCCTCTATCCACCACCCGGGGACGCGCCCCGTGGCCCTGCGACAAGCGGCCCGAGATCCCTCTTAACAAGAGAGCCTGAAGGGTCCCTAACGAGGGAGATCCGTGTTACCTCTACCATACCCTAAACTTCTTACCCTAAAGTAGAGTTTCCCACGCTAAAAACTACTTCTCGTTGCTTGAAGATGGGAATTCTTCAGTTTTTATTCCACTTTTTTGCCTTGTTTCCTCCCTTCTGTTGTGTCCATGTTAGAAAGACATTTTGATGCGCACTATTTTGTGCCAAATAAACCTCAAATCTTTCTGAAACAGCAAGCCGTAAATAGCTATAAAGGTCTTCCTATGCTTCCCAGCTCTCCAGACACTTGGCTGGAGCTCAGAGCCCCTGAAAGCGGTTTCTTCTTGAACACATTTGTTTAAGCCTGGAGCGGCTGATATAGAGGCTATATGTTGTTACAGGATGTTTTGTTACGATCAAAACTCTTGCGCCAGGCGGGACTCGAACCCGCATCTTCTGCTTTCCGGGCAGCGATGTTCGCCTTACACCACCAGCGCTGTTTGACCGCACGTAACATCCGCGATATCCTCGACGTCCGTCAGCACCCACCCGTGATACGGGGATGGGCCGGCCGCTGATATCAGCATGGACCCGGTTAAGCTGAGGACCTTACTAGTAACAATGCTTGAACACATTTGTTTAAGCCTGGAGCGGCTGATATAGAGGCTATATGTTGTTACAGGATGTTTTGTTACGATCAAAACTCTTGCGCCAGGCGGGACTCCAACCCGCATCTTCTGCTTTCCGGGCAGCGATGTTCGCCTTACACCACCAGCGCTGTTTGACCGCACGTAACATCCGCGGTTTCTTCTTATTTCCAAAACTGACTTTGTGTCGACTTCTACATCATGGCTATCACTCTCAACAGTTATCATTCTGTACGCTGAGAAGAAAGTAGAAGGGACCAGTTTCATCAGCTTCTATACGTCCTAGGCTCAAAAAACTACGGCTTCTGTGAAAAATCACCGCTTTATGGTTAGCACTCTTCAGGACAAACATGGGCCATTAGTCAAATATGGAATAGCCTCGGGATCGATTTCGTGCCCTTGTCAAAACAGCCTTCTCGCATTCGGAACGTCTTCATCAACTGCACTCCATGGAAGACATTGTGCCATACATCGAAATCTCAAACGGCTATGAGGTATGGTACAAGTCGTTAAAATGGCCTACATGGAGAGGCCGGAATGCATCAGACCAGGCACCACGCAACGAAAGAGGCAGTGTGCCCTGATTGGCTGGCATGTTCCTGACTCCCTCGTAGGCCACATCAGCGATTTTGTACCAATATTCACGCATTTGGTAATCTGCCTTGACTTTTGAGCCTTATTTAACGTCCCTGTAGCCCTACCGTACCCTATGCAATAGAGAGAGGTACGGTATGGCTACAGCAACCTCGAACAGCGGCCAAAAAACCATACCCCTTTAAAGTGGGCTTGAAGTTTTAACACCAGCAGACACTCTATTGACTAGAGCATGGAACCCTACGTAAGTAGGACGCGCTGGAATGCGCCATGCACTTTGCTTTTCTGTTAACTTCTCACCACATTGAATCCAAGCTTGGTCTTCAAAATAACCACAAGAAGAGACAGCTGCCAGATCCGGTATCAAATCGTCGAGCTTGGACGGGTTTAACACTTTGATGACCAAGGAACTCGCTGGACAAGGAAATCGCGCCTCCTACAGGCCCAATGAGGCCTATCGAGGTGAACAGCCGCCCCGAAAGGAGACGGCGAACAGGCATGGATTAATGGGCCAGAATGAGGGCTTGGATTTCAGCGTTGCATACGATGAAAACGCGCCGTGGCCGCTTCACAATACGAACGACAAAACCCATTCCTCTGAAGGACTGGAACAACAGCAATGGAAGAAGACGAAGAGCTGGAGGTCTGACGTCGAAGCATCGAAAGACAATCTGCAATCCGGATCTGAAATGAGCGGTGTTTGAGCATATTGCACCTTGAAATTCACCAAGAACCCGTTTCACGCACGACGACATCACGATGAACTAAGGAAGAATTTCTTAGAAGAAAATTGGCATTTCAACGCCGAAAAAAAAAACGAAAAGGAGCACTTGTCGCATTTAATTAAGAACAGGTGTCATCTCAGAAAGGAAGCGTACAATTATCTTCTACGTTCTGACGGGAATTCGATGGAAATCGGAAAATTTTCCCAAAGATTGGGACGAGATTCCATCCTTGCGTGGGAGTGTAATTTCGGCCGCTAAGAGCAGACTTTGCCTACAATCTCAGATCTTTGAAGGATTACTGTAGGTTACAGAAAACGGGCAGTACCTTGGAAAGCAAAGAACGAATGGAAGGGAAGACAGGTTAAACAGTGGCGACTCAAAGACGACTTTAAAAAGGATTTCGACCAGAAATTTGTATTTCACTCATTTACTCATTTAACGGCAGTGAGGCGGCCCAACGCAGGACCTGCCTAATGGCCGGAGCTTCGCCCAGTAACTGATAAGATATAATGTTTATTTGTCGCAACGTCTGTCTAAGGGCCCAACAGATCGTGATTCCCTCGCCCAGAAAAAATCGATGAAATCGATCGAAAGTTTGTTGCATCGAGATTTCAGGATCTATCCTAGTTGGAAGGGAGCATGCGGTGCTTTGCCTCTCCATTCCCTACTTTAACTTTGTCCCGAAGCTTCAGCTACTTCCAAATGATGCGATGATACTAATGCGAGATCATAGGATGTGCTGTCGTATCGCGGATTTCAGGCTCAACTGCCACCTTAGTGCTGCCCCTCCCGACTAGGATAGATCCATGTTGCTTACTCAAGGTGAAGCCAACATATTCGCATGATCCCTCTTCAAAAGCTACGGATAAAAATCGATAAATGACCTGACAATTATCGGCCGATCAATATCAATACTGTTCATATGTTGTGAATTCTATACACCGTAAGATACGTAAGGATGAAGGTAAAGAACGACGTTATTCAATCCCTGTTAGGACGAGCCACGTATTCTACTTCTATGGGATGTCGTGGACGCGATTTGAATGCGTGTTTGGCCTATACATACCATGACATGCGGTGGCCAGCTAATGAACAAGTTGGAGCTTTAGACCTCCCCGGACAACGACAACCAATTCACTGACCCCAAGTAGATGGACGGGTTTTTGGTCTGGGCGCTAAATCGGAACCAAGAACCTAATATCGGCTGCACGCGACGGTCGGCAGCTCCACCGATTGCGCTACACACTTCCAAAAAGCATAGTTAGCAGCGTAGTATCGTCTAAATCGAAAAACTTCAGTGGGATCGCTTTATACACCATCTCCACGACAGCTGGGCGCTTTTAAGTGAAACCCTCGAGACTTCTTGAATATTGACAACTTTCACTCCAGCTTTCAAGTCAATGTTTTATGCCTCCCAGAAAGTCTAGTACCAATTCACCGACTCCGAGGGTTGGAAAGTTTCGACCCGAACTAGGAATCTGGTTCCGGGGTAAACGCGACATCCGGTGCCTCCACGCGCTGCGCTATCACAAGCCCAATCTCGAACGAAAAAATATCAAATAAAACAGCGCTAACAATAATAAAATGGCGATGTGTTAGAGTATTTCCAGTTCCGCATAGCCTCTTCAAAAGCAGCCAAAACAATAGGAAGGCACTAAATCTCAGTAACTCTCAGCATTTCACCCGCCAATAAAACACGGAATAAAAACAGCTCGTAAACGACGTCTAATCTCTGAGCCATCGAGCGTTGTGTGATCTGAAGTCACATGAGTCCTCACTCCGAGACACAACGATAACGTCTTCACGTTGTTTAATCGTCCGCGACTAATCTTAAGACACAGTTCTGGCCCATCTCTCGCCTTAAACGCAGCGGCGCTCTTAAAAACCCTGCGTTGACGAGGCGTTTTCGCCCGTCCTGTTAGGCCATGTGACTGACTGGGCTGACTAGCTATGGCCGCCGCAGAAGTCGTTGACGATTGGGCCGGAAGTGAAATCCGCAGAGATTTAGCATCTCCGAGCTTCGCTCTTGTATTTGGTTGGCGAAAAAGTTTTGCACCACAGCGTATTTTTTTCTCAAAATTCTATTGCTTCTTTTGTGAGCGACTTCAATCTACAAAGTAACTACCGTTTACATCTACAAGCTTCTGTCATCTGATGGGGAGATCGCGAATTCCTTTCTTCCGGAATAGAGTCGGCTGTGACTCGAAAAAGTGCGCCACCTCGGATTCTGGATCTCATTATGATTCCGATAAGGGTAACTTCCACCAGATCTGATTTCCAGATGATTCAGATTTCCGATTTTAATCAAAAACTCAAAGGGCTCGTGTAGTGCAGTCGTAGGAGGTGCGACTGTCGCGTGCACCCGTTACCACGTTCCTGGTTCGGATTTCCCGCCCAGGCCAACCAAGCCTTCCATCCGTCCGGGGTCGGTGAATTGGTACCAGACTTGTCTGGGAAGAATAGAGCGCTGACTTGCTCATCGGCTGGCCACCGCAAGTCATTGTATGGCCAAATACGCATTCATATCGCCTACACGACATCCCGTAGAAGTAGAATGCGCTGGCGCATCCCAGAAGGGATTGAGTAACGCCGTCCTTTATCCTTTTAATCAAAACACTCTAGTCTCCTGTCCGAATCGGATATTCGATATCCGATCCGAGAAGAAAATCAGTCTGAATCTATCGAAAATCCGTTCTAGTGAAAAGTCGATCTTGGATCAGTGGACCAGAGCTTTTCAAAAATTTCATTATTCGCAAGATCCATTTGTCCAGGGTTTGTAAAAATTACGGATCCGAATTTTCAAAAACGGTATCGGATCCAAAGTCGACCGTCTTTTACCCTACTCTTCTGGAACCCTTTTGAAACCCTTAAGAGATAAAGTCCCTGGCACGAAAATGCGCTTTACCCAGCTGCAACATTCTGAATCCTCTACAAGATTCTGAAGCTGTTGGTGCTGTCAGTCGCTGCACTAGTACCCAGCTAGCGGTTGTAGCACGAGCCTCCTGTCCCAGGGCCTATCGCACTGAGGCGATTCTCCGGGAAATTAAAGGCCCTCAACTATGTTCATCAGCTTCTGGAGCCAACCAAGACAACCGATGAAGACATACTTATCGCTCTGGCTGAGCAGAAGTAGAACAGTTACCTTGCACTGTGCACAGGATGTACTTCAGAGTGATTGCAAACGCTTGCAGAAAGCCCTTTATCTTCGACACAGCGTCCATGTCACCTGCGATGATGGACATTTCCATCACCGACAGTTCATCAAGGCTGACACACCTCCTCGGTGAAGGGTGACGTCGCTACGTTGCAGACACTGCGGAGACGGCGGCGGCATTAGCACTCCATTCATGCGTGGACATGCCTTACCCCTTTCTCTGATGTCTTCTACAGGTTTCCGATTCGTCGCTTCCGGTTCTCCCTTGGTAACGAAGAGCGAAACTCTCAACTCAACTCGGCGCGTCTCGTTGTTGGCATGCCGGCCGTCAGGCGTCTCCTGGGGTTGATCTTTGGCGCCTGACCTCGCAGGAGCAATCACATGGCACATGGTGTTGACTCCGATGGCAAGCCGGCGTCTTCCGACTGTTCTTGAGTCGTTCTTTGAGTGCTCGGCACCTGGCATCCACGACGTCTATGACCCCCGAACACCACCGACTTCAGCTGGTTCCCACACCCGACGACGGCGGAGATGGAGAGCGTAGGGGTCATTCAGTCACGCTACTCACATGACACCAGCCAGCGACCCATACGGGCGTGTAGTGTTCGCTCGACAGCGCATACACTGACAGGTCATCATCACTGTCGTGACGATCAGTCATTCTTCTGACCCTTCATGGAATCAGCGCAGACGCCGTGGACCGCCTGCCGCCCTCACGCGATTCCTGGACATCACTAGATCTTCACCATGGAACCCTAAGAAATCGGGACAGACCACCGGTGATTTGGTGTTCTGAAAGCGGTATCCCTCATTTAGGAGGCGCGTAAGAATTGACAGGGGTTTGGTGTAACTGCAGACTTTATACGGTAGGTACATCACTGGCCCACCTGTACTACTCGTACGATGTGAGCACTACGATGCGCATCCGTTGATATCCTTTTCAGGGAAATATTGGAGCTATAAAGCAAGGAAAGCGTCACGTTAGAATTGACAGGGATTTGGTGCAATTACAGGCACTACACCCCATCCCATGTCATTGCCTTACGATACATCACTGGCCCATCTATACTTGTACGGCGCTGGCGCCAAGATGCTCACACTTTCATACACTTTTTCCAGGAATATTGGAGTTATAAAGCATAGGAAACGTAAATATAGCCTAGCTCGCCTCAAAAAGTATGTGAATAACACTCGTAACGCTGTTTCCTCCAAATACCTAACCTTACAAAGAGATGGAACACACTTCCACCGTAGACTTTTAGGCGTGAAATAAGCAGCCTGGTGTACGCGATTGCGGAAAACGTCAAGTGTCCTATGTCCTAAGGCATTTTTTGCTTCGTCGCGCACTACAGCTTCCACATGCACTGAATCGATTCAGAATCTGGTTCGAAACCGCAGATTGCGGATCCTGTGCGATTTGAGCAGGATTTCTTTACACTATTCATCCATATATAGGAATAGGAGTAGTCCACAACGGAGGGCGCTCCTACCGTAAGCTTTTAGGCGTCAATTTAAAAGCATGACGTACGCACTCGTGCAGAATAAGTATCACTCTTCCGGCAACTTGTGCACTTTTCTTGTTTCCAAGACGTCCTCAGCTAACTCACACTAAGGACACCACAAGTCCCTACTTCTTTAAGCATTTTATAGCCTTTTCTATTTAGAAATATTGAGCATTCAAACCACGAAACAAAAAGCACATCCTTAACGATGTTCTCCTCGAAAGGCCCGAAACTTGCACAAAAAACTGAGAGCACTCCTACCGTAAACTTTTAGGCGTGAAATAAACAGCTGGATATATGTGACTGCGCAAAGGTAAGGTATCTGACGCCAAATTCTGTTTTTCGTTTCTTCGTTAAATTGAAGATCACATTTCCCCTGCGAACGAGTTCGCTATTTATGGATGAATATTGCAGCGAAATCCGCTGAATCGCACAGAATTCGCTCTAGGTGGTTCCGAACCAACACCTCGATCAGTTTAGTGCAGGAAGTCTAAATTTCCTCCAGATTTGCCTGCCAAAATGTATTCTGTTCCGGTAGTAAGCGGACGAATGTATGCAATATTGCATCGTATACGTAATTGCGGACATTACACTTCGTGTATGTCAATGCTTAACTTATACTAGTGCCTTTATACTTTAACCTACTATGAGTATCGTTTTATCCATTTTCTGGAAAAACGCCGGAACAAAGAAGCTCGGCGCAATGTGGCTCCGGGGGGGTCACCCCCCTACACAACGGTTTGTGCCTTTTGAAACCGGAATTTTTTTGCAGCACTGGTGTGTTCTACCCCTACAGTGAACTGAGGTAGGCCATTTCCGATGTAATTTCACACACACGTGTCCTTTACTAAGGCGGACAACAACTGAGTAGGGGGGGTGACCCCCCCTGAGCCACATTGCGCCAGAAGCTCAGATAATACATGCGCACGTTGATCGGTACATAGCGGGTTGATGACCTGAGTGGGTATAGGTCCGGAGTCTTCTTTGTTCACCCAGGTCGGATCCATTCTTTTCAAACGACTTGACAATTACATTAGAATGAAGGCCAGAACACAGAACACGCTCCTACAGTAAACTTCGGGCGTAAATTAAACAGCATGGTGTACAGGATTGCGTAGCGAATCGACAAGTGCCGTTTTTTCCAGTTTTTGGCACTCGCGTAAAGAAGTGTCCCCCTCAAACAAGTTCGTCTCGTAATGGGCTTCGCTTAATCCTATCAGGGGATGTCTAGCACGACGAATTCCCGTTATAGCACACGCAAGTTGGTGGTGTCGAACCAGTTTCTCGGCCATTCCCATGCACACAAGTCCCCAATTCCCAGCTATTTATGAGTTGGTGAAATCGCCTGAATGGATAGGCATTGTATGACAGCCCTGTGCGGGAAAATGTGGCAGCTATAAAGCACAGAAAGTACATTGATAACATCGCTGCTCAAAAAAAGCCCACAAAGGATTGCATCAGCATGAAAACAAAGCAACGAAACAGGCGCGTATCGTAACCTTTTAGTCGTCAGTTAATCGAATCGGTGTACGCAATTGCGTAACATACATTACTAACGAGGACAACAGCCAAGTTCTTCACCACGACTACCCTAGAAACTAGTTGGTCTCGAAATAGGCTACGTTTGATCGCATCAATTACTGGCTAGCGCAATGGAATCCTGCCAAATCACACTTGACTCGTTGTTTTCGAACTGGTTTTTGGAAACGGTTGAGGCTATAAAGCGTATAGGACACAGCGGTAACACTGCTTGAAAAGCACAGTAAATTACATTGGGACCAGAGCTAAGCAACGAAAAAGGCGCCTACGGTGATCTCTCAGGCGTGCTCTAAGGGCCTGTTCATACTTCGCAACAAGAGCGACAACAGCGACAAAAGAGACAAGAGCGACAAGAGCGACAAGAACGACTGGGGCGACTGGGGCGACGGATGTAGTGTGGTGTACGTAAATAAGTACGCATTTCACACTACATTCGTCGCGGACGAAGTGTGGAGTACGCAATTATTTACGTACACTACACTACATCCGTCGCCCCAGTCGCTCCAGTCGCTCTTGTCGCTCTTGTTGCTTTTGTCGCTCTCGTCGCGAAGTATGAACAGGCCCTAAACCGCCTGACGTGTGCAATTACACAACCCCTCTATATTTCGCGAAAATCGCAAATCTTCTGGCCGCTTTCTTGCTCGTCGTAACGTTCACAGCTAATTAGTATCGTTCGAAGCAAATTCTCGGAAGTTCTTAGATGTTCAGTGGTTAGCTGCGGCGGTGTAACAGCGTAACAAGCACCAGTCAGATAATGAAGGCAGTGTTATAGCCTTTCGCCGACAAAAAGCCCGTGAATAGCTGCAAGGCGCATCTCTTTTTTGGAGTCTTTGTTATTCCTCGCCGCTTGCACTTTCACAGAAATAGCTCTGCAGCCTTAAAATCGACTGCAAAGATTCTCAAGCAGCGTCAACGTAAACTGAAAGCGTCCTATTAGTCGGAACACGATGCATTTTATTTCACGACAAAAAGATTCGATACGGTGCCTGAGCGTCACAGCCACAGTTATTGTCTCATTACTGCGTTTCGGGAGCATTAGCTAAGGCCTAAAAACAGCCGCTGCTAAAGGGACATTTGGAGGAAAGTTCCATCCACCCACTCCAGCGCAATACGCTCCCCGATGTCATGGGATTGAGCCTATAAATAACGTGGATGCCTACACATACAGCGAAATCCGTGCTGATACCAAAACAAGAATTAGTCGTCGGTCCAAGAGCCGGATCTTGCCTCCACGCCCATTCAGCTAGACTGGTACGATAGAGGGCCTAGAAGAGGCACGACAGAGGGCCTAAGAAAAGGCCTAACAAGAGGACAAAACGTTCACCCAATGAGACGATGGTAATGGCTTTCATGTCATTTTGATTTGTGATGAAAAAAGGGTAAATGACGGCGTTACTCAATCCCTTTTGGGATGCGCCACGCATTCTACTTCTACGGGATGTCGTGGAGGCGATTTGAATGCGTATTTGGTCTATCCATATGATGACTTGCGGTGGCCAACCGCTGAACAAGTCACACTCTATCCTTCTCAGACAAGTCCTGCACCATCACTATCAATAACTGGAAATATTTAGGAAACGGCGTGGAATGAGTGGAAAACTTCCGAGTTACTGTATTTGACGAAATTTAGTCCACGGAAAAAAGTGGGAGACGATAGGTCGATGTGTACATTCTCAACATCCACTACCACTAGAGCTCGACTGGAACTGAGTAGAAGGAACGGAATGACATGAAGATCTGTCAACGTTGTCAAAGAAGTGGTGAAGAAAAGAAAGAGCGTCGAAAATTAGGTGGGCCAGCCACACTGCGACGAAGGGCGAGCAAAATAAATACAATTAGGCCTTTGCTGAATAAGAAGTCATGGCATAACGTGGGCTTTAAAAAGAAATTGTAGACTTCTTGGTATTTCGTGATAGGGTGCCTGATAGTGCAATCGGCGGGGCGTCGACTATTGCGTGCGCCACGAACCTAGTCTTCGCTTAAGCTCCGCCCAGGCCAATAAAGCCTTTCATCATTCTGTGATAAGTAGACCGGTACAAGACTTGTTCGTGCATCGGCTAGATACCACAAATCACCTACATCGTAGACGTTAGATGTTCCCTCGACTACGGTAGCATGATCGCCCACCCCGATTACGGTGGGTAAGCGGCTATTGAGCCGACCTCAATCGAGTTTTCGCAGACAAGTAGAGTTGTTTCGAAACGTGAAGCGTTTTTTCTACCCAGCATACTATGAGGTTTTTGATTTGCTTATTTTCTCACTTGGTCCGAAACGGGCGCCTCAACCCACCCCGGCGGCGTCGCTCGGCCTTCTATACAGTAATCGAAGACACCTAACGCAGCTCCCCCAAGTCACCGTGGGAGACAAGCGCTCCATCCCCTCGTCCCCCTGGCCCGCCCACCCCCAACCCCCTGGGCTTGCTCCAGAGTCCGGCGCCCTATTCATCAACGCGCATACCCATGGGTATGCTGGGTATAGGGGTAGACATACCCACGATGTGGACGTACCCACGATTCATGATAAACCTTACCCGCCAAATCGTGGGTATATCAGTGTGTATAGAAAACCCGCCGATCGTTGTGGGTACATCCGTATACCCGCGACTCATTCACGCGCCACTCTGACAAGATGGCGCACCAGTGAGATCATCTGTTTTCGCGAAAGGCCTAGTTGTGCCTTACCCTTGGTTCCTTTCATGAATACGATTCATAGTCACTACCCAGTGCTAGTAGTGGGTAAGATTCCCATACGGTATCTCTACCTATACCCATTGCTTGATGAATCCGGACCCAGTAGCTGCCTCACGAGATAGTGGAGACGTAGACATTTGCAACGCCTCTGTTTGAAGGGATGGGGGGGGGGGGTAGAACGCCACATCGTCAGTCACCGTATTGGCCAAATACGCATTTAAACGTTCTCGATGACATCCCGTAGAAATATAATAGAATGCGTGGCGCGACCCGAATATGAAACGATTCATGTCGTTCTTTATCCCTCTATTACTCATAGGGGATTGTTAAGGAGAAACGCAATATCGCTCCGGCTCACCATAAGAGCTCGATCGACGTGTTGGTACGAAGTCTTCGTTCAGAAATGAGTGACAGCTGGCACACTCTGCGTTCTTCGAGCGAGCAACTTCATCTGATCTACTCTGGCACGTCAAGGGGACGAATGGTGACACTTTGGTGCACCTTCGCACAAATCGAGACGATATGAGGTAAAGAAGAAGGGGCGTTAGGTCCGTAAACCTTCCACGTTGTACTCCACAACCAGTTCTGCGCTCAGATCCCTGGCAACATTTCTCTTCAAGACGGTTGAGCCAATAGATAACACGAACCTATAAGCCCTAAGATACAGAGAAATAACGAGATAATCCTGGAAGCCCCGAGAGAGGATCGTGCCCACACAGATCCCGCCATCTACGACGTTTCCCAGGTGCCTTGACAGACTAATCTATTTTATTATTTCTGGCATGAAGACGTTAATATTACATTCGGGACGAATGAGGCGTTAATCTGGCTACCCATTAGTCAGTTCTGTTGCAATCCAAGGACAGGGGGTTCGCTGAATGAAGACAGCTCAATTAGAAGACCACCGAAAAAAATTGGCCCATCACATTCTGGGTAGCTTCGAGGGGTGGTCTACCATCTGATCGGTGGATTTTCTAAAGCTCCTTCCATCTTAACGAGTTTTTTCCAGTGAGACAATAGGAAGGCCTTTAAACACACAAAGGATAAAGGACAAAGGACGGCGTTACTTTTGGGATGCGCCACGCATTCTACCTCTACAGGATGTCGTGGAGGCGATTTGAATGCGTATTCGGCCATACATGCGGTGGCCAGCCGATGAACAATTCAGTGCTTTATTCTTCTCAGACAATTCTGGTAGCAATTCACCAACCCAGGGATGGAAAACTCGGCTGGCCTGGGCGGGAAATCCGAACCTGGAACCTGGTATCGGGTGCATGCGACTGTCGGCACCTCCTCCGACTGCGCTACACGCGCCTTTTCTAAGCATGTACGAACGATGATGGTGCTACGTTGTGGCTAGGATGACTTCGAAAATATTAGAGATCAACTGCAGGTGAACTCGCGGTGACAATGTCATCCAGGCAGTTTCACCTGGGATAAAGACTTGCAGTACAAGGTAAATGAGAGGCGCAAAGGTGCAGGCAACGAAATTCTTATTCAATTTACTTGTAGGCAAAAAACCTAGAAGTAAGGTTTCTAACTTCATAAAATGATCACCTGGAGAATGGTGGCAAAACGAACTGCTTAGAAGGAAAAGAAAAGCATAGTTTTGCGTAAAGGTTCACCACGAAACCCGATTCGGCACACAAAGATCTAATCCACCATGCCGAGCTTTTAAGAGGTGAGGAACTGGAATCCCTCAGATAGCTTCACATGTGAACGTTGAAATCGGTATTCCATTTTGTTTCCCTGGAGAGAAGTAGACGAAACATCCAGAAGAAACCAATTTATACACTGATCGGGCTGAGTGTGGAGGCCCCGCAACGAACACCTATATTATATCGGTTTCGAGATCCGGCGAGGTGCTGGAGAAAAGCCGGTAACCGGTGGATGAAATTCCTCCCACCTACCGGTAATACAAGAACTGTGTTCGCTATAGCATGGTAATATTGTCCACATTAGCGCTCTCCCTATGGAAACCTCGAAGACGCTTATCACTGCGGTTTACCTTGGCTACTTCAAAGAAAACGTTCTTCATCCGGAAGGAGAAGAGGCTACTTGAACGCCTACACGTTCCTCGCCCGGCTGATTCACCGTTGCTTAACTACCCTTATCGATGACAGAATTACTCGACATCTAATATCGATCATACCAGACTTCGGAAACCGCGCCGGAAGGCGCCTTCTTCCGACATCAAGCGATAAGACGCCTCTGTGGAAGCAGCCACGCGGTCGTGGGCGTGGATCAGCACCACGAGCGCGCGCCTCGTCGTTGTCGGCGGCGGCGGCATTTCGCGTTGTAAACTGGAAGTCATAAGGTCGGAGAAAAATCACAACAAACCCGCCGATCGATGCTCTTCTGTCGTGGAGAAACACCATTCATCAGGTGATGTCATTGCCTAGGCGTTGTGAGATCGAAGACGCACGAACACTGCGAAGCATGGAGGCCTGTCGTCCTGACGAGAAAGAACACACAGGAGCTGCCACTCAGAAGACAAGAGAAGGTTTGACTTCCTTCTGCTGCGTTCTAGCTAGATCGACGACTACCGCCAGCGTCAGCAAGGCCTTCCTCTAGCTGCGCGAAAGCAGGGGAGTGGAAGAATGGCGGTAGGAACCGTCATCTTACGGAAACTCCTAAGGCTCCAGCGCATTTCCTGCAATATTTGGACCACCAGTGGGTCATTCTATTCAGCTCATTTCCCACCTCCCTGACTTCGCGTAAGAGCCCTCATATAACGACGAGATTTCCACGTAAATTGACAAGTTTTCGGTACCGTACAGACACTCGTTGCGGGACCGACTAAGCATTACGGCTTTTACCTTACAGTCCTGAATTGGCGGACGAGATAACAACGCATGAGAGCCGAACAGCTGAAGAAATTTTCCTCATACAGCAAATGAACTCTCTGGCAAAGTCCGTGGCATAGCTGCTGGGCTAGACACTCTATGCCCCTCCCAAATAGGAATGGTCCGACCATGCTAAAATAGCAATGACAGAGATATCCATATTAGTTCCATGCTTCTTCTTCCTCATAGAGATACGGAGTGGCTAGTAGTAGGAACCGCTATCGATTTTTTTTTGTTTATGTAGTCTGGATTCAATCAATAAAACATTGGGCACTGTTCGTGAAAAGATAAATGGGCTGAGACCCAATCAATTCGAAACGAACTGCCTTGTTAACCAAGAGGGCGTGGATGGTTGGAGCCCTGATTAGCTGGTGCGTGATCAGACGGCGCTCTGGTCGATGTGGTTGGTCAGAGGTTTCTGCCTCTCCATAGGCCACATTAGCGACAAGTTTCAGCCACGTTGGCAACAACTGGACATTATAGAAACCCCATCACTAGGATGACAGTGCTCCCCACGCGTATTTGAAATCCTGAAAGTCGTCATGGGACTTCATGACATTCCATAGGCCAAGTATTACTCTTAGTCCTATGTTATACTTCGGCGACGCTGTTGTCGGCGACGTCGGCGGCAGTGTTACGCGGGCTGCTACGCAGTCCGTAGCACCCCGCATAACACAGCGTCGCCGACGCGTCGCCGAAGTATAACATGGGCCTTAGGGTCATCTGATCGTCGGCATAGTGCATCCTCCAAAACCTATCCAGCAACGTCGCCCCTTACTGTCTACCCTCCTAGGATTCAACGAGCGAGCACCTTACACACCGTGAAACCCGAAAACTCGTACGTCAGAGAACCGCTGGTGTTCGCCAAATCTGAATGGCCTCTCAAATGGCCCAAAGAGCGGCGGCGGCCGTGGTGGCCAGATGGTTACACTCTCGCCGGCCGTCGTTATCAGCGGTAATAAACAGCTGCTTTGAAAACATTGGAATAACGTCAGCAGGACGACCAGCGGATCGCTATTAACGCAGAAATAAGGCCATTTCTTATAACGTATTATAGAACGGGCCCGACATGACTACGTTCCACTATGCTGAAGAAGCTTCCTCCACCTTACATAGGTAACGACTTCCCTGTAGACCATCAGACCTTCAGCAGCTGTCATTCCAAGGTTCTCTTAGTCAACAAAAGCGTCACTTTTGATCTGTTAAACTGCACAGCCACGTCTGGTGGAATGGACGACGTTACACAACCCCTTTTGGGATGCGCCACACATTCTGGGAGGCGATATGAATGCGTTTTTGGCCATACTAGCTTGCGATGGCCAGCTGATGAACAAGTCAGTGCCTTATGCCTCCAGAAAAGTGAACCAATTCATCGAGGGATGGAAGGCTTGATTAGCCTGGGCGGAAATCTGAACCAAGGACCTGGTATCGGGTGCAGGCGACAGCGAGCACCTCCTCCGACTGCGCTATGCAGGATTGCCTCCTCCTTACTACCGCGACAGGGTGGTGGGATGACAAGAGAATTCAGGAAAGCTTAGGAAGCTCTTCTGCGTCGCGGGCACCGTAAAGATCTCTTGGAGTGGACCTTCAGGAACCCGGAACCTAGTTTCTTCAACAGATTTAGAAGACGATAGGCTACACCAAAAGAGCCTGGATGGCGTAGTGGCTCTGCATTGTAGTTGGACCGGGCCTATTTAACCAATTCTGGAGAATAGCAGCTACTCCGATTGGACTTCTATACCTCCACTAATTTCCACTCCTTATTGTCCTATACTGCGGTGCATAGCAGCGCAGTCGGAGGAGGCGCCGGCTGTCGGAACCTTCAAACTTGGACCTCATATCGAGGCCCTTGGTTGGAATTGAGCCCAGCCCGACCACGCTTCCATCACCGGCCCATGTCGCAAAGGTGGGCAGCACTGGGCAGCAGGACACACAGCAACAAATCAGTGTGCCGATCGTACAAATCCTGTCTAAATACCAAACCCATTCAACGCGGCCTGATTGGCTGACACGTTCCCAACCCCCCCCCCCCTCCCACCTTCCAAACATGCCCACGTTCGCGACATGGACCGCATCTCTATGAAGAAGTACAAGACTTGGTATTGGGTTTGCATGCGAAGGAAGAACACTAGCTTATCCTTAAGCTGGCCATCGCCAATCTTGTATAGACCAACTTGGCATTCATTGGCATTCAAATTAGCTCCATGATATCCTGTAGAAGTAGAATGCATGGCGCATCACAAAAGGGATTGAATAACGCTGTCCTTCATCCTTATTTTTAATCGTCTATTCCACACTTCAAATGGCATAAGTCTTTATCAACATTAGAGAAGACCTGAGCAATTGTGAGGAGCTCCATAGATGTTCGAAGGTCAGAGACGCTATCGCATGAGCCAAGTCGTCGAAAGTTAGGTGGGCCGGTCACGTAGTACGTTCCGCAGACACCCACTAGACAAGATCCGTCACCGACTGGATTCCACGTGACGTCAAGAAACTCCAAGATGCCTATCAGTGGGTCGGCTGGACTTCTTCGTGAAAGCCCTGAATGAAAGATACGACGCTCTTGGTGTCCACGTCGAGCGAGAAGGATCCACTGGACCACACTGGCACTCGACAGGAAAGAACGGAGACGTTACTGGTACCTGCTCAAGCAACTCGGTGACCACAAGTGATTCAGGTGATTGTCTACTACATTCTTCATATGGCATGAATTTTTGTTTCCCATCCTTATTCTTCAGTATGGTGTATTCTGTTCTAAAGGTGTTCGGAAGCTGGTTTGAATGAAAAGGAGAGGACGCACGGAGTTCAGGTTCACATTAAGGCGAGCAGGAACCCTCCATCGTCAACTTGTTCCGTGTGGGACCTAAGTAGATACCGAACGTGGAAGTCGAATACATGGCGGATCACTGAAGACCGTTTAATTCTATACTTTTACCCAATTTGTAGGCCTTGTATCACCTGTATCACCTGTCGTCCCGTTGATCATCAACTTGCTCGAGCGGGCGCCACCAGCGTCTCCATTCGTCCCTGTCGCGTCCAGAGTGGTCCAATGGATCCTCCTCGCTCGAGGGACACCAAGAGCGTCATATCGGTCGTTCAGGGGCTTTCACGAAGAAGTCCGACCAACGCGTTGGTGGGCGTCCTGGTGTTCTCTAGATATCCCGCGGAATCCAGTCGGTGACGGCTCTCGTCCAGCGGATGTCTGCGAAGCGCATTACGTGGCCGGCCCACTTAATTTTCAACAACTTGGCCCAGGCGACAGCGTCTCTGATCTTCGAACGCCGGCGAAGCTCGGAACTCCGAAGGCCTTCTCTCACTTGCGTGAGTCGTGTCGGTCCGAGCATCGTCCTCTCGATTCCACGCTGCGCGACGCTGATCGCGTGTTCATCTTGATTTCGTATAGCCCAGGTCTCTGAGGCGTATGTTAGGGCAGGAAGAACAGTGGAGTCGAATAGGTGGACACGGAGTCCAACGTTCTTCGTCTTCTTCACAACTTCTTCGACGCTCTTGAAAGTGCCTCCGCCTCGCCTTTAAAGGTAGGCCCTACCATTAAAGTTTTCCACCTACAAATCGGACAAGGAGGACCCTAAGAGCTCCGGTCGGCTTGCGATGTCGAGCGGATCAAATCTCGAGTGGGAGACAAACAACACGAAAAGACCATGAATCAACGAACAGCTAGTTAGCCGTTGCTTTCCAGCACAAACAACACAGCCATCTATTATCGTTCCGCATAGGCTTCTAACGATGCTGAGTCAGCGCCTGGAAGGGAACACACCTTTATCGCCTGATTGCACGCACGCGCATCTCATCAGGCATAGCTGTCCATCAGGAATGGAAGCAGCCGTTTCGAAACAGCAGCGCCAGCACTCGGTTAGTCATCCGTGTACGACCTTCCCTGGTGATATACGAATGGAGCGCGGTCGTAAAAAACGCTCCGAAAAACGACCGCCCCGACAGGCAGGCCGCCGACGATTTTTTTCCGAGAAGTGCACGACGTATGTGTGGCGAGGCCGTTCGCTCCCATTAATTAAGGACGGATTCTCCGACGCTGTTCGCGTTGGAGTTTGGATCGAAGCCTTGATAATAGGATAGTAATTGCTTTGGGTAATCTATACAGTTTCACGTCAAACTGGACACTCGCCAAAGCAATCTTGACGGTTTTTAAGTCAAACCGAAGGTCTTCCAAATTAAACCGAGCTTCTCTAGCGCTACAATAGAGACTCCACGAATCCTATAGAATAACTTCTGTTCAAGGGAGATCTTGCCCTTTTTTGAATTTGGTTGTTCTTTGCGTTTCGTCTTCGTATTTTCTTGTCTTTTTGAAATTTTGGGCGCGTGTAGCGCAGTCGGAGGAGGCGCCGGCTGTCGCGTGCACCCGATACCAAGTTCCTGGTTCGGATTTCCCGCCCAGGCCAACCAAGCTTTCCATCCCTCCGGGGTAAGTGAATTGGTACCAGACTTGTCTGGGAAGGATAGAGCGCTTATTTGTTTATCGGCTGGCCACCGTAAGTCATTGTATGGCCAAATACGCATTCAAATCACCTCCATGACATCCCGTAGAAGTAGAATGCGTGGCGCATCCCAAAAGGGATTGAGTAACGCCGTCCTTTATCCTTTTTATCCTTGAAATATTAAAAATTAAATGTGTCTATCCCAGTCGGGAGGGGCAACTTTAAATGTCATTTGCTATATCATCCCATCTTATACAGCCACATCTCCTGAATTCAAATAAAACCCTCGCACCATGGAACAGCTCCTGAAGTTCTCGCTGAAATTCATGGAATGGATTGAAGACGCGAATAGCTATGTGCTTCCTTCGATTAGGATAAATCCTTGAGGTTGTCAATTAAAATTTTGGCCTCTTCTTGTCTCTTTTCCTTGATTTTTTAAAACTCGCCCGCCCCATTAGGTGAACATACTACCTGAAATTTTATAAGAATTCTATTTTTTGAGGAAATATAGTGCATTAAATTTTGCCCCCAAAGCGCAAAAGGATCATGTTTTCGATTCATTCATTGTGTCAAAAGAAGAGACCGCGCCACGCACTCGACTAGATAGTGCCATTTTATTTGATTGATTGTGCAAACGTTACTTGTGAGGGTATGTGTGTTGTATTTTATAAACATTTTGCTATCAGTCGAATAAAAATCGTTTAAAAAAATCTAAAAGAAAAGATCACAACATGCACTTAGTCGAGCGCGTGGCGCGATCTTTTCCTTTAAAACAGTATGTGATTGCTGCCTTCCTGCCTTTAAAAAAAGTTTAGCCCGTTTAATTTTTCTTTAAAAAATAAAAGTTTAATAACGCTTCGAACAGTCTGCTGACTTTTTGGAGCATTTGAATTTTAAAAATTTCAAAGAAATTCATACTAAATCTTCCATGAAGAGGCAGTTACTCTAACCGTTCCGGAGAGTCTTCTTTTTAATGTAAAAAGCTCGTTTTGATTAGGACTATGTTCAGTCTGATTTTAAAGGCGTAAAAATTGATTAGAATACTGTCCAATTTGACTTTAAAATGGGCACTTTGATTTGAAAAATGGCCAATTTGACGTGAAAATGGTATATGTAGACCTATTGGCGAGTAGCTGGGTCATTCCGGCACCCGAAGTGGCTATAATGGTGCCCATCCCTCTAGAGCATATCCAAAAACTTCGTTCTCGTCTCCGTCTCCGATTTCTGAACAAAATGTAACACGGGATATAGCCTAATTACATGGATAACAACAGAAGTCGAAATTCGTCAGGAATGCGCCATGCATTCTACTTCTTCCGGGACACCTCTGAGTGGATATATGGGCCACAGAATGGCCTTTGATTCAGAAAATTAGGAGTCCTTCGTGTCCGTGCAAACCTCGAAATCGCCCATACTGATCACTTGAACGTGCCAAAATGAATCGATCCGAGCTCATAAGAGTGGCGCTCTCTACATACTGCGCCATAGTGTGCTCGGGCCATCTTTACACTCTTTTGCAGACGCCAAACCCGGAAGGAAAACAGCCGGGACAACGTGACTCTGGAATAACTCTCCATAACAGGATTCGGGCATAATACCGAAGCTCAGCCAGGATTACAGACCGGTCATTAACATCCAGAATCCTCCTACTCGAGTGGGCTTCGCTCGAAAACAACGCTACTGCACCGTCAACGGCTAGTTAGGTCAGGTCCAAAGCTCTCGCTATGGAAGCGGAGGACCTTTGGGACCATGTCGGTGATAAACAGACCGTTTTTGTTGGGTTGCCCCAGATTCCCAACGCACAACAAACAAACAACGGTGGCCTACGGTAGCCCGTCGACCGATTGCATCACGCTTATTGTCCTGTCCTGGGCCAGAGTGCTACGTGCCGACGTCGTCGTCGTGGACCACGGACCCACCCCACCCCTCACACACACCGGTGACGCAATCTCACCACGTGTGGATCAATCAGTCGTCGGAACGATGTAAAGCCGTGGATGCCATTCGAAGGAAAAACCTCACAGCACCCACACAGCTGATGCCTAGCCGTCTATCGAGTCACGCTGATCATGGTACAGAAGGAGTTGACGTAATTAGGCATAGGACATCCTGGTACCGGATTCACAAAAGATTAAACTCGGGAAACTCGGGATTTGCAAGGTAAAGGGGAGAAACATACCAAGGATATGGTATGCACGATGCGTCTTACACACAACGCTCTCACAACATTTTCGAATATTGAAATACGAATGGCCAGAATTTTCAAACATTTGAAGCCGAGTATATTGCAAAAAACGACTTCTTGAATAAAGGATAAAGAACGGCGTTACTCAATCTCTTTTGGGTTGCGCCACGCATTCTACTTCTACGGGATGCAGTGGAGACGATTTGAATCGTATTTGGCCACACAATGACTTGCGGTGGCCAGCCTATGAGCAAGCCAGGGCTTTATCCTTTCCAGACATCTGGCATCAATTCGCTGACTCGGAAGGGATGGAGAGCTTGGTTGGTTTGTGCAGCAAATCCGAACCTGAACCAGATATCTGGTGCACACAGCAACCCTCACCTCCTGCGACTGCGCTTTATGCACCCGTTATTTCTTGAATACTATTATATTATAGGATTCGGATGCATTCGAGAAACGCGATTTTTCGAATATTCAAGCTCGAATATTCACATTCTAGTGGAAATTATTCGAATACCTATTCGAACGGGTCATTCGAGCATAACTATACCACACACTCACTCGAGAGAATGCTGCTAGGTGGAAGATACTCGACGATCCTCGTTAGGTATCTCAGCATGCCCAAAAAGATTTTTTACCCATACCCTGAGATGGATGAATCGCGGTCATGAGCCACCCTGGCATTCTGCCGAGGAAATGAGCCAACAAGGCAGTAGATTTCTGTGGTTAAGCTCCACCTCTGGCTACCACGACAAGGTCAGCCTTCTTCAGACACTTGCCTTCAGCTAGGCCACGGCGTTTAGTCTTACGGGAAGTATGGTAAAGACACAGATCATCGTTTTAACAAATCTCGTTCCATGTCGCGAAAGTGAGCAGCATTGGGAGGCGGGAATGTGCCATCGAATCAAACCTTCTTGAGCGAGCAGCTATCATTCAGAGTGGGAATGTTTGGTCAGTCTCAATAAATCTTCGAATAAAGCACAATCTTCGAGTACGTTCGAAAACTGCGACTTTTCGAACGTATTTCGAAAACATGAATATTCAAATATTCAATTTTGAATGAAGGCCATTCAAACACCTATTCGAACAACGTTAAGAATAGCGTTCGTACTGAGCCTTTCAAATGCTTCAATAATTGTAGATTGATTTTTTTTGATTTTTTTTTGATTATAATCGAAAAACATGATTGTTCAGATTACTCGAAGTTGAATGCATTCCAATTTGAAATTGATTGAATTTGATTCTGAATTTGAAATTTGATTTTTTTCGGTAATTTCTTGAATTCAAGGTTTTAGATACCTTCGAAAAACGGAATTGCCTAAAGATTCGTTTTCAAATATATTCGAAAAACGTGCTTTTTCGATTATTCAAATTCAAATGAAAGGCGCTTGAAAACCAGTAGGTCATTCGGGCATGGCTATTTTGGTCCTATGTCCTGGTTTGATTGGCTTGTACGCTACCCTCTCCCAATGCTGCCGACATTCACGACATCGACATAAATCTCAGTAGGACGACCCATGCATCATACTTCTACGAGATACTTTGAGTAGCAAGGTGACCTACTATTGGAGATGAGCAACTCCGTGGTCAATCCTTTCCAGGAAATTTTATTAGTACTTCACCGACTACAGAATGCCCTTGTTTAAACTCCTGGTGAGCTACCGGAGAAAACTGGTCACCAGTGGGAGAAAATTCTCCAGCCTATCAGTGAAGTTCCTTCCAGGAGTAGAGACAGTTACGTTTCACCGGAAGTTCACCCGCAGCACTACTAGGAGTTTCAACGCTATCCTCGCCACAGCGATGGTCCATCGTTCTATTAGGGGGGGGGGGGCCAAAAGTAATGAGACACCCCACGCCGTGTCCATATATCTCGTGGCTGGAGTCTGGTTTTGTGCTTGTTGTATTTGTATGTTTGTATGCTACTTACTGAAGCCCATCTGAAAAGTTACCACTTCCGCTCTTTCCAGAAGCATGCCAAAAACCCCAGCCTGTCTCATGCCGAAACCCCAGTCTGACGAGTCGACCTGTGTCGCTCAAATCTCCCCCAATTCCCAACCCCGAGCAGCCTGGGCTCAATATTCACGCAAGATGAGAAGTACGTCTTCTACCTTAACCCTGCCAAGCAGCGAGTCTGGGTGAGGCCTGGTGAATTGTTACCGACCTTCGTTCGGCGAGATGTTCACGGCGAGAAGCATCTTTGGAGCTTTTGGGTCTGCGCCCATGGATCGGTTTACCGGAAGCTGTTTCCCAAGAGCACCACGATGAACTCCAAGGCCATGGTGAACGAAATAGAGGAGATGGGCGGGCGACTCGCTCTTATTCATTCGCAGCGCTTCAAGAAGGTTCTCCTCTTCGACAACGCCGCACCCCATCGGGAACAAGTAAGCACGGATAAGCTTGGCCAGCTGGGCTACGTTCACATGCCTCACCCACCGTATTCGCTGGACATATCTCCATGCAACTACCACTACTACTCGAGCCTACAGGACTTCCTAGTCGGAAGGGACACAAAAACCCAAGCAGTCCTTGACAACCATATCGAGCAGTTGATCAACACCAGGCTCAAGCAGTTCTGGAAGGATGGGATCAGGAAGTTGGCTGAGCGATGGCAGCAAGGTCCTTGCCCTTAATGGCAAATACACTCCTCAGCATCGTTGAGTTGTAATTGAGTTATAGGGAGATAAAAAAATTTTTTCATTTTGTCTCATTACTTTTGGCCCCCCCTAATACACAAACCGATTTTACTTGTTTACGCCATCAATGCAGCCTTTTTTGGTCGTCATGCTTGCAGAGACCCCCTCCGTCTACCTTTCGCCTCCAGATGTCCTCCAGTGTTGACACAGCCTTTAGAACGACTCCAGAGTCCAGAAGACGTCACTATGTCCTGGTCCCGTTCCGTGTCGATATCACGCATCACGAATCAATAGTATCCGCCTAAGAAAACGAGCGAAGAACCATCGTCGTCGCCGTCGTCGTCGTTCGCGAAGGGCGCCGTCGTGTCGATAAGCAGTGATCACTCAGAGAAGATCGCTTACGACGGCGAATGAGCTCGAACTTCGGGGTTAATGGGGTCGATAAGCAACAGCAACTTCAGATTTTGTGTCGAGGAACAGGCGGATGATAGGTCTGACATCCACTAAACCATTCATGAAGTGAATGGTCTAGTGGATGTCAGACCTATCATCTGAATGGTTTAGTGGATTCAGAGATCCAGGTGCCTTGCCGCCCCGACAGCATCAACGACCAGACCTCACGTCGATTTATTACCGTGGAGCAGCTGCAGCTAAAATCGCTTGTTTGTGTGCACGACAGTCGACGAGGAGGAGGAGGAGGCGGCGGACGGCGGACCGGGGCCATCCATCCATATGCGGAAGGGTCAAGCGGACACCTGCTGCTTCGGCTCGGCCGATTGCATCAGCTGTGACGGCCACCCACTGTCAGCACCTGCTCGACGGCGACAATTACAGGGCGCGGAAGACGATTCGACGACGGGAAATGGCTCATCCGCCCGATTCTGATGAGCGTTGCACTCTGTGGGAACGGAAGAACCTCGCACTATTAGCACCTCTCCGAACCGTGCACATAAAGCAATCGTTGGATTTTAGGCGATATCCGGAGTTTCACGTGCGTCTAGCGCAGTCGGAGGAGGTGCCGACTGTAGTGTACATCCGTTATCAAGTTCTTGGTTCGGATTTCCCGCCCAGGTCAACCAAGCCCTCCATCCCCGGGGTCGGTGGTTTGATATCAGACTCGTCTGGTAAGGATAGAGCACTGACTTGTTCAACGGCTGGCCACCGCAAGTTGTACGGCCACATGCGTATTCAAATCGCCTCCACAACATCCCCTAGGAGTAGAATGTGTGGCGCATACCAAAAAAAGGTTTGAGTAACGCCTTTATCCTTGTCCAGGGTTTCACATCGGGACCGACAGATGGTCGCCTCTACCTAAAAGCTAGCTGAAGGTAATGGAATGCTCCTAAAGCAGCCAAGAAAATTGAAGCCAATCATTCACAATGGAGCGCATTGTCTTCCATCGAAGAGGCTACCGTTTTCTCATTCTGTTGGTACAGCTGAAGCTGAAGGCAACAGGGTCATAATTCCGCTTGGAACTTGTACAGACGGAGCTTTAGCAGTCTGTCACGCTCGTTTTACCTGAATTCCGAATTCCTATGTCCTCTCGTCTCTCTTCAGAAGGCCGCCACGCTACAATATTTCGCTTCCAGCGTATTAGATTTCGCTGCTCTTAGCCATGAACTTCAGCACAATCAGAGTCAGATGTCATCCCAGGCAATTTTCTTCAAACATGAATCGTTTCGAGGCAATAGCCAACACGGAACAGCTCATCCGAAGCTCCTGCCCTAGAAGAGGTTTCTGGAAACTCGTGAGTTCAGTGTGGCTCCAATCCACGCGACGATTGCCTAGATCTAATCTTCATTTAATCAAAAGATCGGGACAAAGGTCTTGGAGTAAATGTAATGTATAAAGAAGCCATCTGGAATTCGCCATGAACCCTTCCTTTGTGTTGTGAGGTTTTAGAAAAGAATTTCATACATAAAACACCTTGAAAATTGGAGAATTAAGTGCGATGATATCAACTTCCTCTGTGGGCTACGCATTACACTTCTATGTATTCCTTCTTGGAGAGAAACGGAATGAGTATTTGGCCTCTACAGTGATGAATGGTGGTCGCCAGCCGTTTAATGGAACAGCAGCTTACCCTTCCCAGTCAAATCTGCCATCAATTTACTGGTTTTAGAAAGGTTTGGAAGACGATGGCTGGCCTGAACGAAGCTCGAACGCCGGTTCGATTGCATCAGACCCTCGCCTCCTGACGACTGTCCCATGAACGTGCTTCCCAAAATAGCGCTTTCTCATTAGAATCTAAATAGCTAGCTCCCACCAGACACGTTAAGTATCATTCAATCCATTTTCAAGGACTAACCATATGCTTGGTGGTATTCGGATGAGGCGCGAATTGCCAGGAGACAAGGTTTTTGGTTCAGGTTCCTACCCAGTCAACCAGGCCTTCCATCCCTTTGGGGTCTGTGAAATCGCACCTGAGTAAAGCAGTATCTGGTCCACCAACTGACCATCGCAGGCTATTCAAATTGCTTCGACGATATCGGAAAAAGGGAGGAAAATGCATGGCGCATGCCAAACAGGTATTGAATAAGCGGTCCTCTAAAGCTTTTCGCTATGAAGAGATACACACCAGACTTGCCAGAAAGCGAGCTTTTTTATAAGGAATCAAAGGATAAGATATTCATACCACCCAACAGTGCGAGCAGAACCCACTGGGCCACTCTGGCACTGGACGGGAATGAATAAAATTAGCAATTAGTCAAGACTTATAGTTATCTTCATTTGTATCTAGAGACGCACGTTAACATGAGCTTGGGATGAATTAACAGAAATCAAACCTAAAACATATTTCTAAGAACTTTGAATACACAAAATCTGGAAAAAAAACTATTCAAGTAGTGTGGGAAAATAAAAGTAGCAGTTAGTTGGAAATTGTAGTTTTTATTGTGTTTCTAGGGCGCGTGGAGCGCAGTCGGAGGAGGCGCCGGCTGTCGCGTGCACCCGATACCAGGTTCCTGGTTCGGATTACCCGCCCAGGCCAACCAAGCCTTCCATCCCTCCGGGGTCGGTGAATTGGTACCAGACTTGTCTGGGAAGGATAAAGCGCTGACTTGTTCAATGGCTGGCCAGCGCAAGTCATTGTATGGCCAAATACGCATTCAACTCGCCTCCACGAGATCCCGTAGAAGTAGAATGCGTGGTGCATCCCAAAGGGGATTGAATAACGCCACCCTTTATCGTTTATCCTTCATTGTGTTTCTATATAAGCTGAAAAATGCGTGTAAGTATCATGATGCTGAGCGTTTTTGATGTTTTTGTTTCTCAGATGTTAACTGCTTTCTTCGTCTTCCTTTTTCATGAAGTTCCTCCGTGTTAGAACCACTCTTCATCAGAAGAAGTCAGGGCCAAATCTTCTAACATAGGTCCTTTCTTCTAGAGCATGCCCATCTGGATTCCAGGACATTGAACGATCAGCAGACATCTGGAGCACACTCGTCCTTCCCTATTCCTCCCGGAAAAAAGCGGTCAGAAGAGCTTCTGTCGAAGCGGCTCTGCTTCCGGCATTCTCCGGATGCCGATTTCCCCACGCATCTGATGACCTCACCAAGCAGTGGTCTGATGACAGTAAGAGGGAGTCATTCTGATTGACATGCTGTTAGCATGGTGACGTCGCGCGAACATTGCCCAGTGACGTGGAGATAACCATCAGCGCACAAAGCGACTGTCGGCCCACGTGCTGTGCTGTGGTGAACAATGCCCGTCTCCGCGTGTGGTACCGTACTCCTAATTAGAAGAAACCACAGACAAAGTTCCCAGCTAAGTGACTAATAGTAAGCGCTGAAAGCGTCTGTGGATGGACCGATCGAATGTGTACGCTCCGCGCGGATTACGACCATCGCCTGTGATGGTGACGAATCGTCGGGCCATAATCGTCGTTGAATCATCCGTTCGGATTATGAAACGCCGGCAAACATATCCGTCGGGCTGTGCAAATTTTGCAGAAAACGTGTAGCGAAACTTTTATTCCGATCCACCTAGAATGGCGAGAAAAACTTTCGCAATTGGTCGGAAAGACGGAGGAAAATGCAATAGGAGAAAGTCGTGAAGCTGAGAGAAATTCGACGAACCGAAATTAAAAATACAACAAAAATCTTTGCTGCTGAATTTTTCATCGCCAGAATAACTCGAGTCACTGTGTAAGGGAAGCTCGCGTTCAAACTCCCTCTAGAACATTCCATAGAAGTAGAATGCGTGGCTCATACCATATGTGTCCATCCATCCTTGTTACTAATGCAGTTCCTCTGGCTTCACTATTGTTACTTCTAGTTTCAAGTTTTTTAAAATTTGGTGTTGTTGTTACAGGATGTTTTGTTGCGATCAAAACTCTTGCGCCAGGCGGGACTCGAACCCGCAACTTCTGTTTTCCGGGCACCGATGCTCTCACTATTTTGTGTTGTATTTGATTTGTTTCGCTGTTCCCCTTGTTTTGTTATGATGCACGCCATTGTTCAAAAATAAATAAATAAATAAATAAATAAATAAATAAATAAATAATGAAAGTGACTAGTTCCGATCCCTGTCGTGTTATAGATCTTCTGGCTTTGCTGACTAGAAGACTAGCCAACTAGACCATGGCAGGACGAGTAGTTAGAAGCCCTTTAGTCAACCTTCCATGGTCTAGTTGATAAGTCTTCCAGCTAGTAAAGCCAGTGTGCGCCATGCATCCTACTCGTGCTTCTACTCGAAACGATGAGAACACTCAAAACGTGTTCGTGACCCAAAAAATACTTTTTTTGAAGGATATGTGATATGTGAAAAGGTCGCTATGCTTCCTTGAAAGGCCAGAATGTCGTCGTAACACCTGGAAGGTCTAGAACCAAAAATCGATTGGTGGTGCACACAAAAAACGCCGCCACCGCTTACCGACTGCGCCATCAACTCACAATAAAATGAAAACGATAAAGGATAAAAGACGCCGCTAATCAATCCATTATCAATAGGTGATGTAGGACGGCGTTACTCAATCTATTTTGGGATGCACCACGCATTCTACTTCTACGGGATGTTGTGGAGGCGATTTGAATGCGTCTTTGGTCTATTTTTAGGATGGCTTGGGTGGCCAGCCGATGAAGAAGTCTGTGCTTTATCCTTTCCAGACAATTCTCCGATCCATTAAGAGGTAGCATTAATTCAGAATAGTGCAGGGTAGATATGAACATTTTATAGATTTCCTTAAACAAGTGTTCGGAGGTAGAGCAGTGTGAACAGGCGCCACCTATCGAGCGCACCTCAGTTGATTCAATGTTCAATGTGTCGACCCTATTATTACTTCTGAAGACATAACGGACAACTGACTTCATCGGCTGACCACTGCAAGTCATTGTATAAATCAGACACTGCCTCAATGACATGCCGTAGAAGAAGAATGCGTGGCGGATTACACACTCAAAGAGGTTGAGCTACGCCTACTGCTGCCCTTAATTCTTTGTCCCTAATATCAAAGAAAAGAGCAGATGCATCATAGCGGAATTAATGGCCGTTTCTGACATCACATCTTCTATCTAAGAAGGGCACCCTTTGGCTCAGTCGGGGCAGGTTCCGATTAACTCATGCACCCTGCCCTGTACTTCACAGGCTGTGTGGTTATTTGAGAGCTGTTTCCGATAGTCTTCGGCGTAGAATTCCCAAATCTGCCCTCAGAAAACGAGCGGAGAGCTGGAAGATAGTAACTTCAGTTCGCGGGCAGTCCAGCATAGAAATCCTGCCCTTCGGATTCTAGGAATACCAGCTGGATATCTAGGTCCCCCCTCGAAGCTCCTGTACGGTTCCTCATAGATAGCAGAATGCAGTGCACATCCCGAAAAGCCTTTTCTGTTCTATCAAAATGCTGGAGTCTTCCGATGATGAACGTGCGCACTTTCGAATGCGTGGGCGATAAGTGTATCGTGCAGGGCCGGCTGAAGCCAAATTTAGCTCTCCACTGCTAGTTCATCTGCTTTGCGATGTGGCGTTCGACTTCAGTCTCCAAATGTTTGCCTTTAACCACGAACATAGCTTTACATCATGTTATTACGATCGATACGATATTTCTAGCGTTCGATTGAGCCCAAAATTTTCCGTTGCAAGATAGAGATAGCGCCGAAGCTCTTGGTTTCACAATCAGATGCCTTCGTTGTGAAGATGGGGCTCGATCCTCGCGCAGATCAACCAAGCGTTTTGGCCCACAGGGTCGAGAACTGGTGGCAGACATGATGTGAAAAGGCAAACACTGTGGTCAGCACAGTGTTTGCCTTTAGGGCTCCAAGCCACTACCTAGCCATCCAATGTACTCTACAGATGCCCCAACGAAGTCAGGTGCGTGGCGCATCCAAAACTAACCTCGATCAACGTCGAAGATCACCCTATTGTTGTCTTTTTTTCGTGAAAGATTTTGATGAGGCCACCAGCGAAGCAGATTATGCTACTGTCTTCCAAGCAACGGCTAGAATTTAAAGTTTGGTACTTGTTGAGATGTTGCCCTGTGCGCTTCCAGAGGTTGTTTTTATAGGTTTTGTGTTTTCAGACGCGTAAGCGGGGAGAGCTCAGAGAGGGTAAGGGAAGGCATCCCAGAAGATGGTCACTTTCGACACAAAGACACGATATGAACCAACTTCCGAAGTTTCTCACATTTCCACGGGCCAATATTCCATTAAGTACCGAGATCTTTGATCACCACAAAAGTAACTTTACAACCAAGCCCGAATATAACAGTTATAATCAGCCTAATCGAATGACCTGTAGAAAAGTGCAAAGCGTAAAGGACAAAGGAAACAGCACCTCGCCTAGAATGAGCCATGCACTCATCTTGCACTTCCTATGTACAAGGTGAGTGGATGCTAATATGCTCGGTGCTTTCTATGCAACGCCACCACACACTGCTAGGCAAAAGCCCGACATGTACCGCATCGCTAGTGCTGAAGAGGTTCCTGATAGGAGATAACAATCGCTCAAAATAGCTCCAGATTCTGAGGATTAGACACTAGGCAATTGAAGAAGCAGAAGGAGGAAGAAGAAGAAGAAGAAAAGGAAATGTAAAAAGACGACCACCCAAGAAGTAGCGTGATCTTTGCAGTAGCCGTGGGGCTCCAACACCGTAGAAAATCATGGTGTGACTTCCACAATAGGTATGGGTGGTACATCAGCGCCTTCAATGGCCATGGGCTTCGCTGCCGCGCATAAGGACACGATAGGACAAAAGCCCTAGATGTACCGCACCGTTGAAGAGCTTCCTGATAGGAGACGACATCGCCCAAAACAGAGCCAGATTTTGGGAAGAAATAGACGCTAGGCGGAAGATAGGGTAGAAGCAGGAAGTGATGGAGAAGGGAAGGAAGCGGTATAGGAAGAGCAAAGTTGCAAAGGCGAGGAGGAAAAGAAGAAGTACAAGCAGAAGGGGACCCCAGAAGGTATTCCGATCTCCGATCAAAAGCCATGTGGCTGCTTTGAACAGAAGATAATGATACAATTCCGACACAAGGGCCCGGAAAACTCAGCCTCCAATAGTCCACTGCTCCCAGAACATACAGAAGGAGGTCTTCTTACTCCAGAAGTGCGCTGATCAATAGCCAGAAGGCATCGATCGATAGCCTAGGTCCAGTGTTATCAAGAAGAAGGCCGGCAAGGAACACGGATCTCCCGAACGGTTGGGCTGTGGGTGGTGGTTGGCGATAACGGGAGGCGGGTGCGTGCGGTCGCGGGCGCCCCTGGTCACGCCCCCTCGCGTATATAAGCGACGAGGGGCCGGAGGCCGACAGCGCCGTCCCCTGTCGGTGTTTCTCGTCGTCGTCGGTGGTCACGTCGCATCCTATTCGGAGGCGTGGCCACCGCGACGGTTCCCACGCTATGTCCTCACAGTCGCAGCCGACCACCACCCACGTGGAGAGCTCGACTCTGCCGGCACTTCTGCAACGTCGTCGGGTCGTCGAGTAGCAGCAGAGCCGCCTGTCTGTACATATTCCCTCCCTGCCGCCCTTCTCGTCCGTCGTCTACATCTCCAGCAGCACACGCACTGCGACGACGACGTCGACAACGACGACGACCACGACGATTCTGCTGAGCCGTTCGTCCCCGCCGTTATTCTGCTGTCGCATTCGCAGAAGTCACTGCACTAACGCCTGCCAGCCGCCCAGCCTCACCCCATTCTCGTCAGATGCTTCGATTCTGAACGGTGAGACAGGAAGATGTTCTTCCTCCTCACCATCATCAAGTCGGCCATCATCACCACATCGCCACACATTCACCACACGTCTGCCTCAACTTCGCTAGTGTATTCGATTCGTCGCCCGTCAAGCAGATGTGCTGCTGCTGCCCCTGCCGTTGTTTCGAGGACGTCGCAGTAGCCAGCCAGCCAGCCAGCCGGAGCGGATCGTTGCAGCTGCAGAATTTCCTCCACGTCGTCGTCGAATGCGTCGACGTTTTCGGGTTCTGTATAAGGTCTTATTCACGTCAAGCCTTGTTGTTCGTAAGGATTTTCCAGTTGTTGAGTTTTCGTTATTATTCCTCATCTAACGTGATTTTTCTTATTTCGCTAGTATGAGTTGTTTTCTCTTCTCTCACTCACCCTCGACCGCGTAGAGAGTGGTGGCGGATGGCGTAAGTGCATCTGTGGATCGTGCGTGAGCTGTCCTCAAACTTCCGGTCATACGGTGGACCAGATGGAGGCGCACGGACGGTAGACGCACGATCCACGATGACTGACACGTCGTCCTTGCCCTTAAGAAGAAGGTTAGAGTCGTCCGTAGTAGCTATCTGAGCCGTGAGCAGCCGCGAGTCCGAGGTCGTGGATGGTGATCGTCGTGTGTGCCGATTCACTCCCGATCATACGGTGGATCAGTGGGAGCCGTTGGGCCAGGACGCGATCACCATCGCACACCATGCTCGTCTACGGAGTGCGTCTGCGGTTCAGATGGCTCGAACAAACCGTGGTGAAGGTAGTGGTGGTGTTGTGAGTGAGTGAGTGGCGAAGAAGTGTCTTCTTGTCGTCCCGTCCCGTCTCGTCCCGTCACCTGATGGGAAGGGAGGGTACGGTACGACGACGACGGTGTGTGCGTGTATTTCCCCGGCTGTCAGGACCGCTGTGTACGTGTCCAATGCCTTCCCCTCCCCCGTCCCCTTGGGTAGAACGCGGGTGTATGTCGGTCTGTGTGAAACGGCTCCTGTGCTCAGGTGTGCTGTGTGTGTCCAGTAGCTTCCCCCCTACCCGCTCCCGAGAACCCCCTCGCCCTCTCTCCCGAATAGCTTTCTCGTGTATTGCTCAGCTGGGCTGGTCCCGCAACGTCTTCAGAACGTGTGTGTAATATTTCATTGTATGCGTGTCTGTGTAGGTAGGTGGTAGCTCTCTCGATGCCCCCGGAGGACCTCAGCTACTGCTACTACACCCCTTTGCCTCCTCCTATTCGTAGAAGAAGTGCAGTGTGTGCGTAGGTGCGTAGGTGCGTAGTGGTCGACGTCGTCTTCGTTCAGAAAAGCCGAGAAGAAGAAGAAAAAATGTACATAAAAACTGTAAAACGTGTCCAGAAAAACTGTACAAAAAATCAGTGAGAGTGAAACAATGAGAGAAGCCTGGCCTGAATCCGCAAGTCTTTCTCACTCAGTCAGTTGTAGATCACACAGCAGCAGCTGCACGACAATGTCAGAATGAAGACGATTGCCTTGGTCGTCCTACTGACGATGATCATTCATTGTATTCTTCTGTATCTCCATCCGTTGTCATCTGCTTGCTGAGCTCGTTGTTCACTGTCGTCATTTGAGTTTCTTCTTTCCTTCTTTCTAACGTATTTCTTCGTTGTTTTCATTGTTTAAATGTGATATATTTGTAATTTTTCATGAAAAAAATGACGTTCGGTTTTCATATCGATCGCTAAAGAAGAGAAGTAAACATCTTCTACGCACACGTGCGTCTGTCTGTCTGTTTGATTCTATCTGCCTAGCTGGCTGGCTGGCTGGTTGACTCCGTCGTCCGTCCGTCGGCCGGTTGACGGAGGTGTCGGCGACGTGGTGGTGTGGTGGAGTGTTTGAAGAAACGTAGTCGAAATCGATCGCAGCCTCATCGATCGGCGACGTAGAGTGACCTTGTCGTTAACGATTCGAGTCCAAAAACTGCAGAGAAATTGAGATTGAGGTCAGAGACTGGCAGAGGCCGGCTTTGGGTAGAACCGAGGAGGTGCTAAGATCATCTGAAGCACCGTTCCTTGCTTAGCTGCAAAACCGTCGGAAGGATGGGTGGTTTGTTCCAGGGAGTAGGATCTTTATTCTTCGACATCATTGGGCTTTATTTGATTGCGAAAGGTCCATTTTTTTAAACTGAAAGTTTATTCAAAAGAAAGGATATTCATCTGAAGAACAAGTTTTCAAGGCAAGTACGGTGGTCCACCTCTGGTATTATATAACGTTAAAATTTCAAGTAGAAGCCCGTAAGCCCTAAAAATTCGTGGATCTCAGAGAAATTCTTTGGTGTCATTTGCAATTCGAGTCGAGTATATTTTTTTCCACAACAATGTTTTCTCTTATGATTCTTCTGACTTCAGAAGTGAATCAGGTTTGCTAAAAGATTCTAATTGGTGATGTTTACTGTGGAAAAACGGTGTTGTTTGCGAATCTGGTCCAAAATTTGCAGAAGGTGAGGATGAGGTGGAGGTCAGAGACCGACAGAGGCTGGAGGTGCTAAGACCACCTGTAACCCCGTTCTTTTCCTTACTTACTGGGTAAAGCGTCAAAAGGATCGGTGGTGTGTTCCAACGACTAGGTTCTTGGTTGCTCGACGTCAGAGTGATCTACGTGATTGCGGAATTTTCTTTTCTTAGTCTGAAAATTGATTTGAAAGAAAAATGTTCATTTGCATGGAGAGTTTTCAAGGCGAGTACGGTGGTCCACCGCTGCTAAAATGTTAAAATAGCAAGTAGGTAGAAGCCTATTAGCCTGAAAAAGTCGTGAATTTCTGTGGTTGTCTTTAGTGAAGAAGATGGGCGGAGAGTCGTTGGATACACTGCCCTCAGAACGGGGCGGGGCGAGGGGCGCGCCGAGGACAAGATGTCCGGGTCACTGCCTTCACATGGAGGCATCGCATTTCTAATTACTTCCCTTTGCCCTGCATCTCTATCCTGAATTGATGTGGTACTTGAGACAAGAGTCAGAACCTTGTTCAACATATTTGGAACAAAAGAGTTTTCAGCTGTAGCGCCAAGGCTTTCTTCAGGTCCCGCCAATGTAAAACTGGCCAGAACCACCCATAGTCTCTAGATGAGGCGAAAATTTAAAGAATTGTAGTGAAAACTGAAAGAATCTAGAGAGAAGAGCGACGTTCTCCTTTCCTCAACTGCCTCCACAATCAAACCGACTGGAAAATGACTTCAAAGTTCCCCGAGATGCGCTTCCCAGTCGTCCCCTATCAGTTGTTAGGTTTCTCGACGATGTCACGCCAATTAACAACGGTTTCGAGCGCAGCAGACTTGTCCATATAGGGCGGCTCCGGCAGGGCGGGAAGTGGACGGCGGGCAGCACGGTGTACCGAACGACTGCACCCCAAGAAGATGTCTATGTTGAAAAATAGCCCTTATCTATCGTAGCGCAGTCGGTGGCAAGTGCGGTGTCGAGGGTAAAATATCTATCAAAAGTGTGCCTTCCTCGGAACTTCCATCGAATAACAGTCGATAAACTATTGTATTCATTTATGCGACGAATCAGTACGGTTTCCATGTGAAAGCAACCTTATTTAATGTCGAAGTTTGAAGTTCGAGGTTTCTCTAGTAGGTTTTCTTCTTCCTATGAATGTTTTCTCCTATGATTCTGCCGGCTTCAGAAGTGAATCCGCTTTCCTAAAGGCTTCCAGTTGGTCGTGTTTAGTGTGAAAGCAATGTCGTTTGCGCTTCTGGTCCAAAAACTGCAGAGAAATTCAGATAGAGGTCAGAGACTAAAAGAGCCCGAGTTTGGGTAGAACCGAGAAGGTGCTAAGGCCACCTGAAGGCCATTCTTCACTTTACTCACTGGGCGAAATTGGCGGAAGGATTGGTGATCTGTTACAGGATGTTTTGTTGCGATCAAAACTCTTGCGCCAGGCGGGACTCGAACCCGCATCTTCTGCTTTCCGGGCAGCGATGTTCGTCTTACACCACCGACGCTGTTTGACCGCACGTAACATTGGTGATCTGTTCCTATGACTAGGTTCTTGGTTCATCGAGGTCAGAGAGCTTTATTTGATTACGGAGCTCCTTTCTTAAAAATCCAATTGAATCAAGAAAAAATGTTCTTCTTGCAGGCGAATTTTCAAGAAAGCACAGTGGTTTCCTGAAATGCTAAAATAACGTATGTATACCAATAGTGCGAGACTCTTGGAATTGTGTGGTATCTTCAGAGAAAGAGGTGTCTCTGTTGAAAAATGCACCTTGGTGGCCAAAAATTAGCGCAGTCGGTAAGCGGCGCGGTGTTGGCGGTAAAATACCGATCAAAAGTGTGCTTTTCCTAGAACTTTCTTCGAATAGCAGTCTGTAAACTATGGCGCTGGTTTGTGCGAAAAATCAGAACGGTTTCCATGTGATGATTAACTCATTGGGCCATTTGTAACTCGAGTCTAGCGGGTCTTACTCTACAAGAATGTTATCCCCAATGATTACCCCAGAAGTGAATCCGCTTTGCAAAAGGCTTCCATGCAGTCATGATTACTACGGAAAAACAGTGTTGTTTGCGAATCTGGTACGAAAATCTCACAAAGATCAGGTTGAGGTAAGATCCTGACAAAGGCTGGCTTGAGTTGGACCGAGAAGATGCTGGGACCACGTCCCTTTACTTACTGGGCAGAACGTTCGGAAGGTATCTATGGTGTGTTCCTCTGATTCGGTTATTGGTTGATCGCGTCACAGTGATTTATTTGATTACGGAGATCCTTCTTTCTAAAAAAAATCTGCGAATTGATTCGAATGAAGAAGTGCTCATCTTAAGGGCGAATTCTTAAGGCGAATACGGTGCTGACGGGATGTTGGAATAATGTGTAGAAGCCTAGGGCTGCTTTCGGCTGATCCTTTCATGAAAGAGGCATCTTACTGAAAAATGCATCTTGGTTGTACTGTAGTAGAGCTGGAAAGAAAAACGCGGTATAATGGATAAAGGACTCAATCCCCTTTTGGGATGCGCCACGCATTCTACTTCTACGGGATGTCGTGGAGGCGATTTGAACGCGTATTTGGCCACACAATGACTTGCTGTAGCCAGCCGATGGAAACGTCAGCGCCCTATCCTTCCCAGACAGGTCTGGTAGCAATTCACCAACCCCGGAGTGATGGAAGGCTTGGTAGCCCGAGCGGGAAATTCGAACCAGGAACCTGGTATCGGGTGAAGTCGACAGTCGGCGCCTCCTCCGACTGCGCTAAAAACGCTACGTCCAAAAAAGCGGTATCCAGTGCAAAATTAAGATCGAAAGTGTGCGTCTCTCTCCCGTCTTTCGTTGAATGGCAGTCGATAAACGCTGATTTTTCGGAGGAATCGGTGAGGTTTGCATCTGGGGGAGACTTTTTCGGGTCACTATCGTTCGTAGCTCCAGGTATAGTCGATTTTATTCTCTAGAGGAAAGTTGTTCTGCAATGACTGGTTCGACTCCTGAAGCGAATCCGCTTTGCTAAGAGGGCTTCTACTAACGGTACGTCATGTGTATTACTGCAAAAGGATTAAGGAAAATGAAAGCAAACGGACGCGCGCAGTCGGAGGAGGCGCCGACTATCGCCTGCACCCGATACCAGGCTCCTGGTTCGGATTTCACGCCCAGGCCAACCAAGCCTTCCATCCCTCAGGGATCGGTGAATTGGTACAAGATTTGTCTGGGAAGGATAAAGCACTGACCTGTTCATCGGCTGGCCACCGCAAGTCATTGTATGGCCAAATACGTATTCAGATCGCCTCCACGACATCCTGTCATGCTCCTGCCTGGGAGTGAGGATTTACAAACCTTTATTATTAGTCTATATTATATATAACAGCCATCTAGCAAGAATGCAGTTAGGGAGACTGCCAACCTTCCAACCCATGTAGGGGCGTGGCTTACAGAGGCGGTCGCCACTATACCGTGACAATCCCCTAGAAGTAGAATGCGTGACGCATCCCAAAAGGGATTGAATAACGTCGTCTTTATCCTTTTATTTATTAAGGAAAAACAGCGTCGTTAAAGATTCTAGCCCAAACTTCGTCAAGAAAGAAAGTCTGGGGTCATGGGCTGAAATAAATGTGATGGGATGAACGGAGAAGGCGCTGAGATCACCTTGAACGTCAGTCCTTTACTTTACTGACTATGAGAAAGACCGTCAAAAGGATGGGTGAGGTGCTTCTATGACCAGGCCTTGATTTCCTTGACATGCGATGGCATTATTTGATTACGGAGACCCTTTTTTCTTAAAAACCGCAAACGGATTCAAAAGAAAAAATATTCATCTGAAGGTCGAGTTTTCGAATTTTTATGTTTTGACCGTAGTGAAGGTTGAAAATGCTTTGTAGCCCCAAGCACCGCGGCGCAGTCGGTAAAAAACGCTCTATAAAGAGCAGAGTATCGATCGAGATTGTGTGCTTTTCTCGGATCGCTCATCGAATAGTAGTCGATAAACACTGGCAGTGATTTCTGTGACGAATCAGGGACCGGATTCATCAACGACTTACTGCAACCTAATGAAGAAATTACAGCCGAAGTCCCTGATAAGAAGCCGCGCTATCAGGGATTTCGGCTGTAATTTCTTTGTGAAATTGCTGTAAGTCGTTGATGAATCCGGCCCCAGATCTCCTCAAAGGAAACCCTGTGGGACCATGTGTAGATCATGCATGATAAGAGCACGAGTGTAGTCGGTTTTATGCCACAAAAAAGAAAGTTTTTTCCGTCCTACATAAGCGGCAAAAATTGGAAGGAAATCATGCTGGCCATTAGCTCCAGTCATCAATGAACCCGAGCTCAAGTGAACTAAAGGCTTTTGAGGGTATTCTCCTCGTTGTTGTGGGCTTCCCTACGAAGTCGATCTGTCTAGCGTCTTTCAGACGAAGTCGAACGGCGTTTTTTGGAGCATTTTACGAGCAGCGCTGGTGCATGATTAGAGCTTCTTTGTTGACCGAAGCTGTCGACGAGTTCCAGACAACGAAAACAAGTCCGGATCGAATAATGGAGAACAAACAGGAAACGGCGTGCAACAAGGACCGCAGTTCGCTTGCTATTCAAACTGCTGCAGTATAGGCCATGCACTCTGCACAAAGGGTGTTCCAGAAACGGTTATCGTTATTTGGTCATAAAGTTACTATGCAGAGAGCTATTAGGTTGGAAAAAAGTCTCTTCACATCTCGAAAAGTTTTTTACCGTGTTCCTTGTAAACGCACTAGCCAGTATTGATTGGTGATTTCATAATCCTATCACGCTTGCCTACCGTTCGTACCCGGACACAGGTCAAGACCCTTCTTGTACTTCGTTATCTATCCAATCTTCCGGACTCAATGCCAGATCCACCTCATGGCCATTTTCGGCACGGCATTCTTCATGAATTCATTGAAGGATCCACAGCACGTCAGGCAGCCGACCAAATTAACCATATATATGGCTTGGATCTACTACTCATCGCGCCCGTTATGAGTGGTTCGGAATGATTTTAAAGGGAGATTATTACTCGAGGACAAAGCAAGGTCAGGAAGGCCAACTGACGACACTGAACTACTCCATCTTCTTCGTACCGGCAGAGAAGCTCGAAGTGTCTCATAGGATAGGGGGAATCCATCTGAAGGGTCTTGGCTTTGCATGGAAATTTGGAGCTTGGTTTCCGCATGCCCTGTCAGACACTCAGTGCAAAACCACATGTTGCAAGACTCACAGGAGAAACAATAAAGGAGCTGAGCTGGGAGGTAATGCCACATCCATCGTATAGCCCTGACCTCGCCCCTACCGACTACCATCTCTTCCGTGCTCTCAAGCAAGAAATTGGAGAGAAATATTTTGAAACGGATGAAGACCTCAAAAAAAAAAGGATTCAGCAATGGTACAACTCCAGAAATGCAGTCCTTTAAGCGAGGGGAATTAGAAAAGTGCCCAGTCTTTGAAAGAGTGTAGTGGAACACAATGGGGACTATCTCAATTGATTTGACATTGTAGTTGTGAAGAATAAAATCTTTGAAAAAAATGAAAAGACTTTTTTCCAACCTGATACATCAAGGTTTTGTAGATTGGTTTGAAACGTAAAAAAGCAAAAGATCTTCTGCTGATATTGCGCCATGAATCCGTTCAACGTGTTGCGATATTTATCTGACGATTAGTGGTGAGTGGTAGTCTACATGTCACTCGCATGTAGTTTTCCACCTGAAAAGTGAGCTATTTCTTCCAAATTTTTAGCTAGCTCTTAGTTTAAGTAGCAGCTTTGTTTACTTAAAATTTCTTTCAGAACTATGAAGCAGAAACATTGCACTGAAGTGAACCTAAAGATTCGGCAGCCACGTTCCGAATAAAAAGAGGTTCCTTGGTTGAAACATCCGCAAAAAATAAAGAACGGAAACCGTGAAATTAATCGTGATCGGTCAGTTATCCTCGCACTTACTATCAACTACATATAAATATCTTCAGTCCGGTAATCGTGGCTTCGAACATCGATGCCAAAAAACAACTTGCGGTAGATAAAGGATAAAAAAGTAGAGAGGATCATTCAATCCTTTTTGGGATGCGCCACTAATTCTACTTCTACGAGCTGTCGTGGAAGTCATTTGAATGCGTATTTGGTCAAATGATGAGTTGCGGTGGCCAGTCTCAGCGCTTTTTCCTTGGCTGACAAGTCTGATGCCAATTTGCTGACTCCGGAGGGATGGAAGGCTTGGTTGGTCTGTTCGGAAATGCGAACCAGGAAGTTGGTATCGGGTGCACGCGACAGCCGGCACATCTTCCGACTGCGCTACAGGCGTCCATCTGTTGGGTAAGGGCAAATAAATCCTCGTGGGTATGCGAAGATACGCACAAGTTTCGTCAAATATTTTCTACCTCGCGGTAAAGTGATCGGGTAAGGTATTATAAAGGATGAATGCCATATTGTAGGTATTTTTCTCCCTTCACCGTATGCCCTCGTTGGTGAGTCCGACCCTCGTCTTCCACAAGGGAACTCTACTAACCATAATGAAGTGCATTTGTCGGAGATCACAACGCTTTCGGTGAAGTCTCAGATGGTTTTCAAAATTGAAAAAATCACGCTTATGCTTTCCGCTTATCGGCGCCGATCTCTATGGAGAGCTTATCGTCGGAATCTAACGTGTCGAGTTGTTCAATGATCATCTCAGCGCCGGCCTGAAATGTTTCCTGGTCGACTGGCAGTTGTTATTTGTCTGCTCAGGCCCAGGGCTCTAGTGTTCCGAAGGCAGCTTGTCCAGAATCTGGACAGCTGGACGAGATCGAATGCCGTAAGGCCATCACCGTGTAGCTCAACCTTGGCCGGGTAGCCAGTATAGTATAGTTGCGCTCGAACGAACACTTTCGTACGAATAATTTATTCGAATAGTTATTCCAGTGGCCGAACATCCGACATTCCTAGATTTTCGAGTATTCGTTCTACTCGAGTATTGAAAGAGCCATATTCGAGTATATTCGAAATCGAATAATTTCATTCGAGTACCGAATAAACCTTACATCGTCAGGCACAGAGCCTGACTCGACGAAACTTATTGGACTATTCCAATATACTCGAATAAACGAAAATGGAGCTTATTCGATTTTCGACCATAAAAAAGTTCCGAGCGAATAAATTCGTCCGTAAATTCGCTCGAAATTTTTCGGCATCGAGTGCATTCGTACATCCATCCGTTCAAATAAATTTCTCAAAAGTACAACTATATATTAGGTTGTAACGAAATAAATGGCACTGAACCCTGTAAATTTAAACAGTTAATATCTCGGCTTGTAGGCAAGTTTATTAATCGAAATAAAAACCTTCTGATTCTACACATCTTTGCCAACGTGACACAAGCTTTTTTATCCCAGTAGCATAAAAATCAGAAGTTCTGGAATTGACGAAATCTTCGGAGGCACTTTCGGCATCCTGTTGGTATTTGAATATTTTCCCTACCAAGAAGTCGCCAAGATGCTTGAAGAAATGGTAGTCTGTTGGGGAGAGGTCGGGAGAAAACGGAGGATGTGTTAGAGTTTCAATGCTCAGTTCATTCAATTTCTGCAACGTCATTCGTGCCACATGGGGGAGAGCATTGTCGTGCAGAAGGAGAACTCGCCTTCGGTCCACCAAGGCCGGCCGGATATCCTTCAACTTTTTCATCATTTTTTCAATTTCAATGCAGTACTTCTCTGCCGTGATGGATTCACCGGGAGGGAGGAAGCTGTGGTGAATAATTCCCAGCGAACACCACCATACTGTCACCAATACTTTCTTTTGGTGCAATTCCGGCTTCGCAAAACCTTGGGGCTCTCATCGCTGTCCACCAACTGTGCCGATCGTCGCCTGTTGTCGTACATTATCCATTTCTCGTCACAGGTTACGATGCGATCAAGGAATGGGTCCGTTTCGTTCCGTAGAAGCAGTGCGGACGAGATCTCATATCGTCGGTTTCTTTGCTCCTCAGACAGCTCGTGAGGCACCCATCTTTCCAGCTTTTTGGTCTTTCCAATTTCCTTCAGATACCGGGCAGCTGTGTTGTGACTGACGCCAAGAACCTTCGCTATCTCCCTGGTACCTTTGTGTGGATCCTCCTCTACCACATCTCTCGGCTTGTCCTCATCAACATCACTATGCCTCCCACGACCTTCATGTTCTTCCAAGCTCTCATCTCCATTCCGGAACTTCTGATACCAACGATACGCCGTCCGAATTGTGGAACATCCTTGACCGAATGCGGCGTTGATCTTCTCGTCCGCCTCCTTAGCTGTAGTGCCCAGCTTGAATTCATACAAGTAAATGCCTCGGATTACCCTTTTGTCCATCTGCAAAAAAGTCAATAAAACTCTAAATTTTTCCCACTTTTACATAGAAAATTTGGTACTCACCGGTAGAGCAAAGTTTGCGCTTCTAAACGATATGCCACATGTTACGGTTTGTTCTTGATCAACGCGTAAAGACTCGCCAAAAAATGGCTCGCGCCAGTGCCATGTAATTCGTTACAACCTGTAGTATAGTCATACTCGAATGGCAGGCATTCGAATGATTTTCATTCGATTTTGAATTATTTGATTTAGAAAAATCCTGGTTTTCGAGTGTATTCAAATTCGAATGTTTGTAAGTTCTGACCATTCGATACCATTCGAATATTCGAAAATTTTGTGAGAGCAACTACATGATGTTCCAAAAAGTGCAAGAACTCTTTGAAACGTGATATCTTTGCTGTCCGTAAAGGTTCTAAACAATTTAAAAAGTCATATCAAAGCGCAAGAAAGTAGAAATTGTCTCACGCATGAGCGGTAGAGATTGCACCACGCACTCGTATAAATCCTTGTATTTCATACTCAATTGATTGTGCTTCGTTTCAATACTTGTCATCACTTCTCTATTTAGTGGCCATATCGATTGAGTTCTTCTTCTTTTAAAGTTAAAAAAGAGACAACTTAAAAATACTCTACAGCTTGCGTTGGAATGCAAGGTATCTTGAAAAATGCAGATATTGTTTGAAAAGAAGCAGAAGAGCTCGTAGAGCGCGGTCGGAGGAGGCGTCGACTGTCGCCTGCACCCGATACCAGGTTCATGGATTGGATCCCATGCACAGGCCATGCAAGTTTCCATCGAATCGGTGTCGATAAACTGGTACCAGACTTGTATGGGAAGGATAAAGCGCTGATTTGCTCATCGACTGTTCAGCGCAAGTCATTGCATGGCCAAATACGCATTTTGGCCGCCTCCACGACATCCCGTAAACGTAGAATGCATGGCGCATCCCGAAAAATGTTGAGCAGCACCGTCCTTTATTCTTTATCCTTTTACTTTTCGAAAGGTTCTAACGTTGCTGCTAGTGAAGCTTTTGAAGCTTTCGTATGAGGTTTGACACTCATACGAAAGCACAGGATAGTTAAAAATCTGTGTCAAGGTTGTGCCATGCTCCCATATGAATCATATATTTCAGAATCGATTGGTTGTGCATGGGCTGAATGCTCGTTACAGCCTTGCTATTAACCGACCACATTAACCTGTGCTGTGCTTCATTTAGCACTAACCTTGTATTAAAAGGATAAAGGACGGCGTTATTCAATCCCCTTTGAGATGCGCCACGCATTCCACTTCTATGGGATGTCATGGAGGCGAGTTGAATGCGTATCTGGCCATATAATGACTTGCGGTGGCCAGCCGATGAACAATTCAGCGCTTTATCCTTCCCAGACAAGTCTGGTACCAATTCACCGATCCCTGAGGGATGGAGGGCTTGGTTGGCCTGGGCGAGAAATCTGAACCAAGGACCTGGTATCGGCTGTAGGCGACAGCCAGTGCCTCCTCCGACTGCGCTCCACACGCCTTTTTAGTATATGTTTAGGAATGAACAACCTTGTATTATTATGTAATAACTATGTTTTGTCGCAAACTGCCGTGTGTTTTTATGTTTTAAGCTTTAAAAGAGGCACAATTCAATCTATAGGGCACTTAATGGAGAAATTGTGACAAATATTCAAGCAAAAAGTGAATGGAGAGTTGTTACAGGTGCAAGAAGCCATTTTATTAGGAGTAGTTGATAGTAGTTATATCCTGCTTCACCTTTTGGCCCTTTACAGGGTATATGATAATTACTTGAGTAAAGAAGCGAAAGGAATGCAATCAACGCAATCAAATGTCAAATTCAGGAATTCAGACGAGTGCGTGGCGCAATCACTACCGCTAGAATGTCGGAAACTTCTATTTTCTGCGTTTTTATATGAGCGCTTAACTTCTTCAGTGCCTCTACTGGCAGCAAAGCTATCATCCTTCAAACTTTCTCACATTTCTTAGGACACGCTGTATAGTGTGGCCAGCGATCTTTGTACTCGAGCAGCACGCTGGCACTCTGGCGCCGTCCGGCTCTCTCGGGCGCCGCCGTCGCCGTCGCCGTCGGGCCTGTCCGTGTGTTGCGTGTCTTTTTCGTTGAAAAGCCGATCCTCGAGGCGCGGAGAGAGCGTGTTTGAGAGAGTCGCAAGTATTCCGGAGTCTGCTCGCCACCTACTCCGCCGCTTCGCCCGGGCCCCGGGGTGCTAAGCGGACCAGCTCCTCGGTCGATTCGGTCCGTCGTGGGTGGTCGACGCCCCGGCCACTTTCATGGTGGTCCATCCGTAGGTGTGAAAATAGCACCACACTCGACGGCGGTCGATAGCAGCGAGGGCGACTCAGAATGAGGTCGAAGATGCGTTTGCGGGCATTCTGAGGTCGTGCACACCCGACGGCCGGCATTGAATTAAGCGGTAATTGTCCTCGGGCGAAGGCCAAGGATTTGCGGCCGCCCGACCAGAGACCGTTCTCCTAGGAGATTCTGATTCTCATTCTGAGAGGAGTAAAGCACATTCGACACCTCATTGAAGCTGCTGGCACAGCTCGCCACTCGCTTAACCAAGGAGAGATTGTGAGGTCAGCGACCGAAGAATAATTTCTCGCATTACTATTAGGTTGGTACAAAAGAAATGCAGTTTTTTAAAAGAATTCCATTACATTGCACCAATGTCATAACACGCCCCTTTCGCGTAAATTTCCATGTGGCTGGTGCAGTTGCATAGAAATGATTCTCTACACCGTAATCTGCTGTCTGCGCCCTCCAAGGTTAGAGATCGCGTCGGCGTCCACGTTGCCACATTCGATCGATGTCTTGTGCGCCCGCTATGACACTCTCGGCAAGCGGATCGTGGTGCAGTAGATAGTGGCGTCGCTTCTGCGAGGAAGGTCGGGGGCACGGTTCTCCTGCGTGATGGCTTACCTGCCTTTCAGCTGGATACTTGATCTCAGAGGGACTTTGACGTGTAAGCAACTTTGAGGCGTTTTTGAGCATTTTTCCAGCGGTTTGCGCTTCGCTGCTCGAAGAGCGCAGAAGCCAGCCGCTGACTCCCCTGAGCGACGAAAGCAGTTCCCACACGAGCAGCTTGGATGGCGCACACTCTGAAGTGCCTTCTCGAATTCTGGCGACAAGTGATGTCTGATGCTTCGCTTTGATTCATCTAGGTTTAGTTCCTAATTAAAAACCACTTAGGAAGTCGAATTCTGGAGACAAATGATGTGTGATCCATCTAGGCTCTTTTCGTAACCAACTCGACATGTAATGAGGCGTGAGGGAGAAAGAGACGACGCAACTGCACCAGCCACACGTAAATTTACGCGCAAGGGTCGTGTCATGACATTGGTGCAATGTAATGGAATCCGATTTTTACTTGATTGGTTCCCACACTATTTTCTTTCAGTACTAAAGTACTTTTTTCAAAAATTCTTGGAAAGCTTATTATGTGCGCTTTCTAAATGTATGGAGTTTAATTCAAGTCATCTATTTAAAAAATAATTTGGTTTTTATATTCAAATGTCTAAAGGTGATTTTCGTCAAATTTTTCCGGCCTTAGGTGACGACGGGGAGCTTCTTTTGGTTCAACCACTAGGCACACGTCGCCCGTTGTCATAAAGTATCCATTTCTCATCGCGGGTCACAATCCGTTCCAGAAAAGGATCATTGGCGCTGCGCCGAAGATGGACCGACGATTTCTCAAAATGACGGTTTTCTGACCTTCGGTCAATTCAGCCTCTTGGTCTTCCCAATTTGCTTCAAATGGCGAGCAACTGTAGAGTGATCGAGTCGGTGTCCTCGGCAATATCTCTCGTGGTTTTGCGCGGATCAGCATCGACTAACGCCTTCAATGGATCATCATCTAAGGCTGCCATGTGGTACGTCTTTGAGGCTGGTGTTGCCGGCACGAACCTTTTGGAACTGTGCATTCGTTGATGCTTTCTCGGCCCCATATCTTGACACATACTATTGATATTTCGAAAGGTTTGAGCGGATGTCCGGCCCAGTTTCAACTCGTAAAAGGAGATTTGACGAGTACTGCGTTTAGACATCCAAAAATAAAAACCAATTTTTTAAAATTAGCGACTTCAATAATCAAATCCTATATATGTGCTTAGAAAGCGCATATAATAAGCTTTCCAACAACCTTCAACACCTTATGAAAAGTCTCAGTTTATTTAAAAAAAATAGTGTTGAAACCAATAAAATAAAAACGTGCATTTCTTTGCACCGTTTTAATACCATCGAAGTATAAGGCATAAAGGCTTTTTGTTTACTTAATATTATTTATATTTATTGTAATATTGTAAGGTTACACAAAACAATTTCACTCGCAAGTTGGCCATGCGTCGTCCCGGCTTATTTATGAGTTTATTCCTGACGGAGTGACAAGACGGCGAATATTTGGGTTACCCAGTTTATTCTCCAGAAGAAAACAGAATGACATGGTTACGGCCTTCAAAATTCTCACTGAAAAGCCTTAATTTGTTCAACCAGTTTCTTCTCGGTTGCTAATACCAGAACGAGAGGTTTCAGAATCAAAATCAGGGCTCCTTCCTCTAGGAAACGGGTTATGTCAAAATTCTTAAAATTCTCTCTAAGAGTAATTCCATTGCTCAATAAAATAATTAGCGAAAACTTCCTGCGCCTGTCACTTAATTACTTCAGGGAAAGGCCAGTAAGACTGCTTTTGCAGATGTGTCCTAAGTTTTCAGTCCCGCGTGTAATCCTAGTTTTATTTCATTTTTCTTGTGTTTCGGTTCTTGATCGTACATAGCTGTGTTGTCTGGACCTACTGTTCTCGTTGTCGTTGTACCACGTAGACTTGGGCCTACGTCATGAATCACTAAATAAATAAGGGGCGCGTGTAGAGCAGTCGGAGGAGCCGCCGGCTGTCGCGTGCACTCCATGCCAGGTCCTTGGTTCAAAGTTCCGAACAAGCTAACTAAGCCTTCCATCCCTCCGGAGTTGGTGAATTGATACCAGACGTGTCTGGGAAGGATAAAGCGCTGACTTGTTTATCGACTGGCCATCGCAAGTCCTTTATCAGAGTTTCAGTGGCCTAATCGCCAGGGTTCGGATTCGCGGAAAACTCATCGTCAGATAACGCGATATGGTGAGCGATAAGCCTCGTTATCTGAGTTTTCCGCCATGAATTCTCTGTCAAAGTTATGTAAGTCGTTGAATCTGGCCTGAATCTGAATGATGAATCTGGCCTCTGGTTGTGAGCTTCATCCTGAAACCCCCTAGAACATCGTGAACACAAGTTGATCAAGTTTGATGGTCGGGAATCTAACCAACGTGGTCGTTCTGGGCCCGGATTCATCAAGCGGAAAGTATGGTTAGAAGTACCGGAGGGTAAGATTCACACGCGGTGGATATAGGGCACAACTTGTATTCATCAACGAATCGAGGGTAAGGTAAAGGAACCCTTAGAGACGTCAAGAAAAGTTGTTCTTCTAGCATTCCACGGATCTCGTCGTCAATATAGATTGAAAAAAACTTGCAAAGGTTAGGATAGGAGTGGGAATGAGGGGGCCACATTTGCAGAGTTCTCTCCAACTGGGAGAAATATTGAAAAATTCGCCCATTAACTTGAAAATTTTTCTTAGATTTCGGATTATCCCTCGCTATTCCGTATATTTTCCGATGACGTAGTTTCATAGGCTTCATAGGTTTATCTTCAGAAAAAGAAGCAGTTCACAGGACCTCGTGAGATGAGCTGATCTCAGTGGAGCGCATTTTTGTAAATGGGGCGCGAAATGGTAGCGGATATCCGGATATATCCACGACCATAGACGGGCTTTCTCTACCCACTGATATACCCACGATGTGGCGGGTAAGGTTTATCATGAATTACACATCGTGGGTACGTCCACCGCCTGTATCCCGCATACCCGCGGGAATGGGCTTTGATGAATTTGGCCCCTGTAGTCGTATATTTTATAGGAGTGGGAGAGAGAGGTGGTCTGTTCACTCTTGGTTTTGGAAGCTGGTTCGTATTGCTCAGCTTTTTAGGTGGTGTTTGTATCCCTTAATAAACCATTCTTTCTATGTGTGGCGTCCACTTTGCGAATCGATAGAATTATTATAGGAATTGATGCCTAGGATGAAGGAGTCCACCCTATTTCGCTTCCAGAAATGATATTCTTGACTCATTCGAATTACTGTCGGCAACCACAATAGAAGTTCTCTAGTGTGATAATGGCGTGATAGAGCTATCGTGTGATGGCATAGCCAGAACGTTTCATTCTACTTTCCGCAGAATTCGACTCCATACGGGCTATGTCGGCGGCTGGCGTCTCTAAAGCGCACGATTTGCTCATGTTGGTGGTAAGTTTGAGCAACGACGAGTAGGCGCAAGAAGGCTTGAGGTGGGAGGGGTGTACTGGTTATTCGCCATGGTAAGAAAGCTCGTGTATGTTCAATTGCACCAGATATGGCCTAGCTCAGTTCACCACAGCTGTGGAGCAAACCAATGCTCCATAAAATTTTTAGCATGGCGCTACCCGACTAATGTGGGTGGATCCTTATGACGATGACTTTTTCTTGTCCTAGTGTGGGAGTGGGTTTCCACCAGGAAAGGGAAGTGTTCTATCCTACAGTACGCTGTATAATGAAAATATTCAAGCCTACAATGTAGTGCACCAACCATAGTCGAGTAGCGCCTTTAGGGTCTATCCTAATCGGGAGGGGACAATCTAAAAGTGTCAATTGTGAACATCACATGTCATACAATCACATCCCTTGGATTCAAATAAAACCATCGCACCATGAAACAGCTCCTGATGGTCTTGTAGAAACTCACTAGCACGATTCTGACGAACACACTGCAGAATGGTTACTGTATACCCATTAGCGATGGAGTGCGAAAACTTTGGGCCACCCTGCTCCTTAAGCCCCTCCCCCCTCCCCCCCCCCCCCCCGACATTTCGTCCCTTATCCAACGCGACCTATTCTGTGGGGATTTAATTAGGAAATGACTATCTATTTGCAAGGGAAGGGACTCCAAGGTGTGGCGCATCCCAGCTGGTCAGAAACCGCTTTCGTTGCTCAGAGGGAGTCCGCAGCTGGGTTCTGCGCTTTTCGACCGCTGAAGCGCATAGCTGGAAGAATGCGTAGAAAACGCCCCTGAAAATCGTGTCGACGTCAAAACCCCTTGAATCCCAGCCAGTCAGTTCAGTCGCCCCGAGCAGCTTACCTGCAGTGCCATCGCGGGCGTACAAGAGCGTACGATAGACCTAGCGCACGGTTTCCGTGCTCAATCGCTAGTCGGTATACGGTAACCATTCGTGGGTGTATTCGTGAGAATCGTATTACCATGAAACTCAGGGAATAGATTGGAGATGCGAATCACTATGTGCACCCTCTCCCCTCCGATTGGGATAGATCCAAATTTTAGTTTCGTGTTACATGTAGCTACATGCCGACCCCCCCCCTTGCCCGCCCGACGATTCTGTTTGCGGCAAAGTGCAATGTAAAGACTTCAAAAACGCCGAAAAGGCCCATCGGATAGCATATTTGAACAGTCGATGCCACGAAAATCTAGCCTTGGAAGAAACAGCCGCAATCGAAGCAATTACTTCGGCATCCTATGCCGAACCTTCTCCACCCTTCCCCCCCCCCTCTGGGATTTCCCAGCTTTCTGACACCTTGATACAGCCGCTGCGGGGCTATTCAGCAAATCCAGAGTGGAAGGTGCCCGTTACCAGGTTCCTGGATCGAATTCCCTGCCCGGACCAACCATGTCTTTCATGCCTCCTGATCGGAGAATTGGTAGCGAACTTGCTTAGTAGGAAAAGGCGTTGACTTTTCCATTGGCTCGCTGCCGCAGCACGGCCAAACATGCATCCAAATCGCCTCCACGACGTCTCGTAGAAGCAGAATACGCAGCGCATCCTAGAGGAATTGCCATTTATTTAGTTATTTACTTACTTATTTATTTATTTATTTATTCAACACGCCACATAAGGTAGACATCGAAGAAAACACAATTATTCAGCACAACCTACTATAACAGGAATCGACACCTGGGGCCGGATTCAACAAAGTTACTGCAGTAACTTTGTTGAATCCGGCCCCTGGCTTTGCGTCGAAATACTTACCTTGATACTTTGATTCTTTGATGGTTTTTTGGTCGGCTGGAGGTTTTCTCAGCGGGGACCTCAACTCTTCCAGACCGCTCGATCTCTGGCAGTTTGCATCCAGTGAGGCAGACTTCGCTCTCTGAAAGATCTTGAGAATGAGTCTGCCCATCGCGTTGGCGGTCCCAGTGGTCTCTTATGGTCTCTCGGGAGCCATTCTGTGACACGGAGACTCCATCTATTGTCCTTTCGTCGAAGCAGGTGTCCGGCCCAGCGATATTTGGACTTCTTCATGTACTGCAGCGGGTCTGCTAATTGCGACTTCTCCCGTAGCTCCGAGCTTCGTAGGCCTTCTTGCCATTGCTGACGAAGGCTTGTCCTCAGAAGACATCTCTCCAGTGCACGATACGTAGTTTGCATCGCTCTGGTGGTTGTCTTGTTGTTTGGTCAGGTTTCCGTCGCGTAACACATCGCAGGCAGTGCAGAGCCGTTGAATATCGAGGCCTTGAGGCCGGCATCCTTGACCTGATCGGTGACTTCGTGAATCGAACTGAAGGGCTGCCCATGCTGCGCGTCTCCTGCGGGCGATTTCAGGAGCGAAGTCGTTACCCATGCTCAGCTCTCTTCCCAGATAGAAGTAGGAGTCGACCTGTTGTAGAGCGACTCCATTTATCCTTCCGAGTCCCGTGTCACACCACTGGTTGACCATAAATTGTGTTTTGGACATATTCATGTCCAATCCAATCTTCATACCTGCCACATTGAGCTTGTTCACCATTTGCTCGACTTCTGACGTGCTGGTAGAGATGAGAACAATATCGTCGGCGAAACGAAGGTGGCTGACCCGTTTACCGTCCACAAGATAGCCTTTATCGTCCCAGTTCAAATCCTTCATGGCATCTAGGAGTGTCGCTGTGAATAGCTTGGGAGAAATCATATCTCCCTGCCGTGCTCCTTTCCCGATAGGAATTTTAAGCTTTCGATCGAACAACTGGTAGTCGACGTGTTCGAGAAGCATCCGTCGAGAGATCGGATGTAGTGCGATGGTATACAAGCATGCACAAGCGCGTTCAGAATGGCTATGATTTCCAAAGAGTCGAACGCTTTCCGATAATCCACGAAGACAAGCGCAAGTAGAATATACTATTCGCGGCTCCTTTCGATGAGTTGTGAGACAGTCTGAATATGGTCCATGCAGGAGGAATCCTTGCGAAGCCCTGCTTGCTCCACTGGCTGAGGCCCTCCAAGGCGAAGGTAGTTGAAGAAGTGCTTGGCAAGAAGTGGACAGGGGCACTGCCACCCGCACGAAGGAGATCAGCAGAAATCCCGTTGGCCGGGACCAGTGCCTGGGTTCATCCTTCTTTTGGCATGAGCAATTTCTTATTCCAGAATGGTAGGTGCTTCCTCAGCTAGTGGCATCAGGCATGGAAGAACGAAACAGATCTGTGTAGAATTCTTGAACGAAGGCTTCCATCGCTCTCCGAAACGTTTGCGTCCTTATCCATAAGAGCTGACATTATTGCCTTCTGCTCGCAGAGATCTCGTTTGAAGCATTTTATGCTTGAAGCTCTTTTCCAGCGGCTTCTAACAGCTTCAGTCTTCTGTAGGCTTGTATGGACTCCTTCACTCCGATTCGACAGTCCTTCGAGATGGTAACTTTTTTCAGATGGGAGGCTGGGAGGATCCAGTTTAACAGCTCTTCTTTGCTCCAAGAGTTCAATCGCATGTGCGATGAGTCTTGAAGCAGACGGTGATGTGGCTCCGCGAGAGCTGCTAGCACATTTCAACAGTCCTTTGGAGAGAAGGTCCTAGTCTTCCGATGGATCTTCAAGAAGATTCCAATCGTACGACTTTATCGCATATTCCAACTCCTCAGACTTGAATGTGGGGATCCTCACCGGTGCCGGTATATGAGTCTCAGGTTTGAACATGTTCTTTTTGAGAGCAGCTTCGCACGGAGGTTTCCCAGGTCCATCGCCGGTTTGAAGGCTCCTTGAACATAGAATTTCCATGAAAGAGAAGGCATGCGGATAGGAAGTCTATCAACCGCTCTCCGTTTTCGTTCCTCGAGAAAGTTCCATGTGGTCCTAGCATCCAATCGACATGGTCATTCGCATCGACGGTAGCGTTAAAGTTCCCAACAACAACTTTGTAGAAGCTCTTCTCGTCGTTGACAGTCCTTTCGAACAGCTTGTAGAATTCCTCCTTTTCTTCATCTGTGGCCGCAGATGTTGGAGCATATCCATTTACGATGAAGATGGTTTCTTGATCCTTGGTTTCCAGATGCAGAACAGCTACTTGCGGACTGACGACCTTGTAAGAGTCTACTAGGTGGTGCAATGTCGAGTTGACGAGAAATCCAACTCCGCCAATATTCTTTCTGTCCACCTTTGTTCCGATAATGAGAAGCTCGTTCTGGTCGGTCCTTCTTATGGTTTCCGTTCTGCCTTTCATTTCCTGCAGGGCGATAACGTCGTATTTGATTTTGCGGCTTCTGTAAAGCAGTGTTCGAAGATCCTGCTCAGATGCGATCGTACGACAGTTATTAGTGCAGATGAATAAGCAGTTTCCGTGTCGTGGTGGGAGGGGGTTTCCGATAGTCCAATTCCAATGGCGTCCTGATAGTTAGATGAGACGGCTCCGAGATTAGATGGCCCCTCGCCGGAGGTGGATTCAACTGACGTCCTAGAAGACTAACTCCAGCGCGCGGAGGACTGGGGCGCGGGTTTAGTTGTTTGAGCCATGGCGTGGTCTGGTTACTCACTTATTCCTGGCCAAGGATACATGAGGACCGCCCATACACGACAAACATCGCGTACTGCGTGACCATTTGTGCCGTTGGCGATCACAAGAGATGTTCACCCCTTCACCGCGAAGAGGTGGCGCATGAAGAGGTCGTAGAAAAGTGTGGAAAAAAAAGATTAATAGAGCATAAAGGATAAAAGACGGCGGTGGAATCCCAATAAAGGGGATCCACATTATAGACACATTTGAACAATAGTTGAATGAGAAACACGTGCAAAATACTGTGCAACATGAGGCAGCCACTAGACTCGAGAAAGCTCAGGAGACTTTTGTTTGGGGGGGGGGGGGTGGACACCCAAAGAGGATGAGGGGTAGGACGCACATCCCGTTATAAGGTGGACCCCACTTTTTGGGATTGTACCAGGACTACGTTACTCAATCCCTTTTTATATGCTCCACGCATTCAACTTCTACGGGACGTGGAGGCGATTTGAATACGTATTTGGCCATACAATGATTTGCGGTCGCCAGCCGATGAACAATTCAGTGCTTTGTCCTTCCCGGACAAGTTTGGTAACAATTCACCAACATTGGAGGGAAGGAGGGCTTGTTTGGCCAGGGCGGTAAGTCCGAACCAGCAACCTGGTATCGGGTGCAGGCAATGGCCGGCACCTACTCCCACTGCGCCACACGCGCCCGTATCAGTCGTATTTCCGCCCGGACTTTATGGAAACAAATCTCGCTGGATATGCTCTATACGAGCAAGTGATGAATAACCAAACTATCCTTAATGTTCCATAAAGCACTCTCTCTGAAGCATGGAAATTGTTTTCAAACTGCTAACTACTTTCTAAAATTACCAAATGTAGTTTACTAGAATTCGTCTTTATCAAAGATCTGACAACAATCTAAAACATATAAGATGACGTTTATATTGCTTCATGTCGAGCAAGAGAAACAAAATAAAATGTTTTCTTTTCGGAAAATTTTCTTTCCTTCATTTCTGTTAAAGTCTGACAGCAACCGTTTCATAAAGTTTTGTACCTGTAAGAATATGAATTCGATGGGAATTTTCAGAAGTTGATTGCCACGCTGTCGTTGGTTGGTGTGATTGGTTTGAAATACCCAGGATATGACGCGCCTAATATAGGTAAGCAATTACATTTTTAGCAGCAACCGAAACGAGAGTGCCCATCGAAATTTCTTCTTCTAAATGAAACGATCGGTCTCTTTCACTGCACCAATGGAGCACCGCATTGCCACTGTGCCATATTATACTGCTGTGAAGTGGTAGCTCAGAGCGTTCACATGGCGACGCGAAGCCCACTGTCGAAGCGACGCGATGATCGCTTATACTGTATCTGTGGTTGAAATGAGGCAATATCTTCATCGCCTGGCGATGAGGATATCGCCGACCAATAAGCTGTTCGCTGCAGAACAGGTATGAACACCTCGCGACGGGGCGACGCGACGTCGCTCGATCGACATGTAAGATTATCATTACGTCGAGTCGCGCCGCAATGATGCTCTGAACGGCCCCTAAGGCTCTCAGGTTGGTCGTAGTCACAAAGCAAACCATTTCTCGGCACTATCCGACTAAGGTGGGTGCACCGTTATGACGATGACTTTTTTTTTCATACTAGAGCTCACGGCGCAATGATACCACGGGAGGGGAGGGGGCAGCCCATGGGCTTCGACCGACTTAAGCGTAACAGTCAGATATGGTGACGTGGAATTTCGCACATTGTACGCGTACATAAGTGTAATACAAGTTGCAGCGAGAGGGCCCAGGTAAAACGGGTAAAAACACGTTCAAATGTGGGCTGGCCCCCTCATAGTAGCATTGCGCCGAGCTCACTATACTAGCACAATCCTAGTGTGGGAATGGACTCCGCTTAGAAAGTGAAGTATTCTATCCTACAGCAAGCTGTGTAATGAAAATATGTAAGCCTACAAGGTACTGCACCCACCACAGTCGGATGCGCCCATTTCTCGTTCAGAAGCTACCTGGGGCCGGATTCATCAACGACTTACAAAAATTTAACAGAGAAAATGCAGCCGAAATCCCTGATAGCGCGGCGAAGTACTCCACCATATCTCTTGATAAGCCGCGCTATCAGGGATTTCGGCTGTATAATGAAACTATCTGTTAAATTTGCTCTGTTAAGTTGCTGTAAGTCGTTGATGAATTTGGCCCATGGAAGCTATTTCGAAAAGAGCAAGAAAAAATGCACAATTGCTTCCCAGTAAAGGTCTATAATGATAATGATAGCTTCGGGAGAACTCCATGTTACCTTCCCCCAGCTTTCGGGTACTGACCAAGTAAGTCGCCCAGTAAGGCCAGAGTTATACTCCCGCGGGAGCATCCGCGGAAGGGTGGGAATCGCGCCGAGACTCCTCACCTGGCCAATCGCCGCGCCTCGCCACGCCCGCTTCCGCCGTGCACCATTGGTCCGCGGACGTTCCGCGGATGCTCCCGCGGGAGTATAACAGACGCCTAAAGCAGTAAAGAAAGATAGAACTCCTTTGATGCTCTAATACACTCTATAACTAATTTAGTATGTAGAAAATCCCTTGACGAAAATCTGTGTACTTGAAGTTGTTTAAAAGGGTGCGTTTTTACCTTCCAATCTTATTTTGTCAGACTTAAAAGGAGCTTTTGTTAACTAAGTTCACATAAATAAACGTTGACTTGGACGCATACATACAAGGAAAGGTTCCCAACCCATGGTAAGCTTTTGCGATGCTATTCTGACAAGAGGCCTTGTGAGCGGTGTCCAGAACTACAGTTAATTTCTGCTGAACGCATTCTTAAAGACCGGAGAAGGAGGCGTAAAAACGTGTGAGCAACGATCAACCTCTTTTACACCCCATGGTTGTGCATCGGTGGCGCAGTCGGTAGAAGTGCGGCTTCATAGAAGCATGCCGGCAGGCTTTTAAGTCGAGTTCGGGTCCGCCCAATATTTTTGCACAAATTAGTTTGTTGTTTTCGAGCTTTCTCATGATCACAGGTGGAAAGGTGGAAAGTAGTCGGCCGACAACACGTTCAGATGAGAATGACATTTTTAGTACACTTACGCACTGATATTACCCGGGTTCATAACATTCAACTATAAGGTATGTGTACTGTGTGCTGCTACGGTATCATTGGTGATATGGTATGATATGATGGTGGTGCAGATACGTACCGTTGAAAAACTGGCAAATATAGAGGCGCAAATAGACAACTTTGGTTTGTTGTAAGCATTGATGGCCTGAAATTTACTGCTCTGACCGTGAGAAACAGTAATAACAGCAGGCTTGTATGTGCAAAGATGTCAGCAGTACGCGCACTCGAACTCAAAAGCCCACCGAGGCCCCACCCCTAGCGACTGCGCCACTAACAAGGGAGGGGTCTTACCATGAAACGTACGTCTGAACGGAGAAAGCGAGTCGTATAGGGAGAATCCTCACCCCTCAATTAGTATAAAAATGTTTTTATTTTTTGTCAAGTCGTTAAAGCCAAGGAGTAGGGGGTCCTTGAAGTCACAGTGGAATACGGCGCATTACGAGGTTGGGGGTCTTGTAGCCCGCGATGTCTCTTCCGGCAAGCAGCTTGGAGCTCAGTGGAGGTGGGATTGCTTCATGCAAGGAGGGTCGGGGTTTGGCTTGTGCGCTGCTACATTTTTGCATTTCAACTGACTGGTTGATATTTGGGGGACTCTGACGTCTAAACCATTTTCAGACGTTTTCTGCGCGTTCTCCAGCTGAGTGCTGTGTTATTCAACATGTTGACGTAGAAATGTTCAACGTCAGTAACACACAGGTACAAAGTGCATGAAGCACACTGGGCACAATACGGACAACGTATAAAGGCTACAGGCTATTCACAGTCTGTTTCCATACATGGACCAATGAGCTCGGGAAAAGCTATCCTGCTCGGATTTTCAAAACCCAGGGGCCGGATTCATCAATGACTAACCCGCGGGTATAGGGGGTAGAGATACCCACGATGAAGCCTGCGTATCTTATCTTTACTCCTTATACACGCATACCCACGGGTTTAATTGTTTAAGAATACGGCTCCAGAGCCCGGATTCATCAAGCAATGGGTATAGGTAGAGATACCGTAGGGGAATCGTACCCACTACCAGAAGTGGGTAGTGGGTGCGATTCGTATTCATGAAAGGCATCATGATTAAGGTACAACTGGGCCTCTCTCGAAAACAGCTGATCTCACTGGAGCGACATTTTGTCAATGGGGCGCGAACAAGTCGCGGGTATACGGATGTACCTACGACGATCTGATGGTTTTCTCAACCCACTGATATACCCACGATTTTGCGGGTAAGGTTTATCATGAATCGTGGGTATGTCCACATCGTGGGTATGTCCACCCCATACCCGGATGTACCCACGACGATCTGATGGTTTTCTCAACCCACTGATATACCCACGATTTTGCGGGTAAGGTTTATCATGAATCGTGGGTATGTCCACATCGTGGGTATGTCCACCCCCTATACCCAGCATACCCGTGGGTATGCGCGTTGATGAATCCGGGCCCAGGAGGTGATGTCTGAGGTGGTCCAAGTGAGAAACGCTGTCTGTGGACCCCACAAACCAACCTAAACGCCATCGATACGTTCTTTTCCTCATCATCTTCGCCCGTCACCTGGGAAACAGATGTCTGCTGAAGAGTTTCTAAAACCTAACACCAACAATGTCTGCCGGTGCTCGAGTGGTGATCCACCTCCTCACGCCGAAGTGTGGTCCACCTTTAGGCAAGGAACCTTTGACGGAAGAAATCAAGTTGGCCGAAAATAGCTAGCACACTCAAGGACTTCGAAGCACGTCAACTTGAAGTTGACGTGCTTCGAAGTCCTTGAGTATCGCCGAAGACGTCGTGGTTAAAAAACCGGTCAGCAATAAACAAGTTGCAAGAAAGCTACTCTCCACAGCGTACAGCTAGAAAATGCGCAGAAAACGTCTGAAAATGGTATAGATGTCAGAATCCCCCAAGTCTCAACCAGTCAGTCGAAATGCAAAGATGCAGCAACGCACAAGAACCAAACCCCGATCTTCCCCGCAAGAAGCAACCCCACCTCCACGGCGCTCCGAGCCGCTTGCCGGAAGAGACATCGCGGGCGTACTAGACCCAAAACTCATGATGGGCTGTATTCCATTGTGACTTCAAGGACCCCCTACTCCTTGGGTTTAACGACTTGGCAAAAAATAAACGCATTTTTATAATAATTGAGGGGTGAGGATTCTCCCTATATGATTCGCTCCCCCCGTTCAGACATACGCTTCAGACCCTTCTCTTGTAAGGCATATCTCATGGGGTGTCATAGGGGTGATGCTTGTTGCGCACACGTTCTTCACCTCTCCTTCGGGGCTTTTAAGAAGTGTTCGGCAGAAATCAACTGTAATTCTGGACTCCGCTCATACGGCCATCATCTTTTCAAACTAGCATCCAGAAGCTCACCATGAATTGGGAACCTTTCCTTGTTTGTGAATACTAACACCATAAATGTGAACGTCCGGTGTACGTGAATTAAACTTGAGGTGAGGCCAGAATTATCCAAATTTGAGTGTTTGATATCGCAATAATAGCAAGCTAAATTCGAATTTCTTGAGAAAAGTAGATGATTTATCGATTGATTTGACGCTCGCTAGATCCTCCATTATCGATGAAGCTGGCTGATGAAGTGGTCGAGGGAAGTTTGTATGGCGGATTTGGAGAGTTCGTAAATTAGTTATAGCCCCCCCCCCTCCAGAAGAACATCATCCATAACTAGTTGCGTTGTTGAGCTGTAGTCTGTGTAGTAGCATGAATTAAATGCGCCGTGAAGGAGGAGGCCCAAACTCTGACAAAAGCGTTGCTTTTCCTTCGGTGAGTGACCATGCTAACCAGTCAAGATGGCAAAGTGCTCAAGGGTGGAAAAGGGAAGGAATTAAGTCTAAAAAGGTAAGAAACACAGCGCGGCAGGAGGAACCATAACTTCTAACTGATGGCTTTCATTATTGTTTGAGATTGTGCTGTGAGAACAATGTCATGTTTTTGAAGATCTTGGAGTGGTTGCACGCGAAGTCGAGGAGTTCGAAGGCAATGGCCTGAACATCACTTGGTACCAAGAGTACAACGCTCCTGGAACAAAGAAGGAACTCTTTGCTATTTGCTTCAAACATTATCATGAATGGCCTTCTGACTACACCAGAACCGATCCGATTACAATCCCTTCAAATGTAAATAATTTCATTATCTCATTGACATACAGGCAGATCCGCTAAGAGAATAAATTGTGAAATTCCAGCAGCCTTTCATTTATATTCAACTGTTTTCCTATCCTTGCATAGGGCGAGTCAACATTACCTTTTTTGTGGCCAAAGGAAAATGGATTCGCATGAAACAAACAAGTATGTTTTTTTTTTGGAATTTTTTGAGGAAATGTTGTTACTATGCTGGTATACAAAAAATGCGTTTCTCTGCCAGCAAACCATGTAAGGATGATAATAAAGGATAAAGGACGGCGTTACTCAATCCCCTCTGGGATGCGCCAGCGCATTCTACTTCTACGGGATGTCGTGGTGGCGACATGAATGCGTATTTGGCCATACAATGACTTGCAGTGGCCAGCCGATGAGCAAGTCAGCGCTTTATCCTCCCCAGACACGTTTGGTACCAATTCACCGACCCCGGAGGGATGGAAGGCTTGGTTGGCCTGGGCGGGATATCCGAACCAGGAAACTGGTATCGAGTGCATGCGACAGTCGCGCCTCCTCCGACTGCGCTACACGCGCCCTCATATAAGGATGATGCGGATGCTCTGCAATGTAAGATATATTCGTAAGATATATAAGTTTAGAGATATCCTACCATATATAAAGGAGCTTTATATAAAGGATCTTTATATAAAGGATTTCTTCAATGTACAGCTAACATAACATGTTGCGATTGTCTCAAAGTGGTTCACACCAAGTTTAGGTTTATTTGGAATAAAAATAGAACTATAGTAAGAATAAAGTACATAAGAAAAGTAAGAAAAGAACCCCTTTCGAGATATTCTCCGCAGTTGATTTTTATTCAGAGTCAAAGCGTTTATCCCACTCATAGTGGCCAACATTGGGCGACTATCCATAACGTCAATCTATACCACTTTCACTCCTTGTCACGTCAAATTGGACAAACTGGACACTTTTCATATCAAATTGTACACTCTTCTTAACAAGCTTGATGCTTCAGAAATCAAAATGGACGATTTCTAAATCAAAACAAACTCCTTCCATAATAATTTTTAGTCTCATCGTCAGAAATAATCCTACTATATATAAAGGAGTTTTGTGTGTGTGTGTGTGTGTGTGTGTGTGTGTGTGTGTGTGTGTGTGTGTGTGTGTGTGTGTGTGTGTGTGTGTGTGTGTGTGTGTGTGTGTGTGTGTGTGTGTGTGTGTGTGTGTGTGTGTGTGTGTGTGTGTGTGTGTGTGTGTGTGTGTGTGTGTGTGTGTGTGTGTGTGTGTGTGTGTGTGTGTGTGTGTGTGTGTGTGTGTGTGTGTGTGTGTGTGTGTGTGTGTGTGTGTGTGTGTGTGTGTGTGTGTGTGTGTGTGTGTGTGTGTGTGTGTGTGTGTGTGTGTGTGTGTGTGTGTGTGTGTGTGTGTGATTCCATCCTCCCGTCCTTCCGTCAGTCACAACTGGAGTGGGGCGTGGCGTATCGGCGATACTCAACAATTGATGGCGATCCGACAGCGGCCCACAACTTCAGACCTGAGAGTAATCAAGATCGTTGAACACGAATCTGAACTTCTTTTTTGAAGTATCGATCGCAATCAATCGATATTGATAAAATTATCGATTTTTCGTAGTTGTCGTTCAAGCGGTCCAAAGCTTCAGCCCTGGTGGTAGTCGAGGTCGCTGAACACGAATCTGAAGTTCGTTTTTGAACTATCGATGGCCATCAATCGATATTGGTAAAATAATCGATTTTTTAGAAGTTGTTCATTTTTTCTATTTCTTTCCAACTTGTCTCATTCGACGCGGTTAGGTGTCCTTCCTGAGGAAACCATGACATAGGTGGCAGCTACCATTGATGATGAGAAGTTATTACTATGGCGAAGTCGTTAAGAAGCCGTCAATGTGGATGAGAGGCCGCTAGCTCTTACGGCTGGTATGTAAGGTGAATAAGGCATACCAACGTAATTAGCAATTTCTTTCCATAGCTAAAAGATCTGATGTTCTTCTGGAAGAATTACGTTGGACGGTAGTTGGATAATCGAGGTTCTCAAAACATTGCAGATCAGCAAATGCCTCCTAATGCAATAAAATAGGCAGATCGCGCCAAGTCTGACAAAACGGTGATTCCCACACAACGCCCTACAACCCCATATAGGTCGCTTTGAGAATCTCCACGGTCACCTCGTTAACCTTCCTCGTGAGCTATCTACCACTATATAATTGTGTTAGCCTTCGATGACGTTTGAGTGATCGAAACTGCGTGAGATACGCGTCATCGAAAAACCAGGAAGAGACCAGTAAGGCCGGGGGCATACTTCCATCGCCGCGATGCCATCGCGGCGCTCAGTTCATGACCGTTCCGCCGCACGCGGTCGAAGAGTCAAAGGAAACTTCGCCGCGGCCGCCGCAACAGTGGCGCTCGGCATGCGCGATGGCTTCCCGCGCCCATCGCGGGCATGGCATACTTTTTCGCACCGCGCGCGGTGTTTAGCGTTGGTCCTGGACGGATAGCCGCCACGCTCCCTTGCAGAGCGATGAGTGATGCGACGAGCACTGGGAAGTTCAAATTCATTCGCGTCGCTCTGCAAAACTCATCGCCGCGATTCCGTCGCGGCGACGGGAAGTATGCACGAGGCCTAAGGGAGGGAGCCTGGGGGAGGGGCGGAGTGGCGTTCTACCCCCGCCCTTTGAACAGAGACATGGCAAATGTCTGGATCTTCACTATCCATAAGGCTGCCACTGGACTCTCGAGCGAGCCTAGGGGGTTGGGGTTGGGCGAGTCAGGGGGACGAGGGGGTAGAAAGCTCGTCCTCCGTAAGGGGGTCAATAAGCGGAACAAGGAAGTGGGCAAGGAGTTGGGACCAGGGATTTGGGGAAGGGAAGGGGGGGGGGGGGGGAAGACCAGTAAAGGGGGACCAGCAATTAGATCCTTTAAGAAGAAACGAGTGAGGGAAACCTGGCGTCCGGATGTCGGCGATATCCGGTAACGCAGGCTGTTGGGCATGAGAACGGTTGCGGAGGAGCGACCTGAGGGCAGAAATACTGCGCAGCACAAAACAGTGGCGTGATTGGACGGTGCGGAGAGAATGTCTATGATGAAGGTACCGAAGTGTAGAACAGCATGATGCCAATAAAGTACGCAGCAGGTCCTAGATGTTCGCGAATTTTAAGTTTTACGAAAACTGCTTTCCGTAGGTCAGTGATGTCGAAAAGTCGCGCGAAGCGCGCAAGTCCGAGACACGTCGTTAAGCGCGTCGGAGCACTTGTGTACATACATATGAAGGAAATGAATCAAACGCTCATCGCAATTCATCTACTTTTTCCGTGTGATATTGGCTTCTGACGTTGATACGTAGGAGTTGGATGCCCGCTGTACTCATTGGTGGTCATGCTCCCGTTGCCAACATTTTCGCTGTTGTTGTCCGTAGTGGGACTATTTCAAAAGCTAGCAAGAAGGGTGTAAATGCTTCTCTTAGAACTCTGCTTTTCGGAGTTTAGGAGTGCGCGATGGCCATTAAAAGCTGATGCAGAGCTGGAGCTTGCTGGTATTCTCTACCAGTAGCACGGGCAAATCCTTCAATGGAATTTATTGGCGTTTTGCTGACCTATAGCTACATCAAATGTTTTGTTTTTTGTTTTATAATTTTTTCATTAAAATATTGTAAACTATTGCTTATTTTTTGCTTTTTGTATTTCATTATATGTTATTGCTTTATTATTTTTTACTATTATTAGGTTGGTGAAAAATTCTTGAATCACAGTACGTTTTTTGAAAATTTTATTGCTTCCTTTGTAAGCGATTTCAATCTACAAAGTAGATGCCATTTACCACAACCTTCTGCCATCTGATGGCAAGGTCGCGAATTAATTTCCTCCAGAATGAAGTCGGCTGCGACTCGAAGAAGTGCGCCACCTCGGATTCCAGTTCCGTTCGGTCGTTGAAGCACCTATCCCTCAGGTGTTTCCAGGGAGCTCGGAAGAGGTGGTAGTCCGATGGTGCAAGGTCTGTCGAATACGGTGGGTGGGGAAGTACCTCCCACCTAAGCATCTGCAACTTCTGGAGAGAGGACCTTGCAACGTGGGGCGGCCATTGTCGTGAAAAAGGTGAACATCCCTGCGCCCTCGCCGTTTGCGCAACATGACCTCGCTCAGCTTCTGCAGCTGTGTAGCGTAAATGTTCGCTGTTACTGCGGTGTCGTCGTCAAGGAGCTCATTATAGAGCATCCCTCGAGAATCCCACCAACAACGCAGCATTACCTCCCTCTGGTGGATGTCCCCTTTAGTTGCTTCGGAGGTGATTCTCCTTGAGGAAGCCGCTGGACCTTCCGAGTATGGTTAACGAAGAAAGCCCAGGATTCATTTCTCTCTACGATAGTCTCGAGAAAGCCATTATTACGAACGAATAAGGAGAGACTGAGCAAGAATCAGTCGCGAAGCCTTGTCCGAGTCACGAAGTTCGTGGGGTACCCAAGTCGAAACCATCTTGTGAAATCCAAGAGCGTGAAAAGAGACGCATGCGAAATATTCTACATATAATAGAATGTTTATGCTACAAGAACGTGGCACCAAGCAGTGCTTGGAAGTTCCTGCTATATCTTGAAAAATTTTCGAAATTTTTGGTCCAAGACTTTCACCAACCTAATATTTAATTATAACAAGAAATGGATGGGATGCCGATAGAAATGCACAAGTTGTTAATGATTTTACGCAAAATGTTTTCAAAATGCTAGAACGTTTGTGTTCTTCTTTTTCTTCACTATCTGGCAAAACCGTAGACAAAGCAGTCGTATAAGAATGAGTGCTTTCAGTAAGCCACGTTGTCAGTAGAAGGATGAATCTGAGAATGGAAGGAGTCGAAGTACATCACGCTGTGCTCATTAACATTACATTAGAAAATCCAAGATATATGCCGTTTCCGATACTCTTCGAAATCACGTAAGCAGTTTGTAGCAATATACTTAAACAGATAAAAAATTGTGCGCTTGAGAAAATCTTGTTCCGTTGGCATTGTAAAAACGACTTACATTAATATGTGAATGGTCCATCAGTAGGTGTTGTCCTCGAAAGAGACCGCAGCTCTTCCATTCTCTCCGATTTCTGGATTTCATTCAGTTATGCAGACCGCGTTCTGATGGCAATCTGATGACTGCAGTGAACTCACGCGTGAGTGCAGCTTGGTCCAATTGGCGTTCGCTGACTGCTCTGCGATAGGAAGATCCCAGAGCACCTGAAGTCAAAGATCTACAGAAGAGTCGTGCGGCCGGTAGCAATATACGGCGCTGAGTGTTGGCCAGCCACTAAGGAAGTTGAAACGCGCCTCAGCGTCATGGAGACGAAGATGCTGCGCTGGACGGCTGGAGTCACCCGCATGGACCGCATCCGAAACGATGCTATTCGGCAGAAGTTCGGTGTCGCGCCGATAACTGACAAGATGCGCGAAGCGCTTGCGATGGTACGGCCACTTTCTGCGTGGGAAAGAAGACAGCGTCCGCAAGATCCGCAAGGAAAGAAGCCTTGAGTTGGAAGTGTCAGGAAACCGGCCTAGAGGATGCCCGAAGCAGCGTTGGTCTGACACGTCACATATGGACTTGAAGGTTGCTGGTGTCCACCCTGATCTAGCGTTGGATCGGGAAAGGTGGCGTCATGACACCAGAATAGCGGACCATGCTACGAGGCGGGACAGACGCTGAAGAAGAAGAATAATAAGAAGAAGAATGCAGACCGCGTTCCATAAGCGCCCTCGGGAATGAGTCTGCCCATCTTGTAGGCGGTTTTCCGAGCGGCCTCCCTTTTTGTGAAAGCCATAGAAAAGTCGAAGAAAGTGGTCAGAGAAACGACGTTTCGACTTCATCATGAAGTACAGCGGGTCCACTAAACGCAGCTTATCTCTTATTGTGCCTACTGCAAAGCGGTAACATGAAACCTGAAGCTGAGTAACTCAAAGCATCAATGGACACTTAGTGTGTTGTGGCTTTATTTGTTGTTGGCGTTGATGTCACATGATTAGAAATATGCAATAACATTCAGCTTTTCTATGCTATGGAAAACAGTAGTAGAAGCTGAAAAAAGTAGGTAATGAGGAAGCAAACCTGAGAAGGAATGTAAACCAATGTAAACCGATAAAATTGCTTTGTACAAAACTGCGCCATGCAGCCAATAATGCTATGGGATCGAAGCAAACGAAACATTCAGTGAGGAGGGAGGTAAGTCTTGGCCTAAATTTCAGCGTCCTTGCCTTCGCCATAGCACGAAAAAGTCGAAAATCATCTATAGAAACGCACTCCCAAACACTATTTCATCTTAAAGGACACTACCCTTAAGGAGAAAAAAGGTAGGGACGCCATTTATGCATTGCTCGGACTTCTATCTAAATTTCCTAAACGAAGTATATAACGTTCTGCATGTTCAGAACAACTTGTTGATCAGGGGGAGGACGTATGATACACATGGTATGAGTCGAACATCGGAATATAATCTTATATGGTACCACAGTTCACTACTATGGCTCTAAACCACTGGATGCAACAGTTTGGCCCGGTCTTCTGGCATCACGTGAATCACAAGCGCACGTGTCGCCCGCTGACGGTACAATAACGTAGAAATTGTTTAATGGTCCCTTGCTCGCTTGGTTCAAGAGGTTTACGAAAATGAAACATACCTTGCTACTATTTGAACTCCTGCAATTCTTGCGGTGCTATTTGCCTTTACCGTTCATAGATACACAAGAGACAATTATCTGGTTATGTTACTTCGGTAAATTTCAACCTTTGCGCCGCCGTACTGATTAGTGACTAGATTGTACGTACGAGTGTAGTTCAACAGTGCATGCGACACAGCCAAATTTTGGGGGCCATTTTTTCTAAAGCGCTAAGAATTCTGAATTGTTATTTTTCTCTATGATGGTGTAGAAATGTGAACATCGAAGTATCTTTATTTTTAGGCCAATGCTCATAGCTGATGGAACTAAAAAAGTCGAGGGAACGTTAAGAGATTACTGGCTTCTCAAAGAGTATATGTCTTATATAACACGTGAACTTGATAAACCTATAGTGTACGAAAACGTACGTTTCTTCATCGCTTTCTTGAAATAGGTCCAATATTGAACAGTTTTCTTTAGCAGCTTTACATGCCCTCAAGACGTCCTGCAAAATGCTATGTAGAAATAAAAGTAATCACTCAAGGATGTGAAGATTGTATTGCGCCACGAATCTTCAATTTTACTTTTGACATTGGCCCTATCGGTAGGTTTATACATCTCTTTATGTGCAAACAAACTCTAGTCTACAGTAGTTTTCAAAAGTGAACGGGAAGAGATTATTCTTTTCGAAAGGAGTCAACGTAACCTTCTGAAGCTTCGCTTAATTGATTGCTGGACAGTCCTTCATAACTTATTACGTGATAGATTCCAAATTCTAGAGTAGGGTTCATTTCATCGTGCTATCTGCGATTCAATCATATCGTCATATGTCAATTGCATGAGCTTCACATAACATAACATAACATAACACCCATCGTCTCTTTACCACAGGAACCTGTACCTGAGACCAAATCTGGTCTATAGATAGAGATCTCAGTCGTTTCTTTCGAGCTTATGACAATTTATTCACTACAAAACACACGGAAGCTAAGAGACAGAATACACAGAACTCAGGAGAATAATTCCAGGACGGTCCAGGAAGACGACCACAAAAAAGTCCTTGTGACCTCTGACAACGGGTATTTATGCCCTAGCAGGAGACGTGACCGTGGTTGCTAGCATCCTATCTCACCCGCAGACAAGCAGGCATATCCCGGAGTCACTGCCCCAAATATACCGCAGGGTATATCGCACCGAGACAGGGCCGAGAGCATCAACCTACTACATGGGGGCTCTCGAACAAAATTAGTGCTCCCACTGCGCTCTTTAATTAGTCGCGCATACCACGACCACGTCTGTTCCCACGCATAGAGCGCCACTGAAAGTTTTGCCTATCCGCAAACGTAGGAAGACGTGAGTGGGAGCGATCATTACGTTGCTTTGGAGGACCTGCGTTGATGGGCCTGTGGAACCGTTCGCGAACCATAGATGGTGCCGTTGGAGCTTGCTGTTGACCAGAGAGTAGTCGTTTGGGCTCCGTGGAGCGCTGAAATTACGGCAGTTTGAGCCTCGAGCTGTATTGCTTCAGTGTAGCTCCCCAAAAGCGTTTAGCCGCGCTCTGAGTAAATTGAGGTCCCGTGACCAGACTCATTCTGTCCGCTAGAATCTTGAACGGTGCATCCCTCATGTTCTCTTCGGATTTGAGTGGCATCAAACAGCTGAATCGTCGTTTCAAGAATGACCTCTGCACAACGGTTTCCTCGAAGAAATCCCGTAGGAAATCTACGAACTTTCCCCAGTTTTGGCCATCCTTTGGTCCTGGTAATGCCACAAATTCTGTTCCTTTCGATACTTGAAGTATCAAGCATCATGCACCTCTCCGGTGGTGTGGCTCTACATATTGGTTCGACTATACCATCACAATGGCTGACCACTCTTCGAATCATTACGGTTCGAGCAGATCTGGGGAGGCAGATACCTTTGCAATCATGGAACCTGGTGCAAATCCTTGTTGTACGTCCTCGAATTGCGCTGGCAGTAGCAGTAGGCTGCGACGAGGTTTCACTGTACTCCAGGAATTCGACGTCCACGGATTTTCGTCTGAGTATATGACCGCATCGTGATGCATCTTCGGCAGGTTGTATGGATCCGTACTGGAACGTGGCGAAAAGGGGACTGATATCTTTCCAGCTTCAGCAGCCGCTGACAGAGCAGTACGAACGCAGTGATGTCGATAGTATGAAATAGCTAGGCCAAGTGAAGATGGGGTAACAATATCACATACACAATCGAGCATTCTGGCTATGCGAAAATAGTCTGGGACGTGTGAGACTGTGTTGTCACTGACAGCACTCTAGCGAAATCGTAAGGAGACCGGAAGGCGAATGTTCTCAGAAGAGCAGCTGGTAGAAAGTTGCTGAGCGGCGCATTGATGGAGCATTCAAGTACTTGGCCGTTGACATCTAGGCTTCCCGGGCAGCACCAGCCAATGTCGCGGACGTTCGCAGAAGACGAGAAGTTGTAACTGAAATGAAAATTTTCGCATAAAAAGGCACGATTATGTGTCGAGAATAAACCTACTGCCGCTACCATATTTTTACATCGCTTTTCACGCTTTGTTACTCCTGTAACTGGGGTGTCTTCTGTCTCCAGTGGTACCTTTATTAGGTGGTCAAACTGAATTCTTTACTTTCCCCTACCCAAGTAATCAATGCATAATTATTACTGGATTCCAAACACGAAATGGACCAGTCCAGTCCATAATTAATTTCGGCTTACGCGACTTTCCCTTTCCCGCAGGAATTTTCATATAAACACGATCACCTTGAACGCCCATAGCCGTTCTATTTTTCTCATCGTAATTGGACTTCATGCGCTGTCGATATTCCTCTGCATATTCATTTATGCATTCTCGTGCTAGCTTCAAACCGCATAACAGTTCTGTTTTATGTTGTCGTAGTTCACTAGGTAAACTCGGTGGTAACTGAGTATAACGTATCACGGCTGATGGATGTTTTGGATCTGAACCATGCAGTAAAAAGTGAGGACTCTCTCCCATAGCCCGATGTGGTGAAGCCTTGTAGGAGTACGCTGCGGTTGGCAGTACTTCATCCCACTCTGCAGGGAGAACCATTTTCTTTTTTAACATTCTAACGATAGTGCTATTGACTCGTTCCGTCAAATCATTTTCCCGTGGGCAGAATCTCTTATAAATATCTGCTCGATTCTCATTATTTTACAAAAAACTTTGACTGTGTCGATCTCAAACTCGCCACTACGATCCGAAAGAATTATTTCGGGCCTCCTGCCAGCATCACATATCCATTTGGCAAAGATTGGTTCAGCAGCAGTTTCGGCCTTCTTATCCGCAACTGGGTAAGCACGGCACCTAGATACTTGGTAAAATGGTCTATAATGGTGACCATGTAGCGATTTCCGCGCGTCGTCAAGCCTATTTCTAGAATATCTACTCCCACAATTTGTAGTGGTCTTCCCACTTCAATAGGTCGTGAAGGCGGCACATTTGTTAATCTACGGTTGATCAGGAAGCACTTTTGACAACCTCTACAACAGCTTATAAGATCTTGGTACATTCCTGGCCAAAATGTCGTCTTCTTTAACTGTATGTACATATTTCGTGAACTAAAATGTCCGCTCAGTACGCCTGAGTGGGTTTCTTGGAAGAAGTCCCTTATATGCGACCGCGGACCACAATTGCGAGAGAACCGTCTTCGCTTATCAAATGTAATTTCCCGTCATGGGTCAAGAAATCTGAGCACGCAAGAAACCTTCCGTGTCTCGAAAGTCAGCGCTGCATGGTCAGTTCTAATAATTGTACGTACACGATAATTGAAATAGTGAAACTTTTTTAGGCTAAAAACAAGGTCAAGCGTTTCTTGATCGGTCACACGATAATTCTTTTCAACTAGGTGTTTTGAAGCGAGAAAGATTGGACGCAACAGAGCGTCATCTCCCTCTTGCGCTAGTACAGCGCCTTTGCCTGTTCTTCTAGCTCTGTATAAATTAGGAATGGAGGAGATCCGTCCATTGCTTTTTCGATATTAGGTTGCGTTAGCAAAGATCCCTGTGTTAATGTCTTTTGTGCGCCACAAATGCAGTTCCCTGCTCGCTACCTCAGAGAAATTTCTCTTTAGGACTTGTGAGCGAATAGAAAAGTTCGGATAATTGGGAAAACCGTAATACAAATTTGCGATAGTACCCCGCCATTTCTAAGAATGTTCTAAGTTGAGCGAGATTTTGAGGGCGGCCATAATTTCGAGCGATCTACACCGGATTCGCTCCTACTCCAATTGTAGTAACCAAATGCCCTAAGAATTCAATGCTTGATTCTAGTAAACGGCATTTTTGCGGCTTTGTTTTAAGCTGAGCTGTTTTAAAGGCTTCCAGCACTTTTCGGAGAACGTTCACATGCCTCTCTATGGAATCTGTAGCTATTAGTACATCGTCTATGTACACAGACACTTCAGGTCCTAAATGCTCACCCAGCACTTTGTACATTAGTGTTTGGATCTTCGCCGTTGCTGTAGTAAGTCCGAAAGGTAAAACGCGGAACTAGAATTGACCCGCTGTGGGGGTAAATGCGCTATTCTTTTAGCCCATTCAGTTCGTGGGACTTACCATTACCCACTGGCCAGGTCTAGAGAAGAGATCCATTTTTTCCTCGTAAGTTTTGCAATGTAACATCAATAGGAGGTATGGGATAACTGTCCTTCTTTGTTATCTTGTTGACTTCCCTATAATCTACACAAAGCCGTGTAGCGCTATCGTTTTTGGCTACAAGTACTATGGGGGATACCCAAGGAGAATGACTGTCTTCAATCACCTTCCTTTCCTTCAGTTCTCGAAGCAGTCGATCCTCCTCTGACCGAATACCATATGGTACTGGTCTTGTTTTCTGCTGAATGGGTGAGTGTCCCCCAATATCAATCCTCGCGAAGATGGTGTTGTCGACAGACGCGACGATGCGCGAGATGGTGCCGTCCAGTCCAGTTGTTCCCCAACGTTCATGACGGGAGACTCGCCCGTTTCCTGAACAAAACCGTTCTGTCTTCTGTTTCCCAAAGAGCTACAATGGCTGCGAACCGCACGCCAGTTAACTCCTTCACGATCCTCACCTGTGGCGACCGCTTCCCCGGTGCATTTGGCCGCTGTTATCTCAGGCCCTCCTGCCATGCTCATCACTTGTTCCTGCAAACGTCTGACATCCTTTTGCAATTCTGTGATTCTTTTAATTTTATTACTGATCTCCTTTTCGCATTAGGAGTGTGTCTTTGCTAACCTGTTCTGCAACTCTTTGACAATGTCATTTTTAGTGTTAACTTCTTGTGAGACTTGGCTTGGTTCACATCCTAAACGTGAAGCTAGCTCACACAAAATGGTGCTGTGCTGGCTCATTATCGGTAGTGTGAGCGTAGCTAATTTGGTTAGATCCCGATTTCGTCAAAAAGTGCTGCTTCTGACGGACCCATAACGGGTAACTGTTCTACAACTTTTCAAGTGTGCATTTTAATGCACCTTAAACAGCATGTAAGAGGTATTGCCTTTTATGGCAACTTACATGTCTCATTTGTTCAATTGTGCAACTCACCTCGAGCGTGCTCCAATTTTCCAGCGGCGCAAGAGCTTCAGAACTGTCCAAGTTCATTCCGTCGTGCAGCGTTGTAGCCATATCGGTCGACGTCGACATACTATCGAACTCAATCCATATCTAGAACGAGAACTATTACCAAGTCTGAACCGGCTTTGCTCCCAAGTCGTTTCTCCCGAGCAAGGCTTATAACAATTTATTCAATTCAAGACACACAGAAGCTAGGAGCAAAATACACAGAGAACTCAGAAGAATTATTCCAGGACGGTCTAGGAAGACAAAAACGTAAAAAGATCCTTGTGACCTCTGACAACGAGTATTTATGCTCTAGCAGGAGACGCGATCGTGGCTGCTAGCATCCTATCTGACCCGCAGACCAGCAAGGCATATCCCAAATATACCGCAGAGTATATCCCACCGAGACAGGGCCGAGAGCATCAACCTACTACATATCAGCAATAGTTTCTTCCACGAAGGAGCGGACTCATCAACGACTTACAGCCATCTAACAGAGAAAATACTGCCGAAATTTCTGATAGCGCGGCTTATCAAGCGATATGGTGAAACAGTAAAGCATTTCATCATATTGCTTGTTAATAAGCCGCGCTATCAGGGATTTCGGCATTATTTTTTTTCTGTTAAATTGCTGTAAGTCGTTGATGAATCCGGCCACAGCACCACGAAAACTAATAATGAATGAAAAAATACCTGTGTAAAATTCGTTAAGACGAGTGAAAACGCATGAATTTAGCATCAGCAATTTAGCATCAGCAATCCTATTATAAACGTATCGCTTTTCCCAGAAAACAAATGCTTGTAGCTAGTTTTGATTTTTGGGGGAGCTCGCAAGTTCAAGCAATCTGCAACAATTAAGGCCTTTCTTCTTTCATGTGTTCTGTATTCATAAGGAAGTGAAAGTACCCTGTAATTAATTAAATTATTTATTTTATTTTATACACACGAGAAAGCTCAACATGGAATTTAGGAAGAAGCAATTAGCTAGTATTACTGGCATGACTGAAATGCATGAGTGGTTCCTCAAACACAGGTGTAGGTTTATACTTGGAATCCAGATCTGCAAATTCCCTACCGTTTGCTTATGATGCGTCTTTCTTACGACAAGAGAAACGTTTCGCTGCTTCGAAATGCCTTATACCAATCTCACAGGTCAATCTCACAAGGTTAGGTAAAGCAGTGTAGCAGGCAGGTTGCGGTAACAGCAACAGAATTAGACGGTGAGGGTAGCGTTACATAGTGGAGCGGCCACTTACGTTGAGGGAACCAATGCACGGTAAGGTGGAGTGCTGTCATCAAGGAATGAAGCCTTTAAAGCTAATGGCAGAATGCGATGTCATGTAAGGAGAATAAATAACGCAAAAACTCGAGAACTAAACATTGTGCAGTTTAAAAAAGGAAAGAATAATGCTCAGAACATCATAAATGGCATTAAATTAGCACAATATCGGGCTAGTGTTAGCTCTTTTCGGCTCGAGTGAGCCCGCTCAGGTTTCTGGCGATGATCAGAAGAACGCCTTCGGAAGGCATTTGGCATTTCAGACGTATTTTGGTCGACTAGGCTCTAGAAGATGTCCTTCGTCACGAAGACATCCTGTTTGTGGCGCGTGAGCCCAAAAGAAGTGGACCTTCTGGGCACTGAGTTGTCATAGCACTCGGCATCCATTACTGAGTCGCAGAAACGATTCGACACTAACACTAAACTTCCGTGGCAGACGATCTTAGATCTACCTCAAACAAGTTTCTTAAGGAGTTGAATGAGGCGCGTCTGATGTCTCCTGGTAGGGAAGTGGGACCGTTTGTTATCAAAAGTTGAATGGGACACAACCTGATTCGAATGAGTGAAGCGAAGCAGGGAAGGCCCTGTGAAAAAATTCGAAGCAAGAATTGCGGCAGTTATTAAATAAAACTCCACGAAGGAAATGCTTGTATGCTTCTGTCGGAGGGGGGGGGGGGGAGGGGGAATAGAGAAGAACTTGAATACTCCACTCCACATTCTCTGAATTGATAATGATAATAATTGACCACCTCCGCAAGCAAAAAAACTAGGGGCATAGGTTTCGAAATTATATAAAACTTGAACTACTACATGAACAGCGGCCAAGTCGGAGGAAGACGGAAAGTAAGTACGATCCAGATAATATTGTCTTTATAGGGAGGATCCTACTATACATGAGTGAGAACGGTAGTTTGTCTGTGTGTGAGTGTATTTATTTGCACGCGGAAGTGCTGGAGGAGTGATGGGGGAAAGCCTGGGACGGAGGGGGGGGGGGGGGGAGGTTGTAGTTGTGCAACGTGCCTGGCGACTCAGTGGACGTGCCGAACACCTTGCCCAACATGAGAATGCCTATCATAAACTTACGGAAGTTAAGAACGCATTCATGCAAAAGTATGCGTGCAGCAGGATTTTAAGTTTCACAAAAATTGATTTAGCACTAACAACCTGTCGCCTGCGTGACGTGGCAGTATACCAAAGGCCTTTCCGTAGGTTAGTGATATTACAATTTCGCGCGAAGCGCGCAAGTGCGAGAGACGCCGTTAAGCGTATCGGAGCACTGGTAATCCTATAAGGGAGACAACAGAATGAAGCAGCAAGCCAAGAGAGCCTCTAATGTTTACGGCGTCTTTTCCACGGGTTCTCCATCGTGTCACATCCCTTCGGCACTGCTGTTGGAGCCCTAACTGCTCCGCTGCATGGTCCAAGATGTGATAAGTGAGCTTACTGTTATGAGATATTATTTACGGACTTTTATACTTGAGAAGTTTGAGCACTGGCAAAAATTTAAAAATTCAAAGTTTGCGTTTAAGCGCCGCGACGTCGCGTGGAGTAATGTCCTGGTGCCGCCGAAGGACGATGATGGCCTGTTATACTTTCCGTCCGCCGGACAACAGCCCGCGAGTAGCTGTCCTCCAGCGGAGTGCGGAGTGCGCTAAAATGCGACGCAGGCTGCCCTTAGGCCTATGTTATACTTCAGCGACGCGTCGCCGACGTCGGCGACGCTGTGCTGTAGGGGCAGCTACGCACTGCGTAGCAGCCCGTAAAATCGATAAATTGGTAAACCCGTTCATACAAACCAAAAATCATCATCAAGTCTCGAAACATGTTAAGAAAAGCACGCAATGTAAGCAAATTCGAGACAGATGTGACCATCTAGCGTTTCTATCCGCAGTCTGGTTACCAAATGATGACATTAAAAACGCGATGCGATGCTAAAAATGTGCTCCGATGCTCTCTTGTTGACGACGTCGCCGACGTCGCCGCAGAATCTATCGACGACGTCGTCGACGTCGCCACAGACGCGTCGACGACGTCGGTGACGTCTCTGGCGAGGTCAGCGACGTCGCCAGCGACATTGGCGTCGCCGACGTCGGTGACGGGCCACAGCGTCGGCGACGCGTCGCCGAAGTATAACATAGGCCTTAGTCGATCACGACAGTCCGCGGCGCACTTCCCGTCCGCTGACGTGCCATGGACACTCCCGCGGGAGCATCCGCGGATGGGTGGAAATCGCGCCGGGCCGCTCGTCGCGGCCCGCCACACCCACCGTACGCAGATCGGCGCCGACAGACGACGAGGGGGCTGTTAGGCCTATGTTATACTCCGCGGGTGGGCGGGAATCGTGATCCCTGAGCTGGCCGGTCGCCGCGCCCCGCCACGTCCGCCAAAAACGCGCTCCAATGCGACGCTAGCCGCCCCGGGACGACGACGACCGTCCGCGGTGCACCTTCCGTCCGCGGACGTCCCGCGGATGCACCCGCCGGAGTACAACATAGGCCTTATACTTCCCGCCCGTGGGACGGCAGCCGTCTGCGGTGCAGATGCTCCCGCGGGAGTATAACATAGGCCTAGACTCTAGTTTATACTTGCGCCGTCAGGCGGCGCGGCACCACGATCGCCATAGATTTCGATTTTTCGCGCCGTCCGCTCGATATCTATCCCGACCATCGTGCCGCGCCGTGCAGCGGCGCAAGTGCAAACTAGGGCTTAGGCCTATGTTATACCGTTGCCGGTGAACTGGTCCGCCTGGCAGTGTGCCGAGGAGGCGCGCGGTTTTTCGTCGTGTCGTCTGGCGCACCCCACGCCTCCCTGCTCGCCACACCCCGGAGTTCCTTCCCTAGCCCAGTCTGTGCTCACTCTGCTCATCTGACTCTCGCGGGATCGTGGCGCGATTCCCGCCCGTCCGCGGATGCTCCCGCGGGCGTGTAGGGGGGCCTTAGCCGATGTCGCCTATCAGTCGATAACCAGACGTCGTCCGGCGCGCGCAGCTTCCGAGGAGCGCCCTAGATGAAGGCGTTCTTGAAGTATATGTAACAAGTGCTACGACATGCTTAACGGCGTCTCTCGGACTTGCCCGCTTCGCGGGGTCATAGGTTTAAGCATTGTTCTCAGAAAACACTCTCACACAAAAGAGCAGGAGGAGGTTGCGCTTCCTCTGCCCATGTTGAATGGCAAACGTTGCCCGCACGAGGTAACGCGAACGGAGCGTGAGCAGGAGGAGGCCATCTCATCTTCAATTCTGAATGCGATCGCTCGTCGTAGGACGACGGTGTCTCCCCTTCTGATTCTAGACGGTTGTGATGCGACGAAGGGGACCCGCCTTCTGGATTCAGGCGCTCAGAAACGCGCGCAGACACCATTGTGTCAAGCAGGAGGAATCTGCACTTCCTCTGGTGCAACAACATCCCATGTTGAACGGCAAACGTTGTCCGAGCGGGTAAAGTTTTCCGTTCAAAATGGGATAGTGCTGAGTTCTGAATGCGACTGGTCGTCGTACGACGACGTGTGACCTCTGCCTCCTGTCTTGTTGCTTGTTCTGACTCCAGAAGGTTATTGTGCGACGAAGGGGACCCGTCTTCTGGATCCAGGCGCTCAGAAACGCGCGCAGACGAAGTTGTGTCAAGCAGGAGGAGGCTGCGCTTCCTCTGCTGCAGCAGCATCTCATTTTCAATTCTGACTGCGATCGCTCGTCGTAGGACGACGATGTCCCGTCTTCTGACTTCCGACGCTTATTACATGACGTAGGGGACCCGGCTTCTGGATCCAGGTGCTCAGAAACACGCGCAGACGCCGTTGGGTCAAGCAGGAGGAGGCTACGCGTCCTCTGCTGCAACAAAATCCCATGTTGAACGGCAGACCGCCCGCGCGAGGTACGTAGAGGCGTCGCAAGGGGTTCCATGAGATTGCAGGAGGTTTCATGAGGCGTATCTTGGGTAGGTTTCTAACCTGCGTGAGATACGCCTCATCATCTGCAGGGCAGGCCGCTAACTCAATTATATAGTGGTAGATAGATAGCGACCATCCATGTTGTTGTGACGTGTCACTGTCACGAAAAGCTGTCGCCGAAATCTTCTTTATGCTCAACTTACCGTATTCGAGGAGTTTGCAACCGCTCGTTTAACCATGAAGCTATCTCAACGGTAGGTCGGAACGGCCCAAGGGTTGTATATGGGCAGAATCGCCTCTCTCTGGAAAACAACCCAATGCAAATATCTCGGCACCAGTACAACTCTGCGCAGAGTTAGGGACGACGGAAGTTGGGCCGTTGGCGGCGTTAGCCCTCAGCCTGCACGCGAAGGTCGGCCTCAAGTTGGCTGAAAACAGCGATCACGGGGATTACGCCGCCCTCTATCCACTGCTACATCGCCGCTCGCTCATTATCGCTCTTTCCAGCCAACTTGAGCCCACATTTCGAGCGCTTGTTCACTGCAGAATTGTAGTAGAGGTAAATTTTACTATTTCTCTGCACATAACATGGAGGAATTGTTATGCTCAATGAGAGTTCGCGGTCACCCTAGCTGGGCGGAAAATAGGTGAATGAGCCTAGAGCCCTTTGGACCACCCTCTAAGCCGCAATAAAGACCTATATCAATCTGGTCGCGCTGAAGAAAATACTCATCGACTGAAATGAAATTGTCGTCAGATATTGAAGCATGATTGATTTTACTCGCTTTTGAATAAACAATCTCTTAATGTATTCTCGAGTGACCATGATCTGGCAAGTGTTTAAACCATGATCTGGCAAGTGTTCAAGTGTTTTTTGTTTAAATGTATTCTCGAGTGACCATGATCTGGCAAGGCGATAAGGTTTTTCATTTCACTGTGTAAGATTAAACCTTGGAGGTTAGCATTTTGTTGATGAGAGTAAATAGCGTTAATTCGCTATGAATTGAATATGATTTGCTTTAAGTTTGCCTAAAATCATTTGTTGGCAGATTCCAGCATGTTTTTATATTTTTTAATTCTTAACCTCCAAAGAAAACTTTGTACCGCTTTGAAGATCTTGGACTGAAAGCCGTTTTCGACGATCCTACTCTGAAGCTTCACTGGAAGAGTGACGCATTCTGCAGCGAGCATTCGTATCATTGTCGAAATAAGACGAAAATCGATTGGAATTGTCGGAAAGCAAACGGAATTGAAGAAGGCAGTGAGGAGGCAAAGGTATAACGGGAGAGCTATTTTTTTGATGACTTTGGATTGGATTCTATTCCTTTGTTGGTATGTTTAACCTGGTTTCGAACATGAACTTACTGTTGTACTGCTTTAGGAAGCTACTCAAACCGAAATATATAGTCCTTTGTTAGAACTACTATGAAATCCATCCTCTGCGTAATTTTCGGAGATCTGCCTACGTACTACTTGAGAGTTCGATACTGGTCTAATTTTAACTCAGTTTTGGGAATTGTCACGAGACTTCGTTTTTCATTTGTTGTCCGATTGTGCATTATTAGGATGGCGCACAAATAACGACATTTTCAAATAATGTTAAAAATTCAGATAATATTGCATACCCTTTATTTCGGAACCATTTCTCACGCAGGAAAATTTCGCGACGCATGAAAAAGTTGTCTGAAGGGGGAAGGTATTGCGAGCATGACTAGGGTCACTAAATATTAGGTCGTAACGAAATAAATGGCACTGAACCACTGTAAATTCAAACAGTTAATATCTCGGCTTGTAGGGAAGTTTATTAATCGAAATAAAAACCTTCTGATTCTACACATCTTTGCCAACGTGACACAAGCTTTTTTATCCCAGTAGCATAAAAATCAGAAGTTCTGGAATTGACGAAATCTTCGAAGGCACTTTCGGCATCCTGTTGGTATTTGAATATTTTCCCTACCGAGAAGTCGCCAAGATGCTTGAAGAAATGGTAGTCTGTTGGGGAGAGGTCGGGAGAAAACGGAGGATGTGGTAGAGTTTCAAAGCTCAGCTCATTCAATTTCTGCAACGTCATTCGTGCTACATGGGGGCGAGCATTGTCGTGCAGAAGGTGAACCCTCCTTCGGTTTACCAAGGCCGGCCGGATATCCTTCAACTTTTTCATCATTTCTTCAATTTCAATGCAGTACTTCTCTGCCGTGATGGATTCACCCGGAGGGAGGAAGCTGTGGTGAATAATTCCCAGCGAACACCACCATACTGTCACCATTACTTTCTTTTGGTGCAATTCCCGCTTCGCAAAAACCTTGGGGCTCTCATCGCTGTCCACCCACTGTGCCGATCGTCGCCTGTTGTCGTACATTATCCATTTCTCGTCACAGGTCACGATGCGATCAAGGAATGGGTCCGTTTCGTTCCGTAGAAGCAGTGCGGACGAGATCTCATATCGTCGATTTCTTTGCTCCTCAGACAGCTCGTGAGGCACCCATCTTTCCAGCTTTTTGGTCTTTCCAATTTCCTTCAGATGCCGGGCAGCTGTGTTGTGACTTACGCCAAGAACCTTCGCTATCTCCTTGGTAGCTTTGTGTGGATCCTCCTCTACCACATCTCTCAGCTTGTCCTCATCATCATCACTATGCCTCCCCCGACCTTCATGTTCTTCCAAGGTCTCATCTCCATTCCGGAACTTCTGATACCAACGATACACCGTCCGAATTGTGGAACATCCTTGACCGAATGCGGCGTTGATCTTCTCGTCCGCCTCCTTAGCTGTAGTGTCCAGCTTGAATTCATACAAATAAATGCCTCGGATTACCCTTTTGTCCATCTGCAAAAAAGTCAATAAAACTCTAAAGTTTTCCCACTTTTACATAGAAAATTTGGTACTCACCGGTAGAGCAAAGTCTGCGCTTCTAAATGATATGCCACATGTTACGGTTTGTTCTTGATCAAACGCGTAAAGACGCGCCAAAAATGGAGCGAGCCAGTGCCATTTAATTCGTTACAACCTAATAGTTTACATCCCAACTCAAACAGGTTTTGTTGTCACCATTGAAAGATCGAGTGTTGTCATGGAATAGGACTTCACTTCATCTTCAGCGTTTGTCCCGCATAGCGATCCGCTCTTTTGGTGTGGTGACACCGCTTCGCACAATCAATGCTGGATCGGAGTGGATACCAGCTTTCTTTAAGTCCATGTGCAACGTATCAAGCCGGCGTTGTCTAGGCCGTCCTTTAGGCCGTTTTCCGGGCCCATCTATGTTGAGTCAATCTTCCGGACGGTGTCGCCATTCGCACGAAGAACATCACCGTACGGCCGCAGGCGAGCTTCACGTAGCTTATCGGAAAATGGAGGGACATCAAGCCTTTGATGCACGGAGACATAGTGAGTGTGATCGAAATGCGAGACACCAGCCGTCCGGCGCAGCATTTCCATTAAGCTGAGGAGGCTCTCAACATCCCTCCTTCGTTGCAGGCCAACACTCAGCACCGTTCATCGCTACTGGTCGGACGGCGTTTCTGTAGTTCGTTGATTTAAGGCTCTCTAGTATCTTTCTGTCGCAGAGAGCGTCTGTCATTGAGCGCCATTTGGACAACGCTGCGCTCGCGCGCAAGTTCTTGAACGTCAGACTACAATCAGACGCAATTGCAAATCCAAGGTACTTGAAATGTGTCGCTCGGCGAGCTCAGTGTTATTGATCTTAATGGGCCCAATCTCGTGGACATCTTCTTCTTCTTCTTCAGCGTTTGTCCCGCTTAGTTGCGGGGTCCGCTTTCCTGGAATGTTGGCGCCATTTCTCCCGATCAAATGCCTGATCAGGGTGCAACCCAGCCATCTTCAAGTCCTGATGCAGCGTATCAAGCCACCGCTGTTTTGGTCGCCCTCGTGGCCGCCTACCGGGCACATCAAGGTTAAGACCAGTCTTTCGGACAGTGTCACCTTTTGCGCGAAGGGCGTGGCCGTACCATCGCAGACGAGCTTCGCGCATCTTCTCAAATATCGGGGTGACACCGAACCTCTGCCATATGGAGTCGTTGCGTACTCGATCCAAACGCGTAACTTCGGCCGTCCACCGCAGCATCTTCGTTTCCATTACGCTGAGGCGCCTTTCAATTTCTTTGGTAACGGGCCAGCACTCAGCTCCGTAAATAGCTACATGCCGGATGACTGCTCTGTAGATCTTCGACTTGAGGCGCTCTGGTATCTTCTTGTCGCAGAGCACTCCCGTCAGAGAGCGCCATTTGGACCACGCTGCACTCACGCGTGAGTTGGCTTCAACGAGTAAACCGCCATCGGACGCGATTGCTGATCCCAAGTACTTGAATACCGAAGTACGTGGCAGCTCAATGCCATTTACCTTAATGGAGCTGGACTCGTCTTCATCAGTCGTCATATACTCGGTCTTCTTGACATTCAGTTTGAGTCCAAATCTCTCCAAGCGATCGCACCAAGCTTGTACCTGCCGCTGGAGTTCAATCTTGTCTTCGCTAGCAAGCATTACATCACCAGCATAAAGCAACGTCCAAGGGACTGGCTGCTGAAGATCACGCGATATGGCATCCATAACGACGACGAAGAGTAGTGGGGAGAGCGCAGACCCTTGATGTACTCCGATAGAGATGGGAAACTCCATCGACGTGCCTGCTGCAGCTTGCACTCGACTCTTTGGACAAGAGTACAGTATTCGTACCCACTCTATGAGCTCTTCGGGGACTCCATGTTTCCGTAAGGCATACCATATCACTTCACGCGGAACGCGATCAAAGGCCTTCTCCAAATCCAGGAAGGCAAGATGCACCGGCTTCTGTTTCTCGCGGTGTTTTTCTATCAGAAGACGAACGGCGTGTATGGCATCGACTGTGCCACAACCAGCTACGAAGCCGCACTGGTTGGTAGAGAGCTGGACGGTATCACGAATGCGCCCGTCGACAATCCGCTCGAAGATCTTCATGCTATGCGAAAGCAATCGGATTGGACGGTAGTTTGTGCAGTCTGCTGGACTGCCCTTCATTTTCCAAATCGGAATCGTCGTGCTTCTCTGCCAGATATCGGGCACTTTCTTCTCCGCAATAACCTGGTTGAAGAACGTCGCCAGCCACTTCGTTGGGTACCAGGATTTCGACTTCCATAAGTCGGCCGCCAAATCATCGGGGCCAGTTGCCTTGCCCGGCTTCATCTTCTTCAAAGCCGCTTCTACCTCCTCTACTGTGATTTTCTGAACGGGACCGTATACAGGAGGAGAAGATGGAGTGCTTGGATGAGCAAACTCTACTGTCGAGACTTCCTCGAAGTAGGTGCGCCATCGGTTCAAAACCATCTTGCGGTCCATGAGTAGATGACCGTTCTCATCGTTGATGCCAAAGAACTTCTCAACATCTTCAGTCTGGCGATGGCGTTCGCGAGTCGATAAAGAAATCGCTCGCCATCGCGCGACTCAAGCTTCCCGTTGACATCATCGTAATGAGTGGCTCTTGCAACGGCTACCGCCTTCTTAGCGGCTTTCTTGGCTTCCTGATACAGACGCCATTTATCGGCTGTCTTATCGCCGAGGAATGCGTGGTACAATCTCTTCTTCTCTCGGACTTTTTCCTTAACTTCGTTAGTCCACAGCCATGTCTGCTTATCGACCTTACGCCGTCCCGGTTTCGTAGTGCCGAGTTCGGAACGCGCAGCATTGAGAATCGCGTCGGCTGCTATTTGCCATGTCTCGTCGACGGTCGTGACCGTCGGCAACCGAATGCGCGAAGTAACAGCTGCTTCATTCTCTTTCAGTCGCCACCACTTGATTCTTGACGGACCGCTCCGTTCGACCTGCTTAAACATCGGTGGTGTGATCATCATAGTGCAGATCAGTGGGCGGTGTTGTGTGGCGACCGTTTCATACGGCACGACCTTCGCGTCCGTGACAAGCCCTTGGTCACGATTTCGCACAAGGACAAAGTCGATCTGGGTTCTAGAATTCCCGCTGTAGAATGAGATAAGGTGGGATTCACGTTTTCGGAACCTGGTGTTCACGATGGTGAGGTCGTGCGACTCCGCGTACTCGAGGATACGCTCACCATCGGCGTTACGTGAACCAAAACCGAAACCACCATGACAGCTGTACCCGTCTTTCGCAGCGCCAACGTGCCCGTTAAGGTCACCTGCGACAATGATTACGTCTTGTGACGGCACTTCTGCTGTCTTCTCATCCAGCAGGCTCCAAAATTCATCCTTGGCTCGCTCAGAGCATCCAGTCTGTGGAGCATATGCAGAGAAATGATGATACCGCCGCCGTTCTGCAGCGATTACGATCTTCATCAAGCGGTCATCGAAACGTTCCACGCTTGCAATCGCGTCTCGGAACCGTTCTGAGACGATTATGCCAACACCGCTGGTGGTCCTGGGACTGCCACACAGAACGGCTTTGTAGCCTCGGCCTATGTCCCTTGACTTGCTACAGGACCACCTCGTCTCCTGCACCGCACACAAGTCAATCTTCCTTCGCTCCAGTGCCTTTGCCAACTCAAAGGAGCGGCCCGACAACGTACCCACATTCAGCGTTGCCACGCGGGTCTTGCTTACGTTGCGGGACTTTTGGACTAGCTCAGTTTCCCCCCGATGCCGTCCTCGCATCAGGGACCCTCGCATACTTTTCACACTCACCGGGTTTTGCGAGTGCGCGTCGGCTCCCGCGGACGCCGTAGCATTATCTCGTGAAACATTCAGCACCATCAACCATATGATGTGACATGGGCTGTTCGTAGGCCGGCCTGTCACTAGGGCCTGTCGCCTGCATTCGAGTGTCCGTGTTCAGCTCGGCTCGCAAAAGCGAACAGTTTCCAGTGGCACCACGTGGAGGAACGGACATCGCCACCAAATCTCGTGGACATCTGGCGTCAAGTACACAGATTTTTTGATGTTCAACTTGAGCCCGAACGTCGCCAAGCGGTCACATCAAGCTTGCAGTTTTCGCTCAACTTCGGCCCTGTCTTCATTGGCAAACATTACTTCATCTGCATATAGCAGGGTCCTGGGAGTATGTTTCTGATGGTTCCACGAAGTGGCATCCATTACGACAATAAAAAGGAGCCGGCACATCGACGGAGATTGGAAACCCCGTCGATGTGTCGGCCGGCACTCGCACTTGACTCTTAGGATATAACTCTGATGTACTGAGTAGGAACGCCCTGGGTGAGCAGAGCGTCGATGACCGCTTCAGTTTCGACGGGGTCGACTCCCTTTTTCAGGTCGATGAACTTAAGGCACAGCGGCAGCTTGTACGCTCGTGACACTTCGACGAGCTTTGTATGAATGGTGTGAATGTGGCCGATCGTGCGCTGAATCCTCTCCGAAATTCTGCTTGTTCTGCTAATCCTATTCGGGATCACACGAGTGAACAGCTTGTAGACTATGGACAGTAGTCAGATCGGATGATAGATGCCAGTGTCGTGCACGTCTCCCTTCTTGTACAGAAAGACGGTCTTGCTGGCCTTCCACTGAGATGGAACCTTGCACTCCGACAGGTAGCGCGAGAAGAGCCGCGCCAGGGTGTTGATGAGCGTTGGCGGAAGGTTCTTCAGGTGTTCGGGTCTGATCCTGTCGAAACCGAGTGCTGTACGTTCCTTCACGAGTTGGCGTATCGGAACTCGGAAGGGAGAACAGAGGAAACGACGTATCAACCCTGTGGAAGATGGCGTGGGGGCAGGTGGACGCTGCTGTCGAAGAGGTCGGAGTAGAAGCCGTGCATGACCTTCTCCATGGTTCTCCTGGAAGAGGTAACGGATCCGTCTTGACGTCGGAGAGCGGTCATCTTGGTCTTGAAGTTGGCGAAGTTTCGGAGGGCATTGCGGATGCTCAGCCCTGCCTCTGCAGCTTCAGCCAACGCTTCCGCCCTTCTCTCCTTAAGATCCTCCTTTATCGCCTCTCTGCAAGCTCGGACGTCAGTTGGTAGTTGCCTGACGCTCGTGCTGCTCTACGCTGGCGTATAAGCTCGAGAGTTTCCGGGAACAGACGTCTCTTGGTGGTCTTCAAGCGCTCGGCTCCCTTAGCACTATCGCGGAGACGGTGCATGAAGAGGATGTATTCCTCGTCGATGTCATCCATGACGGTATCTCCCCAAAGACCGGCAAGAGAGGTGTACATGTCTCAGATGATTGTGCTGGAACTCCCCTTCCTGAACGTTGTGGCCTTCTCTCCTTGGCGCGAAAAGCGGAACCTCGCGCGATGAAGGCGGTATTTCGATCTAGAACTGTGTAGAACTTGGGAACAACGGAAACGTCGGTCAGGCAATACTTGCGGTTGAAGATGATGTGGTCGATCTCGTTGTGGAACTGGCCACAGGGGGTTCCCAGATCCATCGTATGGCGGAAGGCCTCTGGAACTGTGAGTTTTCATGGATGGTCTTGGTCGACATGATAAACTCAGGCCGGAGGCAGGCAACTCCCGATCTTGGCGTTGAAGTCGCCGACGATTACCTTATAGAAGGTGTGATCTCCCTTATAGAACTTCTCCAGCTCCACGTAGAAGGGTTCGACCTTTTCGACGTCGTAGTCGGATGTTGGTGCACACACGGCGAACAAAGTCAACGCTGGTACGGTGTCACATCGCTTCAGTCGCAGACGTCCGATTTGACTTGTCAGAGACTTGTACGAATCGGTGTTCATGGACGACGGGGACGGTCTCCTCTCCTACTCCCCTGCTGTCGCATGTTCCGAAGGGCAGTTCTTCTCCGGAGTCGTAGGCGGCGTGTAGGGGTGGTGTCTTCTCGTCTCTGTCAATCCGATGACGTCACACTTGATCTTCATGGCTTGCTTCATCAGGTTCTCGACGGATGCTTCCGATGCGAGCAGCGGGCGCTGTAAGTACAGATCGTCATCCTAGCCCGCAATTTGCGCAGCCTGGTTATGCCCTGAGGTTTTAGCAGCCTCTCTGCACTAGTTCTTCCCATTGCTGCAGAAATGGGGGCTCTTTCGAGGTCAGGGGAATGAGAGTGCTGCTGTGTTTGACTGTAGCACACACGGTAGCTAGTCAGGCTCTGTCGTGCGGACGAAAACTTCGCGCAGCCAGCCAGACTGCCCAAAGGAACGAGGCGAGACTTAATGTGGCCTCGAATCGCCTTACATGTATTCACAGTCTACCGAGTGCAAGCTTTTTGTCGGGCCGACACAGTTACATTCCGCGTAGGCGTAAACATATCCACGCACACTGTGCATGAACATGCCGCTCCCAAGCGCAAGAAACGCTTCGACCCGACACAGCGGGAGCAAGGAGTCCATCCCCTGCGTCTCTGGGCAGTACACGGTCGTATTTGGTTCGCATTTCATTCCCCTATCCTCCACGAGGGGACGCGCCACGTGGCCCGGCGACAAGCGGCCCGAGATCCGTCTTAACAAGAGAGCCCGGAGACGCTCTAACGAATGAGATCCGTGGGACTCTCACGATCACATCTGTATGACTCTTTGGATAAGAGTGGAAAATGCGTTCCCACTCAATACGTTCTCAAGCGACAACGCGGTACACGACCGAATGCTTTCTCCAAGTCGAGAAAAGAAAGTTGCAGCGGTTTTTGTTTCTCGCGATGTCTTTCTACAAGAAGACGAACAGCATGAATGGCATCGATGATGCCACAGCCGGATACGAATCCCCACTTGGTCGAAAGCCAGAAGATCTCGCGATTACGTCCATCCCAAATTCGCTCGAAGATTTTCATACTGTGTAATCGGATTGGACGGCAGCTTGTGTAGTCCATGGGACTACTCTTACTCCAAATCGGGATCATCGTGCTTTGCTGCCCACTACCAGCAACCTTCCACAACAACCTCGTTGAAAAACTTCGTCAATTACTCTGCGGAGTGAAAATACCTCAACTTCCACAGATCTATCGCACTGATTCTCGACCGTTGTTTCGTCCTTATTCGACGACTTGTTCTGTGCCAGGAGCTTCTCATTGCTTGTCAAAGAGCCCGTCGTGTCGTCTCTAGTGGCAAGGAGACAAAAAAAAATCTGTTATTGTCGAATTTGCCACTCTAAGAGGTATTGCTATTGATTTCTTGGCCGAATATATCGATGATCATGGCGACTCCTGCTGCGGGCATGCCTCTTGCAGCTGAAGGTTCCACGACAAGGTCTCCAGATGTAGCGACGGCTGGCAGCGAACGAAGCGCGGTGGGCCGACTACAAGCTCTGATTAACAATGGTCGTGCCCCGAAGTATCTGAAGTTGGTGCTCGACGTGCTGATGGAAACCATGGAAGAGGTCAAGGATGCAAATCAGCGAAACGCCGAACTGGTCGCGGAGCTACGCTTGCTAAGGGAAGAAAATTTTCTATTAAAGCAAAAAATTGATGCCTTGGAAAGTTCGAAATCATCTGATAAGGATAGTGTCGTAATTTCCAGCCCAGCGGTATCTGTCATGGAAGATCGTGAAATGTCTCGTTCAATTGTACTGGAATGTGTTCCTGAGTTTCTAGCCCCTACAGCTGCTCAAAGGGTAGCTCATGACTATGCATGTGTGAATCATTTACTCGACTATTTAAATGTAGAATGTAGAGCTACAACTGTTTACCGTATGGGAAAACTTGATCAGAGACGCCCGAGGCTAATTAAAGCTGTACTTCCGGCAAGCAAATTTCAAAAGCAAGCGGTAAAGCGGGCCCCTTATTTGCGCTTCTTTCCTCCAAACGGAGGTATCTTCTTGCGGGCCTCCCTCCCGTTTGGGGAGAGACAGCGCAGGTCAACGGGTCGGCCAGGTGGTGGTGGATCGGTGCATCATGACACTGGCGAAGCAATTTCTGCGTTCGGTGGTGCACGGTCACCGGGACCCTCCACCAACCTGAACACCACTGTTGCTTCCTCTAGGCTCAGCAGTTTCTCGGGAAACTGATGAGTCGTCACACGCGAACTTCCAGAATATCGTGTGCGTTAACTAATGTTCGATCGCTCGCCAAAAATAGTAGCTCCGTTGTAATGAATCTTTGCCTTAACAATTATGATCTTTTTGCTTTAACTGAGACATGGTTGAACTCGCAGAACGAGCTAACTCCTCTACTGGGAATAGCCAGCAGTCAATATACCGGTATTAGGTGCGACAGAAATCATAAAAAGGGAGGAGGCATCCTGCTGCTTCTTAAGAAACACTTCTCGTACAACGTAATTTTTCAGGAATCTGTCAAAGACTCTTATGAGATTTTGGTCTGCGATATTGTAAACACTTCGGCATCCTTCCGTATCATAGGTGTGTATAGAGCCCCTAGTTGCAGTTTAAGTGGATCCAGGCAATTGCTTAAAGCTATAAGCGACTTCTCAACCGGAACCATGACGAACCTGGTGTTAGGGGATTTCAATCTTCCGGATCTGATGTGCCAAAACATTGGTGCGTTATCAAGAATCTTTTACGATGCCTTTGAAGCGCATGAACTCGAACAATATGTCAAGATGCCCACTAGAGGTAATTCAATACTTGATCTGGTTTTATGTAACAAGCCAAAGTTCGTCACTGAAGTAAAGGTGGGACCACCTATTGGCAACAGTGATCATGCCGTGATTACGTTTCATTTGAATATAGAAGTCACTTACAAAAGATCGCTGTGGATAAAGGACTTCAAATCTGCGGACTACGACAGTATAAAAGAACACTTGATAAATATTGATTGGATTGGCATATTCGGCAGTGGGTATTCTGTAAACGACCTGTATGAAATCTTTATTGCCATACTCCATCATGTTATCGAATTGTATGTGCCAATGCGCAAGGTTCCGGCAGATGAGAAAAACCTCCCAATGTATCTTAGAAAAATGAGCCACCGTAGGTCGCTGTTGTGGAGTAAAGCATGCAACAGTGGAGACGAGGACGTCTGGGACAAATTCAAACTAGTCAATAAGAGGTTGGAAAAAGCTCTTTTTCGGTACAATGCACATCTTGAACGGAAAATGGTTAGCTCTAGTGATAAGACAGCCTTATATAGGTATATAAACTCTAGAACTAAGCACGACACCAAGATTCCCTGCCTAGTGAAGGAAAATGATGAACCTGTGTTCTCTCTAAATGATATGGCGAACTTATTAGCCGAAGAGTTCCAGAAAGTATTTACCAAGTCGGATGAGCTATGCTCAGGAATGTCAGGAGATGAAGTTAACGGTTTAGCCTCCTTTCCTAGAATGGAATCCTCACCCTGGTTTTATAAAGAAGACATTGCAAAAATTCTTAAAAAATGGCCTAAATCTACTTCTACAACCCCTGACCTAGTCCCACTCAATTTCATCAAAAATCTGGTTGACTATTTGGCCTATCCCTTGGAACACATTTTTAATCTTAGTTACATGAGGGGTGAAGTTCCCTCAAGGTGGAAGCACGCCTACATCACACCAATTCCTAAGAGAGCACCCTTCAGCGATCCCAAAAACTATAGACCCATAAGTATCACTTCAATTTTTGCAAGGACATTTGAGAAAATTGTGAAGATGCATATTATGAAACATATCGATAAAAATAATATTGTGTCTGGTTCCCAATTTGGTTTTTTAAAAGGTAGATCTGTAGAAACTGCTGTTCTCACTTCAGTAAACGACTGGACTCGCGCTGTGGAATTGAAAAAACAAACAGATATAATTTACTTCGATTTTGCCAAAGCCTTTGACAAAGTTCCAACTAAAAAGCTGCTGCAAAAATTAGAAATAGTAGGCCTACCTCCTATGTTAATAAACTGGTTACAGGATTTTCTTATCGGTAGAACTTATCAGGTTCGTGTGTTGGACCAATATTCCAATGTATTTTCGGCCCACAGTGGGGTTCCGCAAGGAGGAGTCTTATCCCCTTTGTTGTTCTTATTGTACACTTTCGAGCTACCGGAAGCTATTTCTAGATTTGGAGTGGTCACAAAGATGTACGCGGACGATATCAAAATTTATAAAACACTTGAAAAACCCGAGGATCGTTGCGCTGTTCAAGAAGCAATCGATTACATTGATGGTTGGGCTGAAAAATGGAATCTCCCCTTAGCGGTTGAAAAAACTAACTACCTGATCGTTGGTTCCAAAAACATTTGTAAAAACTCCCAATACAAGTTAAGAGGTTTATCTTTAGAACCAGTGAAGCAAGTGCGAGACTTAGGTTTCTTAGTGTCAGATGAACTAAGTTTTGATAGCCACTACAAAAATATTGTAAAAAAAGCAAACTACCGGATCTACAACTTATTTAAAGTCCTACGAACGAGCGATCCTCAAGTATATTTGCGAGCATACAAGACTTATGTGCGTCCCATAGTTGAAAGTGGAGTGACCGTATTTAATCCGGTCAAGAGGAAAGACATTGAATTCCTAGAAGGAGTTCAAAACAGCTTTACACGTAAACTAGTAATGCGATGTTTCGGACTGAAGTACGCTCAAGTCCCCTGTGGTGCTGAGAGATCGAAACTACTCGGACTACCTTCCCTCTCTAGTAGGAGGAGGAAAGCAGATCTTCTGATGATGTTTAAAATACTTTCTGGGAAGCTGTCAATGAGGCCTATAGACTTCTTCAGTGTTCCGCTGACTAGGACCGTGAGAGGGAAGCTCGGGCTGCGACTCCCCATGGCTAGGTCGCGTGTTAGGGCAAATTTCCTTACATATAGGAGCATTAAGGAGCTAAATTCATTACTGAATGACGACGAACGCCTCCTGGGTTACTCTGTTCAAGTTTTTAAGGCCTTAATTTCTCGTAGTCACATAGAAAGTTAGATGAATTAACGGCATGTTTTGAGGTTCTGTGTTTCTGTAATAGAGTTTTAATTGTTGCTTTATGGCACATTCCTACCCTTTTCTTTTTATTTGTTTTACGCGTGTGACTGTAACTCGCGTCTTTAAATAAATAAATAAATAAATAAATCTGCCGCTAAGTCGTCAGGACCTGTGACTCTACCCGGCTTCATGTCTTCAAAGCTGATCGCGCTTCCTCCACATTGATCTTTCGCACAGGACCGTGTGTTGAACAGATGCAATAGGCGGATGGATAAAACACTACTGTTGAGATTTTCTCGAAGTAGTGAGCCCATTCGCAGTTCATCAGTAGATGATCATTCTCATCATTGATACCAAAGAACTTTTCAATATTCTCACTCTGGCGATGGCGTGCTCTAGCAAGCCGATAAAGTTGTAGTTCACCATCGCGCTCCTCGAGTTTCTTGTTGACATCATCATAGTGAGGGGCTTTTGCAACAACCTTCTTAACTGCCTCTTCGGCAACAGCCTTCTTATCGTTAGAGCCCTCTTCGCTTTTTGGTATATACTCCAACTGTCGGCTGTTTTGTCGCTGAGAAAGGGGTGATTTAGTCTTTCAATCTCTTTGACTTTTCTTTGACGTCTTCAGCCCACAGCAAGTCTGCTTCTCGATTTATGCCGCTGTCATGTCCAGTGCGGCTTATCGAATATCGAGTCGGTTGCACTTTTCCATATCTGCTCAACAGTGGTAATAGTCGGTGAGCGAATAGAGGAACAACTGCTTTTAAATCTGCCACCACTTGACCCCTGCTGACAGCATCGCTCGACCAGCCTCAGCTCCAGAGGGGCGAACATGAGTGCGCAGATCAGTCGATGGTGCTGCGTGGCGACAGTCTCGTATGGCACAATCTTCGCATCTGTGACTAGCCTTTGATGGCGATGCTTGATAAGGATAAAGTCAATGTGCGTCTTGCTACTCCCGCTATAGAAAGACGCGAAATGGGAGTCACGCTTTCGAAACACTGTGCTCGCGACGGTGAGATTATGCGAGTCCACATACTCAAGAATTCGTTCACTATCAGCATTATGCGCCCCATAAGCAAAACCGCCATGATAGCTGTGACCATCTTTGGCACTCCCAATGTGGCCCTTGAGATCACCTGAACGACGACAAGGTCTTCTGGCGGCACCTCTGCTGTCTTCTCTTCAATAAGGGTCAAAAACTCGTCCTTGGCTCGCTCGGAGCAGCCTGTCTGCGGAGCGTACGCAGAGAAGAAATGATACATTCCATGTTCAGCAGCAGCAACGACCCTCAAGAAGTGGTCACCGAAACGTTCCACGCTTGCAATTGCATCTCGAAAACGCTGCATCTCGAAAAAAAAAACGAACACCAACACCGCTAGTGCTCCTGGGACCACCGCACAGAATAACATTAAAGCCTCGGCCTATGTCCCTCCACTTGCTGCAGGACCGCCTTGTCTGCTGCACTGCGCACAAGACTATTCGTCTTCGATTCAGTGCTTCTACCAACTCGCACAAGCGGCCCGTCAATGTACCCACATTCAGCGTAGCCACACAGGTCCTGCTTACGATACGGGATCTTTGAACTAACACAGTTTCCACTATGCCGTCCTCTCATCAGGAACCCTGGCATACTTCTCACACTCGTCCGGCTTAGCGAATGCGCGCCGGCGCCATTATCTCGACAAGCAAATAACACCATAAACCATGGGATGTCACATGAGATCTCCATAGGCCATAGGCCGGCCTGTTACAAGGGCCTGTCAACTGCACAATCGAGTGTCCGTGTTCATTCAGCTCGGCTCGCAAAAGCGGCCAGTTTCCAGTGGCACCACGTGGAAGAACGAACATCGCCACCATGGAGTAAGATTACACCATTTCTGCTGATTATAGCTTGATTAATTCGATGTAATTTTAGGTGCATTTTGTCGAATTTCTCACAGTACTTCTCCACTGTAGTGATTGTAGTCGAAGCCAGGAAGCTGTGATGGATCAAACCAGCTGTTTACCACCAAACAGTCGCCATGATCTTTCTTTGGTGCGATACCAGTTTTGGGAAATGATTGAAAGCTTCGTCGTGGTCCAACCATTGACCAGACGTCAACTGTTTTCGTCGCACATCATAATGAAGATAAACTATAAAAGGCGGCGTTATTAAGTCGCCCTTGAGATGCGCTACGCATTCTACTTCTACGGGATGTCATGGAGACCATTTGAATGTGTATTGGACCTATACAATTACTTGCGGTAGCCAGGCGAGAACAAGCCTGCGCTCTATCCTTCCCAGACAAGAATGTTGCCAATTTTTTCCTGAGATGGAAGACTTGATTGGCCGAACCAGAAACCTGGAGTCCAATGCACATGACAGGCCGTCGCCCCCGTCGAGTGCGCTCCGCATTACAGGACGTTCTAGAAAAGGATCGCTGGTTGCACGGTTGCATGGTCAACGTTCAGCTGATCAGTAATTTCTTCTGCGGATGTTCTTGGACTGGCATCTACTACTGCCTTCAACTCATCGCCCGATAGTTGACGGCGTCCCTCCCGATCTCCGAGCTGAAGTCTCCAGTTCGGAATTTCTCGAACCACCTACATGGTATATTCAAATGCGTTGTCTTCACACGATGCCTTCATGGCATTCCGAGTTGTTTCCGTTACACTATGACCCGGTTCGAACTCATGAAGCAAAACGATGCGCAGCCATCGATCGTCTTCGCCAGTGATCCGAAATTGCCGAAGAAGTAGTGATAGATAGCCGCGAAAAAGGGACCTTCTAGACATGACAGAGTTCGTTTAAGCTTTTATTTACTTATCAATGCTGAGAGATAGCAAGAACGTAAAACCGGCAGTTATTTTCGTACCAACCTAAAATTTACATTCAGGTCCATCAGCTAGGGCTCCCTTAACTTTTGTTGACGTTTTTATTCCTACTGTTTCCAAATCGGCCAGTGCTTTTAAAACCAGTGCGAACTATGCCCACTTTCTTTGTTACGTTATTGATTCCTGTTAATGGAGAGGAAATCCAAAGGTGAACAACAGAGATAAGTGCCACTTTGAAACAAGTTACTTTGTGAGGCTTTTGTCACATTGCGAGCTGTATAAGAACTGGTCGGCGACGTGAAGTGCACAGGGTGCCTAAAGCGTATGCACCGTATGGTCCAATTGATTCTCACTCAGGCGGACGCTCTGAATCATCGCTCCCGACCAATGGTGAGTTCTCAGAAATTTTTGAATAAGTTACTTGCGCCTTGTGAGCTTCAAAACAAGTTACTTGCGCCTTTAGACCTCGAAAACAAGTTACTTGCGACTTATCCTTCGCCGTAAACTAACTTGCAAGGTTGCTCCCAGAAATTTTAAACTTGCACGCAACTAACTGCAGTGCAAGCTTGCAAGAATCTTTCGTGCAAGCTAATGTTTCGCGCCTAATTGGTTTGAAACATTACGCACGCGTCCTGATACGCGGCGTAATGTTTCAAACCAATTAGGCGCGAAACATTAGGCGCGCGCGATCATGCGGTATATCTGTTCAAATCGGAACGGCGTCATTCCGCCGACGGTGCTCTGCCGAGCCGGACAGTCCTGCCCTTCCTTCGACCATCTTCCTTATTTCCTGTGTGTGTATTGATCAAATTGTTGATTTTCTGTGGATATCATCCAAGCGGCTCGAAACTTCAGCCGTGGGGGTCGCTGAGCGCGAATCTTAGCTTCGTTTTTGAATCGATCGCCATCAATCGATATTGATCAAATTATCGTTATTTTGTGGATGTCATTCAAGCGAAACGAAACTTCAGCCCTGGGGTAATCGAGGTCGCTGGACACGAATCTGAAGTTCATTTTCAAAGCATCGATCCACGTCAGTCGACATTGGTCAAATAGTCGATTTTTGTGGATGTCGTTCTTTTTTTCTTTTTCTTTATAACTTGCTCCGATCGACGTAGTTAAGGTGTTCTTCCTGAAGAAACCATGACATAGGTGGCAGCTACAATTGATGATGAGACGTTATTACCACAGCGAAGCCGTTAAGAAACTGTCAGTTAGCCGAGATGCCGCTCTGACCGCTGGTATGAAATAAATGAATAGAAATAAAAGTATGCATTCTGGCTGTTTTGCCAATTTTTAATTTTGTCATCGAAACCTTATCTCAGTGCTGTAGTCATTCCAATGCGAATGAAGGGTTCAAGCAAGTCTAGAGAGGGTTGCATATTTACGTTCTTTTATAACATCCAGAGAATCCAAAAGACCCTCCCCGACCTTTTTACGCTTTTGTTTTTCTTTAAAAAAGTAAAATATGAACCAATGAAGACATAGCTATAGCGACGCATCATTAGGATAAGTACGATTTTGAATAGAAAGGAAACGCTTCTGAGAAAAGAGAAGAGGGTGCTAGTTTTGAAAGTTGGCTAGTCCCATGTTTATTCCACATCCAACAGTTGGGGGGGGGGCACCGTGAATGTGTGCAGCATTTCGCTTATTCTCTGGGAAGCAGTATTGCACACATTCCTTCCGCGTCTCGCCGATTAGCGGAGCGCTTTCTTGTTGGACGTGTTTTCAATATTTGATTTCCAGAATGGTCCTTCTTGTAGTTAGTAAAATTTCTTTCCGTGTCCGCTTTTTTAAAGGGAGCTTCAGGCGGAGTATCAAAAAGGTAGCATCTGTTAGCTGTTGCTGGTGAGATTGTCTAGCCGGGGAACATTTTCTCCTCATCCTTATCTGGCACTTTTTACAATATCCTAAAATACGTTACAACACATCTTTGTTCTCGTCTAACAGTGCAAGGCTATCAGACACCAGGTTTTTATTAACTTCCATCAACGTTTTGCATTTTCATATTTAAAGTTTTTTTAAAGTAGCAGTCTGGTGCGGAGAACACAAAAAATGAGCGTTGCTGTGAAAAAAAGAGAGCTACACATGCACATATTTAAGCCGCTCGCACCAAATAGGAAAGCACTGGCGTGGAGACCCATGGGGCAATTTGCTTTGGCAGTTATCTGGCAAAGCAGAGATTTTCTCTTCGTCCCCACTCGGCACTTTCTTGTCATTAGAATTCCTAGTATCCCATTCTTCCTTCTTTACACCACAATTGGACTATCTTCATAAGCTCCTTTGATCAGACTGTTGCTATAAAAAACAAACGTTTAAAAATGTAAATGAAGGTTAATGGTAGATTAGTGAAAATCTGAGGACAGCTGTGACCGCTTGTACCGTAACCTCGCTTCCACTCTAGGCTTGCACCACGCAGTATTATTAAGTATAAAGCAAAGGTCGAGTTTTTTTTTTGCAAAATTTGGCCGTCGTAAATCGTTATTCTATCGTTTATTTTATTACCGTTAATTAAATTTTCACAAAAGATAGAGGGCCAATGTTCACGTGAGCGAATGCAATTATAATGCGTTAGCTTAGATCTAAACTAGATTTATACTAGCAGGAGGTTAAATATGACTTACAGGGATCTTCGTTTAACTTACATGCTAGATCTTGTGCTAGCTTGCAGCAGCTTAAGAATGACTAGCAGCTGTCTTCGAGTAACTTACATGAGACATCTTGTGCTAGCTTGCAGCAGCTTACGAATGGCTAGTTTGAGGCAATCTATGACCTGCATGCAGCTTGCAAGTAACTTGTTCAAAACATTCTGATTGGATGCCCGCCAGCTGGATGAGGGTCCAATTGATTCGCACTTACGATTACTCAGAAAATTTTGAACAAATTACTTGCGCCTTATCAGCTCCAAAACAAGTTACTTGCGCCTTTATACCTCGAAAACAAGTTACTTGCGACTTATCGCTCGCGGTTAACTGACTTGCAAGCTTGCACCCAGGAATTTTAAACTTGCACGCAACTAACTGTATTGCCAGCTTGCAAGAAGCTTTCGTGCAAGCTTGCGTTGCAGTAAGTTGCGTCATCACACGCGTTCGCGGTCGTACGGTATATGTTTCGAAATCGGAGCTGTTCTACCGGACAGTCTTGCCATTCCTTCTGTCGTCTTCCTTGTTTCAGCTGATTACAGCTGAGTCGCGAATGTCGCCGAGATCACAGCATTCAAATGACGAGTTCAATAACAACGCTCGGAGAGCGAGACAAAGTAAAGCAAGGCTGTGGCAACACGACAAGTGGAGACGGGGCACAGAGCACTTCTGAACCCATATAATCTTCGCCGGTTATCCAAATCCACTAATCGATGCGAATTTTGAAAAATTATTCACTGCATCACGCAAGCATTTTCATTTAAATCCTAGCTCTAAGACCTTTCAGTTCTTCTCTTTTTCCATATAAACTGCCTAGACATTCCGTATATTAACCTATCGTTGTCATTGACGTTGTCATTGAACACATCATTTGAATGTTGTGACCTTGGCGAGGTGTCTGATCCAGTTGTAATCAAGTACCTATTTCCTTTAACATCATTGGTTCTCTAGCCCTTAAATCGTAGATCTTACAGAGAAGGCTCATTTAGGTATTTAACATCTAGAATCATTGGAGTAAAAATAGGAGCAGAAGACCTCAAGATCATCATCTGTGTCTATTATACGCTGAGATTTTGGCCTATGTCTGTAACTCTCGAGGTTCGCCATAGTTCTACCAACATGGCCTTTGCCTTCGATATGTTCCAAAAGCCGTGTTGGAGGAATCATGGCGAACTTGAAAACGTTCACCTATGTCCGCTTATATGTGTATGTGTATGTACGCTTTCTTCTCGATCTTCCACTTACCAAACAACAATCACGGCTGGTCAGAAACTTATTTGCGGCATTTCTGCTAGCTTGCAGCAACTTACGAATGACTAGCAGGGCTCTTCGTGTAACTTACTTGCGACATTTCTGCTAGCTTGCAGCAACTTAAAAATGCCTAGTTTGAGGCAATCTATGGCCCGCATGCAGCTTGCAAGTAACTTGTTCAAAATTTTCTGAGTAGACGGACGCTCTGTGTCATCGCTCCCGATTAATGGTGAGTGGATGCCCGCCAGCTGGATGAGTCATACGTCCGCATCCACACCAAGGATATGAGACTCCAGCGGGCTACACAGCCAGCGAACGCGGGCCAGCTGCCTTGAAGAGAACCGCACGAAGTACATAAATGTTGCAATTATTTGCCGATGGCAGTGACAAAAAGTGCGCGAAGACGTGTTTATAAACGAATTGCTTTAATTTTTATTCTTTTCTACATCATTCTTAAAGAAGACCTCCTATAATGTTTAGTTTTAACGTGCAAATTGGAGACGTAGTAGACCTGCTAATTTTCGTATCCAACCCCAACCTGTTCCTCACCTCAGCGTTGGCACGAAGGAAGAGAGTGAAAGTACTCTTGACATTAGTCCCCTCTAGAACTTTCTGTGTGACTTTCAGACTGCCTAACTACTGCATGTGTTCAACTAAGGAAGCTGCTCATTCTTCATTATACTGAGCGTTTTCTGCTCCCTAAATCGTGGCAGAGGGATCATGGCGTAGAGTCGAGAATAGAATAAACACGGGTGAGGGGCTTTGCAGGGCTGTTTACAAGTGCTTAGAGGCCATATATACTCTTCTTCAAAACATGAAACAGTTGGAAGAACGCTTTCTCACCATGAATTTTGGGAACTCGTGGTGTATTTCGATGAGAGAGACGGCGGACACTTTGAGTCATCGCAACGCCCTGTTCTCGCGCCATTGGCCGGGGCGATGACTCACCGCGTCCGTCTATGTGGTAATCAATTGGACCTGCACCGTATTCAGGCCTGTGCAAAATGGAGAGTACTCCGCTCATGGCCATGATCGAAGTAATGGAAGGGCCCGATCAGAAAACATACACACTAAGTAGACCCATTTCAAAATATCTGTGTGGGACTGCCATTGAGCCTCAATCACAATGGATCCGGAGCCATTTCGAACGTAGAGTTCCTCTACTGGTCGCGCTATAACGAGAGTACAATTATAAACAAGAGTCCGAGAATGGTTTGTGTTAGTGAGCCTTTCAGTTGGACGGATCCCAAAAATCAGATTAACACGTGAGATGCGTCCTATGCGGTGGCGTCATGGCAGAAGGATACTGTAATTGTTAAAACAGAATTTTTCAGATGCTTTTTCTTATACATGAAAATGGCTGAGAACAACAGAATACATTTAGGGAAATACTCTCATGTTGCAACTGCCGGCTCGTTGTTATGAAGCATCTGTTACTCTTAATGTGAGGTTCACTTACTCCACGGAATACGCGTATAAAATTCCAAAATTCAGCAAACACCAGGACTGGAAAGCATCAGGTAAACTAAATGGATATTGTGCTTGTCCTATTTTAGTTAGAAATGGTACAAAAATTTTAGAGGTCTCGGCCAGATGTCGGCGTTATACCGGTCAGGGGGCACTCTTTCATATGAGTGGATTTCTTCGATGTACAGCTAACATAACATGTTGCGATTGTCTCAAAGTGGTTCACACCAAGTTTAGGTTTAATTGGAATAAAAATAGAACTATAGTAAGAATAAAGTACATAAGAAAAGTAAGAAAAGAACCTCTTTCGAGATATTCTCCGCAGTTGATTTTTATTCAGAGTCAAAGCGTTTATCCCACTCATAGTGGCCAACATTGGGCGACTATCCATAACGTCAATCTATACCCCTTTCACTCCTTGTCACGTCAAATTGGACAAACTGGACACTTTTCATATCAAATTGTACACTCTTCTTAACAAGCTTGATGCTTCAGAAATCAAAATGGACGATTTCTAAATCAAAACAAACTCCTTCCATAATAATTTTTAGTCTCATCGTCAGAAATAATCTTACTATGTGTGTGTGTGTGTGTGTGTGTGTGTTTCCGTCTGTAACAACTGGAGGGGAGGGGAAGGCTGTATTTGCGATACTCGACGTATGATGGCGATCAACAGCTGTCCAAGACTTTAACCCTGGAGGTAGTCGAGGTCGCTGGACACGAATTTGGATTTCGTATTTGCATAATTTTATTAATATTGATCGCAATCAATCGATATTAATAAAATTATCGATTTTCTGTGGATGTCATTCAAGAAGCTCGAAGCTTTAGCCCTAGGGGTAATCGAGGTCACTGAACACGAATCTGAAGCCCGCTTTCGAATTATCGATGGCGTCAATCAATATTGGTAAAATAATCGATTTTTTGTAGATGTCATTCATCTTTTATATTTCTTTCTAACTTGCCCCAACTTCTTTCTAACTATATATATGCCCCGACGTAGTTAAGGTGTCCTTCCTGAGGAAGCCATGACAAAGGTGGCAGCTATATTTGATAGCTATTTGAGCGTTTTCAATTAGAATTTTCAAATTATCATAACTTAGCTCGGAAAAGAAGGGCGCGTGTAGCGCAGCCGGAGGAGGCGCCGACTGTCGCGTGCACCCGACACCAGATTCCTGGTTCGGATTTCCCGCCCAGGCCAACCAAGCCTTCCATTCCTCCGGGGTCGGTGAATTGGTATCAGACTTGTCTGGAAGGACAAAGCGCTGGCTTGTTCATCGGCTGGCCACCGCAAGTCATTGTATGGCCAAATACGCATTCAACTCGCCTCCACGACATCCCGTAGAAGTAGCGCATCCCAAAGGGGATTGAATAACGCCGTCTTCCTTTTTATTAGCTCGGAAAAACCTTATCTATCGAAATAATAACCATTGGAATCAATACATCTTTTCCAACAAGAAACAAGTTTGCATATGCCGGTAGAGTAGAAATCCGGAGTTCTGCAGGCGGTGAAAGCGTTGAAGGCATTTTTGGCGTCGTCTTGGTTTTTAAAGCGCTTCTCCTCTAGGCCAATGTCATACCACGGCTCACCCCGAGCGAAGCCTAATGATAGGCCCCCATATCGACTTATCGCTTCGCACAATTCACTAGGCTTCGCTCGGGGTGAGCGGTGGTATGACATAGGCCTTACGAAGTTGTTCAAATTCTTGAAAAAGTGGTAGTCGGTGGACGAGAGGTACGGCGAATATACTGGATGTGACAGTTTCGTATCCCAAACTTTCAAGTTTCTGGACAACAATTTTTGAAACGTGTAGACGCGCGTGGCCGTGCGGTAGGATTGGGCCTCTTCGATTGGTCAAAGCCGGCTGTTTTTCAAATCAACTTCTGGTGCATCACTTCAACTTCGGCACAGCACTTCTCCGCTATGATGGTCTCTTCAGTCTTTAGGAACTTGTATTGGACTATACCAGCTGTTGTCCACCGTATGGTCACCATGGTCTTCTTTGGATGGACACTTGGTTTCAGCATCTTCTTGGGATCCTCATTTTTGACCAGTCATTGTGCAGAGCGACGACGGTTGTCATCAAAGATCCACTTTTCGTCGCATGTCACGGTCCTGTCCAAAAAGACTTCCTTGGATTGCGCAGTCTTAACGAAACAGAGGTGTCCTGGCGCTTCGGTACCTGCCCGGCGGTCAGTTCGTGCGGGATCCATTTACCCGATTTCTTTACTCTTCCGATCGCATCTAACAAGGGAATGCGTCAGCTTTCCAGGGAACTCGGTTGGGACCTATATCGCGTGAAAGAGCTCGAGACGCTGATCACAGATGTGTAGACCAAATTTGCTAAGTGGATCTTCTAGGCGAGTTATGGCCGGCGGAAGCCGCGATGTCTTCCATGCGTTAGGCGCGCTCAATCAGCGTTGGGCGCCGTATTGCGCGGTAATCAGCGGTTCGGCTATCAGCCCATCAGCCGCGGCGGCGGCGCAGTGGTAGGGTGCTCGCTTCAGAGGAGTGGATTCATTGGTTCGGTTCCCGCCGCTGACGCTTTTTTGCGTCTTGTGATTTATCTTCGACGAGGACTTATAATCTCATTTTCAGCATTTTTGAGCGAAGGGCTAATGGCGACTTGCATTTACGTCTATTTGAAGACGGAGACGTGTTTCAGGTAAAATGTTTTATTCATGCGTGAAGCAAGTCAGAAATTCAAATCAAAACAAAATAAAAAGTAAAAATAAAATCAAAAATCCACAAAAATTAATAAACAAAATAAATAAAAAGTAAAGGCACTAGTTAAAAGTTCCGATTCCTCCGAAACGACTTCGGTTGAAATTTTTTCGCTGAATTTTCGTCTAGGGGGGTTATTTGGGGTGCTGATCACGAATCTGACGTCGGTTTTTCACGATTCGGTCGGAGACCACCCATACCGTTGCTACAGCCGTTCGGCCGAAGTCGTGTCGGTGGAGTCGGAACTTTTAACTAGTGCCCATCGAAATCGGTGACTCTTCCTGGACGACCCTTGTTAAAGGAATGGGTGGTCTCCGACAAAATCGTGAAAAACGGATGTCAGATTCGTAATCAGCAGCCCAAATAAGCCCCCTAGACGAAGTTTCAGCGAAAAATTTTTTTCGACCAAAGTCGTGTCGGTGGAGTCGGAACTTTTAACTAGTGCCTTTACTTTTTCTTTATTATGTTTGCTAGGTTTTGTGGATTTTATTTTATTTTTACTTTTTATTTTGTTTTGATTTGAATTTCTGACTTGCTTCACGCAAAATATGAATAAAACATTTTACCTGAAACACGTTTCCGTCTTCATATAAACGTAAATAAAAATCGCCATTAGCCCTTCGCTCAAAAATGCTGAAAATGAGATTATAGGTCCTCGTCGAAGATAGATCACAAAGTGCAAAAAAGCAGCCAGCGGCGGGAATCGAACCAATGAACCCAATCCTTTGGAGCGAGCACTCTACCACTGCACCGAGCCCCGGCTAGCGGCTCTGATAGCCGAACCGCTGAGTGAGCGCGCCTAACACATGGAAGACATCGCGGCTTCCGCCGGCCATAACTCGTTTAGAAGAATCACTTAGCAAATTTGGTCTACATATCTGTGATCAGCGTGTCGAGCTCTTTCACGCGATATAGGTCACAATCCGAGTTCCATGGGAAGCTGACGCATTCCCTGGTAAGTGGCGACTGATGGTGCTGCCGTCAACGCCCAAATGCTGTGCCGGCTCTCTCACAGTTTGACGCGGGTCTCCTTCCTCCATGGCTTTGAGTTGTTCGTCGTTAAGGAGTGGTGGCGGTCTTCATTTTCGACGCTTCCATCTCCAGATCGAAACCTTTAACCAATGTCAAATTGTGCGTTCCTTAGCGAAATCCTCCCCACATGCAGCATTGACGTTACGGGCCATTTCAACTGCACTGCGACCTTGTTTGAACTCGTAGAAGAAAATTTGGCGAAAACTGCGTTCAGACAATTGAAACGGCAAAGCTTAAAAATGAGAAAAATTTGTCCTCTAAACAAAAGCCGAATGCACGGTTAAAGAGCACATGAACTCAGCTTTCCAATGGTATATAACACTACAAGATGTAAAACATACTTTATTGAAAAAATGTACTCCAACAGCAACAATTGCAAAACGCTCATTTATTTCCGGACAACCTAATATTACCACGGCGAAGCTGTTAAGAAGCCGTCAGTGCGGCCGAGAAGTACTTAACTACTCCATAAGTGAACACTGTTTGAAATTTTATAAAAATCGCAATTTTTGTGGAATAATTATGGTTTAAACTTGCTTTAAAGAGCAAAGTGAAGTTTTTATTATTTTTCATTTTTTATTAGCAAAAGAGGAGATTGCACCATGCCGCATTAAATGATTACTGCCTTGTTGAGCTTTAAAACAAATTTTAATTTACTATCTTTCCCTTAAAAATAAAATGGTTATAAAGAACTCACAACATTATTACACTCATTCGAGCAGCTATACTAAAAATGCAGAAAAAAGTTGCAGCAAGTGTTCCTGGAACAATACATTATTCTATCCATCCTGGAGAGTTTGACCTATAAGAAGCTCGTTTCGGTTTGAAAGGCGTTCACTTCGATTTCAGAAGCATCACGTTTGTTTCGAAAGGTGTGCAACATGATTTAAAAAGTGTCCAATTTGATCAAAACTCTTGCGCCAGGCGGGACTCGAACCCGCATCTTCTGCTCTCCGGGCAGCGATGTTCGCCTTACACCACCGGCGCTGTTCGATCGCACGTAACATTCGCGATATCCTCGAGATCTGTCGATGTTACGTGCGGTCGAACAGCGCCGGTGGTGTAGGCGAACATTGCTGCCCGGAAAGCAGAAGATGCGGGTTCGAGTCCCGCCTGGCGCAAGAGTTTTGATCTCAACAAAACATCCTGTAACAACATATAGCCTCTCTAACAGCCGCTCCAGGCTTAAGCAAATGTGTTAAAGCATTGTTACTAGTAAGGTCTCCAGCTTAACCGGTTCCATGTTGATATCAGCAGCCGGCCCATCTCCCTATCACGAGACCTGGAGGATATCGCGGATTTTACGTGCGGTCAAACAGCGTCGGTGGTGTAAGGCGAACATCGCTGCCCGGAAAGCAGAAGGTGCGGGTTCGAGTCCCGCATGGCGCTAGAAGTTTTGATCGCAACGAAACATCCTGTAACAGTATATAGCCTCTCTAGCAGCCGCTCCAGGCTTAAGCAAATGTGTTAGAACATTGTCCAATTTGATTTGAATGCCTTCTTTGGATCTTCAGTTTGAGGTAAAAAGTATCAGATTTGATTTGAACAGTGTCCAACATGACGTGAACGTAGTGTATATTAAATAGATAAAATATAGATAGCTTTCGGTATCGATGAATGCTGTCGATCTTTACCTAGAGTGTACCGTTTGAGATGGCAACCACATGAATATTGTGCTTGATTGACCTCCTTCGCAAGGAGTGAAATGTGTAGAGAATCGAACTGACAATCCGGTAGTGATCAATTTTGCCAAACTTTCCTGGAATCGAGCTCTTAAAAAACAATCTGGAAAGAAGAACGTGAATCAAACAGTTGTTACAGGATGTTTTGCTGCGACTAAAACTCTTGCCCCAGGCGGGACTCGAACTCGCACCTTCTGCTTTCCGGGCAGCGATGTTACTCCTTACACCATTGGCGTTGTTTGTCCTCACGTAAATCCGTCAGACCCCTGATATCGGGCTGGGTCTGCAGCTGATATCAGCATCGAACCGGTTAAGCTGAAGACTTTCTAGTGTTTTAGCACGTTTTGCTTAAGCCTGGAGCGGCTGGGAAAGAGGCTATATGTTGTTGCAGGATGTTTTGCTGCGATGAGCGGTGTAAGGCGTAGCATGGCTGCCCGGAAAGCAGAAGGTGCGGGTTCGAGCCTCGCTTGGTCCAAGAGTTTTGATCGCAATAAAGGCTCCTGTAACAACACATAACTTCTTTACCAGCCGCTCCAGGCTTAAACAAAACGTGTTGAAGCATTGGAGTTAATAGATATTATACCAAAAGTTGGCATGACATCTCGCTGGAAGCAAAAGTGCAACACTGCTTAAACGCTATCTTTAGTTAATGTCAGCAGTGTGGACGTCTTTAGCTGAAAAGTGATATACAGGACAGAAGTTTGCTACTCGTCCGAATGTCCACAGCCACTGAAGACTTTAGCTGTTCTCTGGTTACAATCAAAAGCTTAAGGATGGCATCGTACCTAATGATCGATTATAAAAGTGACGTTTTTGTAAGCATTAAAAAAATAGATGACATTTTATCACTCCTTGAAAATCTAGTGGTATCAACGATTGTTTCATGCAGCCTCTCACAATTTCAATCTCTTGTGTTTTCATTCTTTCCAAATTGTCCAAAATTATAGTGCCTCTATTGTTTCAGCTACGCTCAAGGTCCTCCCTAGAAAATTCAAGATCCACAATCTTAGTGCTGAAATCGTAGACATCAGTGTAGTTCTCAATTGGCAAGCGGACGGAGAGCAACATTTTCCTGGCCATGGCTTTCTTATCAGGTTAGAAGCTCTATTATACTGCTAGTATGCTGCTATTTTTGCTCGCAAGCACCCACTGAAGGAAACAAAAAATACGGAAGATTGGATCTGAAATTTGAAAGCAATATGTAAGCTTGTTGTGTCTTTGAAGCCATTTACATTTGCTAGAGAATAATTACAATTTTAAGGTTGCTTTCTGGAACAATTAACCATCTACGCATAGAAGAGTATTTTTCTTTTGAAATATAAGGCATGCCGTTTGCAAACTTGAAGCGGCTTATGCCCAAAGTAATGTGTAAACTTGAAAGACGTTACAGTGAGAAACTTACCAGGGATTTGTCTCACCAGGATACTATCCCAACGGTAGGTCGGAACGGCGCAAGTGTTGGATATGGGCAGAAGCGCCTCTCCCTGGGCAGTAGCAAACTGCAGGTATCTCGACCCCAGTACAATTCTGCGCAAAGTTAGGGGCGACGGAAGTCGCCTGTTGGCGCCCTATTGATTCACGTGCTCCACAGCTGACGGGCGCGCGCGGGTGAGGGCTGGTATCGAGGATCAGCGCAGTGAACAGGTGGCGTAGTAGGGAAGAGCTCGGGCTCGTGAGTGAGGGGTCGGGGGTTTGGATCCCGCAGACTGTGTTTTTTTTGCACTCTTGCAAAATCCATGTTTATCATATAGGTAATCCACCTAGGGGTATTATAGTGTGTTATCACGAGTCCGAGCTCTTCCCTACCACGCTACCTGCGCACTGCGCTGATCCTCAATACCAGCCCTCATCCCGCGCGCGCCCGTCAGCTGTGGAGCACGTGAATCAACAGGGCGCCAACTCGCGACTTCCGTCGCCCCTAACTTTGCGTAGAGTTGCATTGGGGTCGAGACACCTGCAGTTTGTTACTTTCCAGGGGGAGGCGGTTCTGCCCATATACAACACCTGCGCCGTTCCGACCTACCGTTGAGATAGTATCCTGGTCAGGCGTATGTCTGAGCGGCGAAAATGAATAGCACTATGAGAGTCTCCACCCTTCACATAGTAGAAAAGGATAGCCATTAGAACTAACCACTTGCTCCGCTGGCAATATGCCAGCTCCTACTGGAGTACCACGCAAACTTGCACATCAATCCGTGCCGAGACTGCTTTCGTCGCTGAGGGGGACATCGGAGATGGGTTGTGCGCTCTTCGAGCGCACAACTCGGCTAGGGAAGGGACTCCGGGGTGTAGTGCGTCCAAGGTGCTCGTGCAGGAACTGCTCCCGTCTCCCAGTGCTCTCCTGTAGCGGCGGTGGAAGAGCCGCGATCCGCCACCGACCGCTCAACGACCCTCCTCCATATCGACTGACCATGGTGTCGGTGGATATCGAAAATGGCCATCAGGAGAATCTGGTTAGATCTAAGTAAGACCGTAGAAAAGTGGGTACCATTTTTTGCAAAGTCCTTGAAACCAAAAGTTAGGGACCCTCAAACCTTACTGTGGGATAGCATGCGCACGCACGTATGTCTGAGCGGCGAAAATCAATACAGCTCTGAGAGTCCTCACCTTTCAAATAGTATAAAAATAGGTTCCATTTTTGCAAAGCCCTTGAGCCCAAAAAGCAATGGGCTCTCAAAGTTTACTATGGTTATCGCTTGCACTCGTGCCAAACTACCGTAATCGATCGAAATTTCAAAAATGGATATCATATTCGTGATCATCGATACAAATAACCCCCTTAGGCAAAGTTTGGGTGAATTTTTTTTCTACCCCTTCTCGACCTCAAGCAATGGGTTGGTGGTCGTGAAAGTTCAATAGTGCGGCCTCAGATTCCCCCATGACAATCCCATAGTTCGGTTTTTACGCATTGTATTTCCGGCTTTACGTCGAAACACTAGCGTGGGTGAGGCCTTGGTTGGGCAGGTTGTAAGGATAAAACCTCGAACCATTTTTAATTCTCTGAAGACGACGAGACGGTCGAAACGTCAGGCCAATAAATAGTTCCACCTAACAACCTCGAGGCAAAGAAACATCATAAAAATTGATAACACCAATGCCGAGCTTTCAAGATGAGAGGACATGGAGTTTGGGTGAAATTTTTTCTACCCCTTCTCGACCTCGACCAATGAGCTAGGAGTTGCGAAGGGGTAATGGTGCCGTATCAGATTTACCCAGGACAATCGTATACACACAGGAGCGTAAACTCATATCACGGCGAACCATCGTGATGATTTTTCTGAAAGGTATCTCTGCATCCCTATCTTCAATAAAAATCTCTATGTTCAACATTTTTCAATTGGTCGGCTCACCATACGAGTTTGAAGACCAACGTGCTGCCGTGTAGCGTTACACCAGAATATGACGGCGACCTATATTCGCTGACCTACTGGGACTGCAGTAGCTACTTGCTCGTCATCATCAATGTATCTATTATGTTGTAACGAAATAAATGGCACTGAACCACTGTAAATTTAAACAGTTAATATCTCGGCTTGTAGGCAAGCTTATTAATCGGAATAAAAACCTTCTGATTCTACATATCTTTGCCAACGTAATACAAGCTTTCTTATCCCAGTAGCGTAAAAATCAGAAGTTCTGGAATTGACGAAATCTTCGAAGATACTTTCGGCATCCTGTTGGTATTTGAATATTTTCCCTACCAAGAAGTCGCCAAGATGCTTGAAGAAATGGTAGTCTGTTGGGGAGAGGTCGGGAGAAAACGGAGGATGTGGTAGAGTTTCAATGCTCAGCTCATTCAATTTCTGCAACGTCATTCGTGCTACATGGGGGCGAGCATTGTCGTGCAGAAGGAGAACTCGCCTTCGGTTTACCAAGACCGGCCGGATATCCTTCAACTTTTTCATCATTTCTTCAATTTCAATCCAGTTCTTCTCTGCCGTGATGGATTCACCGGGAGGGAGGAAGCTGTGGTGAATACTTCCTAGCGAACACCACCATACTGTCACCATTACTTTCTTTTGGTGCAATTCCGGCTTCGCAAAAACCTTGGGGCTCTCATCGCTGTCCACCCACTGTGCCGATCGTCGCCTGTTGTCGTACATTATACATTTCTCGTCACAGGTTATGATGCGAACAATGAATGGGTCCGTTTCGTTCCGTAGAAGCAGTGCGGACGAGATCTCATATCGTCGGTTTCTTTGCTCCTTAGACAGCTCGTGAGGCACCCATCTTTCCAGCTTTTTGGTCTTTCCAATTTCCTTCAGATGCCGGGCAGCTGTGTTGTGACTGACGCCAAGAACCTTCGCTATCTCCCTGGTACCTTTGTGTGGATCCTCCTCTACCACATCTCTCAGCTTGTCCTCATTAACATCACTATGCCTCCCACGACCTTCATGTTCTTCCAAGCTCTCATCTCCATTCCGGAACTTCTGATACCAACGATACGCCGTCCGAATTGTGGAACATCCTTGACCGAATGCGGCGTTGATCTTCTCGTCCGCCTCCTTAGCTGTAGTGCCCAGCTTGAATTCATACAAGTAAATGCCTCGGATTACCCTTTTGTCCATCTGCAAAAAAGTCAATAAAACTCTAAAGTTTTCCCATTTTTACATAGAATATTTGGTATTCACCGGTAGTGCAAAGTTTGCGCTTCTAAATGGTATGCCACATGTTACGGTTTGTTCTTGGTCAAACGCGTAAAGACGCGCCAAAAAATGGCGCGAGCCAGTGCCATTTAATTCGTTACAACCTAATAGTTGTACACCTTCAACGGGCAGTAGGGTTCAACTGCACATGCGCACCGATTGGCTGTCCTTCTTTGAACGTGTGGGGCACATGCTAGGTGAGAGTGAATGCCCACCGATTCTCGACTTGTTGACTGGTGCCATCATATGCTCTCCTAATTGCTGTGTTTATGCCTAGTTATGAAGGGTCATTCTTCACGTAGTCAAGGGTCCCATCAAAAATCTTTAAAAAATAGAGTCGTATAAGAGAGGGCAACTGATGAAAAGCTCTTACTGAGCACGCACTTGGCAGCCTAAACTGAAATATATGCATTGAAAAGGTTGGGGAGATAATGGATACCAAGCAAGACATCAACATTTAGAGATGAAAAATTTGGCAAGGCACGTGGATCGAACTCCTAACCCTGTGCCTTCGATTGACTGCGCTTCCCACTGAGCCACCGAGCTGTTTGCACCGGTGTCTTTCACCACCTCCCTTATCTCCACGTGGGGCGCGCATAAACGTCTTAGGTGCGTGCTGACAATTCGATTCAATACTGGACTTTCACGGGCCCCTAACTCCTTAGGTTTAAGGACTTTGCAAAAACGAAACATACCTTCTTACTATTTCAAAGGTGGAGATTCTCGCAGTGGTATTCATTTTCACTACTCAGACATACGCCTGAGATAGTTCCCTGGTTAGGAACACAAAACATGATAAGCGCTTAGTGACATTTCTGGCTAGGAATCGAAGTTTAGGCAAAACTCAAAAAATAAATTCGAAGAAATTCTTACAATTCGAAATGCCTCCTCAACAGTTTTTAAGCAACACATACATATTGAGGAAGGGACTAGAGCTGGGACCAAATCCATCCACCGATTACCGCCCTCTAACAGTGAAAATACCGCCAGACCTGATGCTGAAGAACGTTAAAATGAAAGAATGAATGCGGTGTTTTCACTGTTGGAGGGAGGTAAGCAGTTGACGAATCTGGCCCTTGGAAGGGTAGCAGTAATCTTACAATTAGTAGTGTTATCAGTCTAAAAAGAGTCGGCAAATTTAAAAACACTCTTTTTTAATACTATAAAATGGGACACAAGGAGCTGTAACCCAGAAGTTATTGAACAACCGCCTTTTCTCTATATTGACACGTGAATGAAAAGAGATTACAGAAAAACCAAAATTTTCGAGCTGACCATTTGTAGAACATATGCAAAAACGAGAGTGGGGCAAAAAAGGCAAGTTTTTTTTTGCACGGAGTTGGTCACTCCTACTCAGTGACGAAGTTGAGTTAGCTCAAAACAGGACGCCAACGCTTCCAAGTATTGAGACCACTTGACAAACAATGCTGTCTTTAGGCGAACGCGTGTCGTTGGTTCAAAGAAGGAAGTAATGAAGGCGCTTGACGTAACTGAGAAAAGCGTAGTGAGTCAATCGTGTTCAGTTTTGTAGTTCCATATAAACGTCGAGAATTTACACTGGAGTGGATGCTGGAGCACTGCATGAAAAACCACAAATTTGGAACCACAAGGTGCTTCCGATAGATCTCCGTACAGCGGAAGTACGGCATGCGGCTGCGGTTACCGTGAGACACTGAGCGCGAGGCTTTTATAGCCATGGACCATGGGGAGGAGCCTGTTGTGCGCGGGCCACTTCGACAGGCCGGGCAGTGCGCACTTCACGGAAATTAGAAGGTAGCTCGCGACGCGCGGCAGATGTTGTGTTCGCAGCACTAATATCAAGGTGGTCGACGTGATTGCTACCTCACTTTGGTGTCTTGCCGCCATGCGAAATACCGGAAAAAGACCTAAAGGCCTCCACGTAGTTTTGCGGCGCGGCAAGGGGCGATGGGCGTAAAACTGGGCGGGCTTTGAAGTGGTGGCGCTAACGGACGGGAGACCGCAGAGGGCGGAAGCAAGGCCTATGTTATAATTCGGCGACGCGTCGCCGATGCTGTGACCCGTCCCCGACAGCCCGACGCCTGTCGGCAAAGTCGTCGGTACCGTCGGCTACGTCGTCGACAGGAGTCTGGGACAGCGGCGACGGGGGTTGAGCGTTCTACCCCCTCGTCCCCTTTGCCCGCCCACCCCAACCCCTGGACTTGCTCGAGAGTCCAGTGGCTGTCTTACGAGATAGTGGAGACGCAGACGTTTGGCACGCCTCTGTTTAAAGGTGCGGATGTATAACGCCACTCCCCCGCGGCGACGGCAGGGGTGCATCGGATGCCTTGTGGCATAGGAGCGCCTTTTTGGCATCGGAGCGGGTTTTCAATGTCATCATTTGGCAGCCAGTCTGCGGATAGAAACGCTAAGTGATCACATCTGCATATGCAAGGATGATACCTAGTTTGATGCCTACTCTTCATGAGTTAGGGTTAGCAAGAAGGCTGAATTAACAACTTTCAATTTGGAATTGAAGCTAAGGAGTAGTAATAGGGCCAAGGACGTATTCTGTACACTTGGAGCTCGTACGGAGTACGGCACTATTGTACGTACTTTCAGGACTCCAAAGGTCGAAGAGAGGTCGAAAAAATTTTTCTCCCAAACTTCGCCCAGGGGGTTATTTAGGATGCTGATCACGAATATGACATCTCTTTTTCGTTGTACGATGGGGTACGGTAGGTTACGATAGGCACGGGTGATTAACGCCGTGGTCACCGATTTCGCCCAAATTCCTGCGTAATACGAAAAATGAATGTCAGGACCTTGAAATGTCAATGATGGATGAAGCCAGAAAATATAAAATAGAAGAGGAAAATAGAAAAAGACTAGAAAAGTTTTAAACCCCATTTTTCTTCGAGGGACTGAAGGAATAGTGGAGCAGGTCTGGGAGCACTGGGAGCAAGTACAATGAAAACTGGTTGGATGTCCGAAGGCGGGCGTCTTTTGCACTTCTCGATTTCGCAATTAACAGCCCCTGCGGAGCTCTCGGCGACGCCAAAGTATAACATTGGCCTAAATTTGTAAATCAAAAGCGTGTTGGCAAGGTACGTCAGCCGCCGGCGGCAAGCTCTGCTTCCCTGCCCTGTGCTTAAAGATAGGGCCATTGCCGCGCCGCAAAAGTGTGAGGAGGCCTTAAGATAGTCCGTTTGGTATGGAGAGGGAAACATGAGGACTTCCCTGTTTTTGGAAAAGGTATTGAAGATGCCTGCGCTTCTCCTGTCCTGTCCATCCTCAGTCGCTATCAAGAATTTGGCATGAAGGAGTGGCTGGTTAGAAATGAGGGAAAATGAGAAAAGTGACATGTCCCAATTGCTTGATTTTCTGTGCAGTGTTTTGGCTACCGATTGGACGGAGACATTGATAAAAATCAAAAAAAGTTTCGTAGTTATGACGTGATGTATCCCTTTGGAGCATATTGGTGTTCGAAGCTTGGTGACCATGTCATCCTAATCAATTGATATCCGAACTATCGGTCTTTGTATCTCGCTTGATTCGTGCTGCTGCGAATCGTCATTTCTGCCATTCAGCTATACAACAATGAACAAACAGGCTTTTAGTGGCTTTTAGGTTGTCCTCACCTGATTGTGAGGGGATTCGTGGCGTCGAATAATAACATAAGCCACTCCATATTTAAGGAGTGGCCAGCTCAGGAGCTCGTAGTGATGCTCAGCTCCTACTTTTATCTTTCGCGTTCATCCCAAGGGTCAAGTCGCTGAAGGACTTGATCACAACATCACATCACCTATCACATCCTCTATGCAGCTAATGATCGCCTATTCTCCTAAATAGCCTACTCATTTAAAGACATTGTCGAGCGTACCCAATTTAGAAGCTTCAATCCTTATCATCTCGGCCATGTAGCTCGGTGATTATTCAAGTGCTTTACTAGCTCTGTACCTTACTTGTTAAAGCGTTCATATATGGTCACCGCAAGTTGTAGTATAGGCTAAATATGTAATAAAATTGCCTACTGTAGAAGTAAAATGCGTGGCGTATCTCAAAGGCACTTGATCACCACAGCCCTTTATCAGCCTACTTTATTTCGTTCAATTTAAAGAAAGGTTTAATTATCCATGTTTGAGGTAACGGCTGCTTTGAGTAAGTGTTTCTTTTAAAAAGGCCACAGTGCTTAAGGCGTTGCCTAATAAATCGCACTTTTACAGAAATGGCGAGTAGAAAAGCCACCAGAGAAGTTTGAAGTGGAGGTGGTACCAACAGTGGCGCCTTCCGATGTTGAACGTTTGATTGCTACAACCGGATCGATCACAGTAGACGTTCCAGAACTTGGTGAGCCTTGCAATACTGATGCGATATGGTATCGGAAAATGAAGTGGCGGAAGGAAAATAGAGATAGGAAGTGCAAGTAAATTGTGTCATTCATATCACCCGTCGTCGAGATGAAGATCGATTTGGCCGAAATTGTGCCAAAAATGCTGCTATCCGCGCAGCGTGCCAGAGCAATTCACTATGCGCTATTGGCTGAAATACAGGGTGTATAAAAAATTTAAGCACGTTTGAAAGGTGATGACTTTCTGCCAATAAAGGTACAGAAGAAGTTTAGAGCTTATATGAAGTCAAAAGAAAATAGAAATTTTCTGACACATGAGTGATAGGGGTCGCGCCACGAACTCGTTCGAATTCTTGCACTTACCTCCATATAAAGGTCCTATCGATTGATTTTTGCTACTTTTCTCTGTTTTCCGAACTTTAAAATAGCTACACTACAGATTGCGGTAAAATGCAGGAACTGTAAAAAAAAAATCAGGTACTGTTTTGAAGGTTTCAAAATTGCTGCTGGTGAAGCTTTAGAAGATGTTTGAGACTTATATGAAAGCATAGGGTAACGGAAATTCTGTGACGTTCAAATGGTCAAGATTGCGCCATGCGTCCATCTGAAACTACCAGGTTCGACCCTCGATGAATCTCGACATTGATAGTTGTCCAATTGTTTAATGTGTTGTTGAACTCGAAGCCGAGATAGTACACGCTTTATTGACGACTAACGTTTCGGCAATGTCGCCTTCTTCAGAGTCTGAAAAGTCCAAATATGTGTGGAAGCTACAAGGACAAACCTCGCCACAAACCATGAGAAAATTCAAAGACCCCCCCCCACCGAACAGCAACCCTTCCAGCAGAGAGAGGTGACAGCAGTCCAACATTCAGAACACCCGTGGAGACCCCACAAGGTGAAACTGTCTAAAAGGCGAGTCTAGTGTAAGGGGTGAGCTCGTTGGTTATATAGACGCATTCCCCCCGCCGATTCAACCTCAGGCTCTTGGCCTGTATCCAGAACCCCTTCAGGGTTTTGCGTGCAGCGGTACTGGGCCTATCGTGCTTGAATTTTGAAAGTGACCCCAAAGTCGGCGTCGTTATGGTCGTTTACCCTGTGGCAGCCCAGAGCAGTTGATGGCCGCGACCTGCTCTCTCCTTCCAGGTGTTCTTTAGGGGGAACGTAGAAGGGGCGAGCTGTTTCACCGGTGTATTCACTTCCACAGCTGTTGCACCTTATTGGGTAAACAACCCCCGTAATCATGCAGTCTTCTTCGTTACGAGCAAGACAGATGGTGTAATTTGGGGTTGCGCAAGTTCGGTCGTACAGCCGGCTGCGCACTAAACGACTTTTCAGGTTAGCATGAAGTGTATCTACTACTTTGACATCTCCAATCCCGCCCTTCTAATGCACTTCCTAATAAAAGTGCATTGGACTGAGACGAAAGAGATGACAAATGGGATTTTGTCGTCAAATGAGGAATTACGTGAGCGATTGCCGGTGCTACTTCGCTGATAGCCAACGAATGTATACTCATTCTTGGCAGCGATTTGATGAGCAAGCGCTAGCGATTCCTTGCGCTCGTTTTCCCCAGTTGAAGCTTGTTTGCTGTGCGGAACATATTGCGCACGACAGCTGCTTTTGTCTGTGTCGGATGCGCTGACTTGCTATGGACCAAGATATTTTTGTTAGTGGGTTTACGATACCACTTAGCTATTTTTCCACCTCCACTCAGCTGTATTTGGGCGTTCAAGAACGGAAGCCAATCATCCTTTGGAGTCTCCCGTGTACACTTGATATGGTCACACTGCTTGTTTATGATATCGAAGCACATGTCCATCTCCTCTTGGGTAGAACAGATCATGAGGCATTCATCGATATATCGACAGTATAAAGCAGGGAGCCTAGCTAACACGGGAGCTTCAATTATAGACATAAATGCGATGGCCAAAATGGGAGGTAAGCGCTGGCCCATAGCTGACCCTCTTATCCACAAAAAATACCTACCCGACCGCCTGAAGATGTTGCAGCTGAGGCATTCTTTCAGTAGCCGCATAACCTGACCTATCGTGAGGCCAAACATTTCAATTCCAAGGTGATGTTCACTGAGAAATTCATAGACTGCCTCAAATGCTGAGTCGTTGCTGACGTTTGCATATAGCGACGTGACGTCGAACGACTCCATCACACAATTCCGTTCCACATGAGCTGCCTGCAGGCGGTCAATGAACGCATGGGCGTTAGGCAGATGAGCTCGAATAAAGCGCAGGAGTTGCCATTGATATTGTTTCAGACCTCTTCAGACTCGGCTGGTTGTCGAATGCTACAATAGTTACGATCTTGTTACTGATTGACCACATTAACCTGTGCTTTGATTCTTTTGACGTTTAGAACTTGACAGTGTTCTCAAACCTGTGGTAAAATGCGTGGAATGTTAAAAAAAAAACATGGCGCTATATGAAATAGTACACCCACCAATGCTGATAGTGAAGGTTTTAGGTGTGTTGAGGGAGGGATGACAAGAAATTTTAGTAAAAGAAGCAGGCCAATGTGGTCATTTTATCAGACTGTAGCAAGCATTCAGTCCATGCGCCATCAATCGAGTCCGAAATGGAAAGTTTCAAGCGGATACATAGTGCAATCCCGACCGTTTGCACGTCACAAAATTTTCGTTGTCCAGTGCTTTCATATAAGCAGCAAACATCTTCAAAAGCATCACTAACAGCAATGATAGAATCTTTCAAAAACAGTATCTGCATTTTTTGACATCCTCTGTTGCAATCTATAGTGTGTTTTTAAGTTCAGCACATTAAATGAAGCAAAAATCATCATTTCGACGACCACCTTATAGAAAAAGCTCACAAGTATTAAAGTGAAACACAATCAATCGAGTGTAACGTATTCAGACGATTGTGCGGCTGAGTTCTTCCTCTTTTCGTACGAGCTCTAGACTTTTCTTGTTACTTTACTGGCAGCAAAGTTATCACCTTTCAAACAGTGCTTTCATTTTTTGGGACACGTGGAGCGTGATAGCTCTTGCTTATAGCCTTTAAGGAAAATTGCAGCCAACTTGCTGATGATGAGCCGTTCAGAGCGGTTTTGACGTCTAGCAGAATACAGCAATGTTTCTGTTTCATCACATTTGGGGTCGGATTCATCAACGACTTATATAACTTTAACTGAGAATTCACAGCGGAAAACTCAGACAACGCGGGTTATCGCTCACCATATCGCTTGAAAAGCCGCGCTATCAGGGATTTCGGCTGTGATTTTCTCTGTTAAATTGCTGTATGTCTTTGATGAATCCGGTCCCTGTAGAAAGCTGGACCGGCCGATATGGAGACAATTTGCGGCTACAGGAAGCTCAGTTGCAGTCAAACTTTTGTGCCAGGCGGGAGTCGATCTCGCACCTTCTTCTTTCCGGGCAGCAATGCTACGCCATACACCACGGGCCTTGTATGACCTCACGTAACATCCTGTAACAACAACAAGTGATCTCGACACCCATCAAGCGGCTGCCAAAGAAGAGCGTTACGTCGTTGGCTTACACAGTGCTCAACAACGCCCGAGCGGCAGCTCTTCTGGTCGACAAGCAACTCTAACGTCGACATTGGATCCAACGCCAATTCGGATAATTCGAATCTGTCACTTTCTTCAAACCCAGATGATATGTGAATAGTGTCATCCTTGAAAAGCCGAGCATCTCGCGGTGATTCAGATAAGAGCAGCTTTAACAAGAAAGTTTTTCTTATGATCCAAATGACTGTTTTATCTTTGGATCTTACATCGGATATCCGAATCGTGTAGGACATCAGTTTTTGATCAAAATCAGTTATCTGAATTATCCGAAAATCCGATCTGGTGAAAATCACCCTATCTGAATCACCTTATGATCAGGGTTTTTCAAAAATTTCATTCTTAGTACAATCTATTTAACCAGAGATTGAAAAGATGACGGATCGGAATTATCCGAATCTGCCTCGGATCTATAGCCTGTCTTCCAGAGCCTGGATGCTTTTTTCTCAGCTGGCTGGGTGATGTTACTTCTTACATCTTTTCTCGATTTCCAGTGATAGAAATTTGATAGTGGGTTCATCCTATGCCTTCGAAATCAAGGAAGGAACAGAGGAGTAGAGCAAGCGGGCAGTGATATAAACCTTCTGCACTGACCTACGTAAAGCAATATCTGTAAAACATAAAATTCGCTAACATCTAGGTTTTGTTGCGTACATTATCGGCGTGAACCCGTTCATTACTTTCGTCATGGGAATTCTCACCGGACACTCGAGTAACGTCATTGGTTTGTACTGCTCAGTACTTCTGTCCCTCAGGTGGCTCCTCTGCAGCCGTTCCCATGAATTCAGACGCTTGTTACGTGACGAAGAGGACCTATCTTCTGAGCTTATACTCTGCCTGCACGACGTAGGAGACACTTCCACTGAATCCAGAAGATCAGAAGGCGCATTTGCCGCTGTGTCAAGCAGGAAGAGACTGCGTAGATGGTATATTTCCTGTTCTCTGTATTAATTCCCACTACAGCTTCCTTCTTGCTGGTTCGCCGTCCTGGGGCCGGTTTCGTTAACAACTCACAGTAATTTAACAGAGCAAATTACAGCCGAATGCTTATCAAGCGATATGGTGAGCGATAAGCCGCGTTATCTGAGTTTTCCGCTGTGAATTCTCTGTTAAAGTTATGTAAGTCGTTGATGAATCCGACCCCTGGTTCCACCTTAAGGTCTCTCCTTCCTGGTCGCTCTTCGGGTTCTCTATCTCCCCCCGTCGTGGTCTTCCTTACTTCTCTACCTCATAAAGTTGCCCTCCCACGCTCATGGCACGACGACGGTGAGCGGACGCCCATAGCGCGACGTCTGTCACATCTCTTAAACCCGCACGCTTTGTCTCCCTTGTTGGTCCACTCGTAATGGATCCCCTAGCTGGTCCTCCTTACTCCTCCCACTTAATTATAACTTCCTAATGGTCCCTCCTTATTGTCCTTCCCTCTCCTCCACCCTTTTTGGTGCCATCTCCTGGTCTGCTTCATTGTTGCATGTGTCCCTCCTATTGAATATTGTGTCCCATCCTGATCCCTCCTTTAGGCCACTCATTGCAGGTCGCTTTACTGCCCCCCCCCCCTACCCTCGAAGTTCCCTTACTACTTTTACCACTTCAGTGGTCCTCCCATGTTCATGGTACAACGTTGGCGACACGGGTTTTGGATCTGAACGCTCAGAAACGCACGTAGGTACTGTTGTGTTATGCTGTAAAATGCTGCACTACCCCTGCTGCAGCAACATCCTAGATACCAGTTCCACAGTTTGGCCAGTGTACCCGTGTGCCGAAGCTCTGGTATCTACCGCAGGGAATCATAGCTGGCTGATGTGGACACGAAGCCTTTGTTGAAAACGATTACTCCTACAAGATAAACAGAACTTATACTTGTTGATCTTAGCTTTTCGTTACTGGATTTACTACAAGTTATGCCTTACTAGTTACCAAAGCCGCATGCCGCTCTGCAACGCACTAGTTTGGTGTTTTGATTTTTTTTCAATAATTAGCTACCAATGGGTATCGTCTCTGCCTGACAGTACGTTATTTTTGGTGCTGTTTTTGCTAGTTTGTTTTTCTTTCATCTTTTCAATTTGTTTGATTTCTGCTCTGGAACATGTTCTGATGAGTATGGCACGTCGCTTATGACGTAAATAAATAAATAAATAAATAAATAAATAAATAAATAAATATCCCACGTTCAACAGCAAATTTTACCCGCACTGTAGATGAGGCGTATCTCACTTAGGTTAGATCACTCGACGGCGAAACTCTTTTATCTATAGATGGTTATTTCTTCCAGTTGGATTAGCCTTTATAAAAAGTTCACATAAACCATATAACGGCTGACTATTAAGAAATGCCAACATTCCGAGGAAGCGTTTGATCTTTTTTTGCTTTCAAGGATTTCACTAAAGCGTATTTGTGTTTCACAAACAAATCACTCCAATTCAGTACCAATACACGCCCCAACTGATGTGGAAGCATTTCGTGGACGTACACCAACGGAGTTCTACATAGATTTCGAACCGTTGCGTGAAAGGCAGATTCCAGGCGAAGACACTGGCTGCACAGTATGCCCTTTATTGTAAAAAAATAAAACAGTGAATGTTTTCTCTTAATTACTTAGTCTACGTTCAGGTTCAAGTGTGTGAAAAACCGGATCTTTCATCCATCTGTGACTCAAAGACTGTACCTCCGCGTGGCGCAACGGCGACATATAGCTTTCTCCAGCGTGGAAGTATGCTGTAGAACGTTTCAGTCGTTATATTAATTTGTAGTACATTCACATATACACACATACCATTGCATCCTCGAATTTTGCACTTTCCAAACCAAATTGGACACATTTCAAATCAAATTGGACACTCTTCTGAGCAAGCTTAATCCTTTGGTACCAAACCGAATGCCATTCAAATCAAAACATGCTCCTTAAGCACTACAAATGGACTCTCTGAAATGGTTGGACTAATTTTTGTTCAAGGAAAATTTGGTTTATCGTTCTTTAAACAGCTGCTCAAATGTTTGAGCACACTATTTGAATTTTTTAAAATTTCTATTTTCAAGTGAGTCTACTCTCTGAAAATTCATGAAATTTTTAGCTTTTAAGGAGTTTAAAATGTAGAAAAACGATCTATTAGCTTAAAAAAAAGCTGCTGAAAAAAGAGATCGCGTTAGGCACTGGAGTGAATTGTCGCGATTTGCACTTGACTGATAGCTCAAAATATGGAGCTATACACTTGTTAACTGTGCAACAAAAACCTTTGTAAAATAACGTATATCTCTGTTGTTCCAAGTGCACATCTATCACGCTATCAATCAAAATAAAATTGTAGCGAGGAGGGTACAATTATCTTTCAAACGATAAAGAACTGTCTTTTTTGCTTTGATTAAACTCTAAATCACATTATTTCTTTCAAAATTAAGATTTTTATAAAATTTCCAACAGCAGGTTCACTTCTTGGAGCGGGTGATTTAGTACGCTTTAAAAGAACATACTAAATTCCCCATGGACAAGGAATATTCTAACTTTCTCAATGAGGTTTCGTTGTAATGTGAGAGAAATTTGTTTTAATTTGATAGATGTTCAGCTTGATTTCGAAAAGCGTCAAGTAAGAATAAGGATAAAGGACGGCGTTATTCAATCCCTTTGGGATGCGCCACGCATTACTTCTACGGAATGTCGTAGAGGCGTGTTGAATGCGTATTTTGCCATACAATGACTTGCGGTGGCCAGCCGATGAACAAGTCAGTGCTTTATCCTTCCCAGACAAGACTGGTACCAATTCACCGACCCCGGAGGGATGGAAGGCTTGGTTGGCCTGGGGGAGAAATCCGAACCAGGAACCTGGTATCGGGTGCACGCGACAGCCGGCGCCTCCTCCGACTGCGCTCCACGCGCCCTAAGCGTCAAGTATTGCACCTTATTCTATTGGCATTTGACCGCTGCTCGCCTTTTATATTGTGCACGCGGAACAACCGTCTTAGGAAGGCAATATTAATAAGATTTATTATCCAGGAATAGTCTAGTTGATCTACCAAAGGGACGTCGTCGTCCGACGTTGAGGGCAGTCCGTGAAGCAGTCGTACCGCAATCGATATTGAGGTCGTATTGAGCACGATTCGAAGAAGTGCGTCCTCCTCGAGCATCTCAGGCCCTTTTATGCGGCGAGCGAATGTGAGCATCTCCTGTAACACTCAAGATCAGCCAATAGATGTGCAATCTGAAAAAGTAATATCGATTGAATTAAATCAAAATTAAAATGAATGAAAAGCTTCTATTTACGTTATAGCAACAGTTACATAAGGGTCAGAAGAGTGTTCAATTTCTAAAAGAAAAGTGCCCAATTTGGTTTGAGAAGTGTCCAATTTTACATGAAAGTGGTAGCCTTATTGAAAATCTGAGATTATCTATTCCAAGTGATCAGTACACTCCGGCGCAGTTCTGTATTACCGCCCACTGATTTTTTCGAAACGCGGCCTAAGAACGAAAAAAAATTAAAAACTAAATTTCAGTATCGTGTTTCTCGCAGCAACAACCTCTAGGTAAAGGTTCTGGTCAGGTCACCTTGTCAGTGGGGAATGCTACAAAATTCTATTGAATGGTAGGTCTATGGAAAACTGAAATATTACATTATAAATAGCGATTAATAACAAAAACAGGAACAGGAACAAACATATGAGCAACAATGGAACAACAATGCTGCGTTATTGCTATTTGTTTTGCCTTGTCCTTCCCAGTAAAGTAACTACAATTTTTTTTATTCGGTATCATGCTGATAAGGCTATGAATAGCAGCTTGCTCTGCTTTTCTTCGACGGATTTAGATCTCTCGAAAAACTTAAGAACTCCAGAAGTTTGATTTCATTAGCGTTGAAGAAGTCTGTAATTGATCCTATGCGGGTGTAGACGCATCATCTTCTAGAAAAACAAGATCGTACCTAAGAAACCTTCTGACTTACGGCAGTGGATAATCACCGAACACCTTATGACGGTCCCACAAGGGAACAAGCATAGAGCTAGTCGATTTTGTGTCATTGGCAACGACTGAAACACCAGAGTTTTTTTTTGTGGGCTTCCGTTGTCACAGACACAGAGAGTTTGTTAATAATTCTACAATCAAAGTTCATCAGTTACCGGAGAAACTCAACAAGTCTGACCAGAAAACTGTTTTAACGGTAGGGCGGAACGGCCTAAGTGTTGTATATGGGCAGAATCGACTCTCTCTGCGGAACAAAAGAATGCAAATATCTCGACCCCAGTACAGCTCTGCGCAGAGTTAGAGACGACGGAAGTTGGGTCATTGGCGGCGTTACCCCTCCGCCTGCAGACGCAGGGCGGGCTCAAATTGGCTGGAAACAGCGATGGCGCGCGAGCGATGGTGGCGCAGTAGGTAGAGGGGCTGTGTTATCCCCATGGACGCTGTTTTCAGCCAACTTGAGCTCCCACTCCGCGTGTAAGCACAGGACTAACGCCGCCAATGGCCCAACTACTTTAGTTCCTAACTCTGCGCAGAGTTGTATTGGGATCGAAATATTTGCATATTGTTGTATCCCAGAGAGAGGCGATTCTGTCCATATACAACACCTAAGCTGTTCTGACCAACCGTTGAGATAGATTCCTGGTGAGAGCGCAGGGCGGTCTTCTTGCATAGAACACATCGTCTACTTTCTGTATTCAACGAAGAAGATGCTGAAGGCAAACTGTGAATGCATTATTTTAGTAAACGTAGCGCCGTGGAAGGTGCTTCACTGCCTAGAACACGAACAGAATAAGACTTAGTTTTATCTTTAATAGGCGGAAGACAGGCAAATCACAGGTAGTTGACGACTGTGGACGGACGACGGGATGGAATCGGGGTCGGCACGTCGATGGATCGTGGTAGGTTCTGGTGGTGACGGGTGACGGTGCTGCCAGCACAGCTCGAGGCAGCCGCTTCCGATGGCGGCTCGTAGGCATCTCCCCGACAGTCGGCCACGCCATGCAAGAGAGGAATCGCGCTGCCGAAAGAGTGACTCATCGGTGTGACTCCCTGTACATCTCCTAGTCAAACATCTTTACATTTTTGCCTCTGTCTGAGACTATGCTAATGAAAATGTAGCAGCAGCTTGCTGTGACATCGGCAGGGCAGCTCTGTTCAGCTGCCTTCTCTTGTTTTCTTCTGAAATCATAACACAAGAGCTGATGTATCAACGAGACCTCCATGTTTGTGCTCCGATATTCCTGTGTGGAAAGCCAGCTGCATGAACGACTTCTACTTAAACTTGCTCAAGGTTAGGCAGCTTGATGTACTTAGGAATTATTTTGAGGTTATACTCATTGCTTGTTCAATCCGTTCATAGCCGATCTGATAGAGTCCAAAGTGGCTGTAGAATTTGGCACCAGAGCTATGTTCAATAGAAATTGTTGGCATCCTGCACCGACGCAGTACCCTGTCTAGAGGATGTCTGTCGCAAAAAACACGCTGTTCTTACGACCGAGCTCTACGGCGGTTCGATCTTAGGATGCTTTTGGGAAAACGCGTGAATGTATTATATTGCTGCACTGGTGTTATTTAATCTAGGAGTGTACTACGCGGCCGTCGCTTGTGGGACTAGAGCAGGCCTGGGCCCGTACAGTTCTTGGATAGAATTCGAAGCGAAGGCCGACGCAGCCACGAGAGGAGCGCCACGTACAGTTGCGCCAGATGGAGGTGTCACACATGCAGCATTGTCTCCTCTAGGCAAGGTGGGTGCCGAATGGCTTAAACATGCTCCCGACATTGTATTCATTGGTGTAAACATTGAAAGTGCTGCTGAGAGTGTATGTTTCATAGAGAAAGGGGAAGCACAGAAAATTGTAAAGGCTTCAGAAAATAAACACGACATATTAACGGCTACAAAGTCTGGCACGGCCCCGTCAGAATCGCCATGCTAATTTGTTTATGAAGTTCTATCAGCAGTAAAATTAAAAACAAGCTAATCGAACAGACTAGACTAGCTCTTAGGTTGAGTCATAAATTTTGCAACTAAATTTATTTGCTCTAGCTCATGGCTAGAACATGACTCAGGGAAGGTTACTGCACTCCTCATTCCCATATTTCTCCTACAGTGCCTGTGTAAATACAACACAAATCCATCACATTCAGAACATTAGGTTGTTGTACGAGCCCGGACTTTTCCGATGCTCGGTAACCGCATTCATCGTGATAGGAAACGAAAATCTGAAAAACAGTAGGGGTGAAACTCAGAAAGCAGAATAATTAGGTTCTGAGATAGAAATAATTTACTGGGCTTAGGAAATTCCTTCTGCTTGCAACACGCCAGAGTAACCCAGAGTGTCTATAGTGCATTCTTGAAAAAAAACACACACAAATACGATTTCATTACCTGTCATTGTTTCAGCACTCAGTAACAGCCGCGATTGAGGTTTCACATGGTTTGAATACTGTACTTCATTGGAGCTTGGTGATGAAGGACGGATCCGAGTTTATGGACCACTACATCAAAAAACTTAAAGTGATTCTGCATAGAAGGGTAGGAAAATGTTTATTGACTAGCCAATTGCTGGTTTAATAAATGCACAAGCAGAGGGAAGCTGTCCAAACTGATTTAAAGAGGGACAGTGAAAAATGAAAAAATCGCAAACAACATGGAAAATCGAAATATTAAACGTGTTAGAATACCTCCTCCAAGGCAATACCTTGATATCCCACGGTGTAGCGTTTATTCACCTGATGGAAAAGTTGATGACCAATTTGTATATCTAGAGCGGAAAATAACAGTGGCAAGGAGTATGGATAAGAACTTGGATAGTAATGTGGAACTACCCGGGTCCATGCACAGATAGCGTTACTGATGCTAAGAAGTAACCTGCATCGGTCTGCTATAATGCCTTTTTACACCCGGAAGGCGGAAGTTAGGTAAAACAAAAGAATAGCACACAAGAAATTAAATAGAATAGAATGAATCGGTTTTCTAAAACCAAGCACAGCTATAGTGTGGTTAATAAAATTAGACCACTCTCGAGCAACATTCCTGGCTGGTCAACATCTAAGCGTCAGGTTGCAGCCTTCCGTACCTAGGCGTGGCAATGCTTCATTCACTGACAGCCATTGTCGCTTCTATAGCCGCAGCTGGTTGACAGTAAAAATAATATGTGTCAGCAAAGTTCCGCATCCACTGTATTGCATATATTTTGGCACTAGCTTTGTACTCCAGCGTAAAACAAAAAATTGCTGTCAGACTCGTGATTCTTGAAAAGCCTTAGTCATCCGCAGTGACCTACCGTAGTCGGCCGAAATTTTGAAAACGGATGTCAGGTTCGTGATCAGCACCCCAAATAACCCTCCTGGACGAAGTTTGGGCGATTTTTTTCGTCCTCTCCTCGGAGTCGTGAAACTACAATAGTGCCAACATTATTAACAATAATATAGTATTTTTCATATAATACAATACTTTAAATAAGAAAACGATGCATAGTATCATATTTTATCATATGAAGAAATGTTGTGTTAAAGAACTTGAGCAGAGTGGCGCTTTACCAATCACACCCATAACATTTTTCTGATTAAGCAGTTCCACTTTTATCTTAAAAGGTACTAGGCATTTATCTTATCTGCGTGTCTCATTTGTATCGGTGTGTACTATTGCAATTCGAGCGAACGGAAATTAGCGAGTTTTTCAGGCTTCGGGTGGCACATCCAAGGAGAGCCTGCTCATTACGGAAGATGCTTCTCTGAGAGAAATAGACATTGGAGTAAGTTGTTGATTAATTTACTCCTCTCTCTGTTAGAAACCTCAACATACTTACACCGCATTTACATTTGAGGTCAGTTTCTACTACGCCACGGGTCAGATTCATCAACGATACCGCCGGTTTTATTTCACGACGGATTCACCACATCGGCCTACTTGTAAAGGCCCCACACACTTCTGCGGCAACGCCTATGGTTGCGGCAACGCCTATCGTTAAGGATAGGGCAGGGGCAACGCCGCAGTGGGCGGGACCTTAAGTGATAAAGAGAGATACAGAGATGCAGATACGATAACCGATGTTCCGCTACCGGTCGGTAAGCGGTTTATGAAACTGGCCCCAGTACGTTGTTGTCCTCCCTTAAGGTCTCCGAACACTTTTGCGGCAAGCGGCGGGCGGCAGATCTCGCGCCGCACATGCACTCGAGAGAGGACGTTCAGGAGGTGCAAAATATGGCCCGTCCCTTGCCAGGGACATACAGTCCTTCTCTCATCCCCCTTGCTCACCCACTTCTAACTCCCTAGGCTTCACCGAGAGTCTAACGACTGCCTTACGAAGTCTTTGAGAGGCAAAACAAAATTTCCTGGTCGACGGAATTGCGGGTGTACTTCCTGAAGCCACTTCCTCTGCAGGAGGCCGGGGTACCTCCTGTAGCGCTGCTGCACTCGAATCTTAAGGCCCCCACAGAGTTCTACGGCAGCGCCGCGGCCCTCCTAGGGCAGAGAAGCGGAGCTCGCCGCCTGCGGCTTCGCTGCCCTATCCTTAACCATTGCGGCGAGCGGTGTTGCCGCAGAACTCTGTGGGGCCTTTACTAGCGGCAAGCGGCAGCGGCAAGGAAAAGCAGCATGTACTCATTCTAGTCGGGGCCTGTTGCTGCAATTCGTTTTCCCGCCCTCTGTCTGCACTCTAGCCTATCCCTGCCGCGTCAGCTAGAGCGCAAACAGTTAGAACGTTGCGGCGGCAATAATGGTGTTAAGGCCCCTTTCATACATCCATCGCAGGGCGACGCGATTCGAACGGCGATGAGCACTCCGAACACCCGTCGACGCCAACCGTGATTAAGCACCGTTGCGTACTTGCACACACGCAATGGTGCACATATTTCCGGGCCCACGTCTGTTTTTTCATTCCAAAGGCATTCATTCCATTTCTCCTAAAAGTCATCGGACGGATACGCCTCTAACGCTCACGAGCCATGGTTGATTCTATAGGTGAACAATGGATCGTGGATACTCCAGAGGATATGCGTATCGGAAGGGATATGGGATGATGATGATACTAAAATCAACAAATGATAACAACACTAAGAGATCAAAAGGAGAACACAACCACGTTAAAAAACAGGTTGGATTAAGCACGAGAAAACACCACAAATAGAAGAGAAGCTCACCTCGTGGCCGAAATCCGGTTCGCCTCCAGAGATTCCAGGCGACAGCGACCTGAAACGGAACTTAAAAGTTTACGGAGAAAGCACAAAACATGTAAGGGTGTCGCCGAAGAGAAATAATGCAAAAATGAAGAGCAAGTCGCACTGCGAAAATCACCTTATCGGGGCCATACGGCGCCCCAATCCACTGCCATCCATCGCATCGCACCCTTTACGGAGAAAGCACAAAACATGTAAGGGGTGTCGCCGAAGAAAAATAAAGCAAAAATCAAGAGCAAGTCGCACTGCGAAAATCACCTAATCGGGGCCATACGGCGCCCCAATCCACTGCCATCCATCGCATCGCACCCTTGTCGAGCGCGACCCGATCCGATGCTGGCAGCGCGATTGGTCGCCGATTCACGCGATTCCTTTCGTACAGCGGGCGTCGACGCCGGGGGACGCGATCAATCAATTTGATCTCATTACGTAGCAATTGCGTCGCGCCGCGACGAAGTATAAAGGCCCATGCACACTTCTGCGACAGAGCGGCGCGGCCATGATGAAGCGTAGGGCCGCGACGGCCGCGGCGCGACACTGCGACACGTGCCGCAGGGTGGGGGCATGCACACTCTTGCGGCTGTCGCGGCGGCTATCACAGGCGACGCCGCGCTGAGTGCCGCAGGCTGGAATGGTTCAATTCCTGGCGGCGCGGCATGCATGGAGACGTCGCCCCCGTTGCCTATAACGATGCTCTAACGCGACCGCGGAGGTAGCCGTCGCTCCACTTGCCGCGCCGTGGTGTCGCAGAAGTGTGCATGGGCCTTAAGCTGGGCCTAAGACCCCCACACCCTTCTGCGGTAATGCCGATCGCTGCTATGGTTAAAGATAGGGCAGTGCCTCCGCCGACTGAGAGGTCTGTGTCCGTGCGCTATGGTTGAGGTTAGGGGAGCGGTGTTGCCGCAGAAATGTGCAGGGGCTTGTAACCGGTTGTTCGTTCGCCGCCGCTGCAGAGTCTGCGTCCCGCCCTATGGTTAAGGGTAGGGCCGCCGCTTTGTCGCAAAAGCAGAGGCCTTTAGAGTCAAACAAAACGCCAATGAATGCTTTTTGTAAATCTTGGTTAGGTTTCTTGGTTAACTTCCCCAAATAGGAAACCGCACTCAGAAGAATACGTTCTCATAAAATAAACACATGACCAAATGTACGAGTAGACCTTTAAAGACCGATTTCTAACATTTTACTAGCCAAGGTACAGCCCTTGTAGGGGAAAAGGCTATTGTGTAGGCCAAGGCAACACGAATTGTGAATAGTCATTGCAGTCAGCTCACTGGGCCGGAGACCAAGAATAGATGGCTGTAGGCAATGTGCATCAAGCCAAATATCGTAAGGCTGCCTCATTATAACATTGGCCTCGAATTGCTAGCTGTAGACCAGGGTCTGCGTAAATACGATTTACGGTGATTTTTGGGATTTCAACGATTTACGATGCACGACATTTGAACCGTAAATCATACATTTTCGTAAACGTGATCTTTTCTCAAAAGTCATGAATTTATACGCAAACTTATATGTTGCTAAATTTCTTGTTTGGGAACCAGGCATAAGCTATCTTTAAGACAACGTCTTTGAACCAGTTTATTTATTGCCACTGCTCGATATGGTTTTCAAGATCTGCTTGGGTATTTGTTTTCACTCCGACCATTAAGTCATGAAGGCTCAAGAAGTAGTGGTATTCGCATTGAAAGATGACCGCCGAATACGGTGGATGAGGCATATGAACCTACCACAGCCGAACAAGCTTATCCGTGGTCACTTTTGCCCTATAGGTGAGGCGTTGACCAACAGGATCATCTTCTTGAAACACTGCGACAGAATAGGTTCGAGTCGCCTACTATCTCTACTATTTCCTTGGAGTCTATCGTCGTGCTCTTGGAGAATAGCTTCCAGTATACCGGTCCATGAGCACAGATCCAAAAGCTTAGAATGTGCTTCTCGTCGTGAACATCTCGCCGAACGAAGGTCGGTAACGGGTCACCAGGCCTTATCAAGACTGGCTGTTTGGCAGCGTTAAGGTAGAAGACGTACTTCTCATCCTGCGTGACGATTGAATCCAGGCTAGCCGGGGTTCGAAATTTGGCGAGATTGGCGCGACACAGGTCGAGTCGTCGCTTTTTGTACGATCTGAGACAGACTGAGGTTTCGATGTGCTTCTGAAAAGGGCGAAAGTGGTGAATTCTGAAGTGGCCTTCAGTAAATAGCAAGCGAACATGCAAATGCGAGAACCACGAAGCGGGACTCCAGTGACGAAATATGTGGGCAAAAAATGGAGATTTTAATTACATCACCGCCTCATCCCTCCCAAATAAACCAATCCGAGCACGGATAGTAAGAATGGCGGTTCTACTAAAGTTGTTCAACCTAGTCCTTTGCTGGTGAGCATCCCATGTAACAGTATCATATGTTTGATTTGAGGACTGTTGTTCAGCTTTCACCTGGGTATAAATTCGACCTGAAATGCTATTCGTATGAGTTGCTGGTTACGCTGGAAGGTGATGAACAAATTTCTGCAAGAACGGAAGAGACATGTCACTGTGAGCTTTTATGAATTGCATTACTACTAGTATTACTGCGGTATTGCTTCAAGAAACGAAAATCATTGGAGTGGTTTTATGTGCCATTTCCATGTCAAACTGGACACTTTCGAATTCAAACTCAATATCTTCAAAAAAGATATAAATCTCCAAGTTCTCTCTTCGTAGAACCTCAGAATTTTCCTAGTGTGTCAATACTGCTGTGCCAAACGAGGTTATAACGTGGATCAATTTATTGAACGGCCTAACGTTTCAACCTGTTCGTCGTGGGAATATCGGGAACAGATATCGGAAGGGGGAGGGGTGGGTAAGGCGCTTGGTCGGTAAGTGACAAATCTAAAGTCTTGAACCATTTTTAGGCGTCTGAAGACGACGAACACGTTGAAACGTTAAATTATTTTTAAAAGTAAAATCGGCTGCGGGACATTATGTACGAATGGTCGCCGCGGACGCCACGACTAGCGCGGCGAGCGCGGCAGAAGACGTGGCAATTGGGTGACTTCAGCGGCCAGTGATATCTAGACCTGCATCAAAACGTGCAAATCAAGTGTTAGGAAGTGTATACAAAGTCAGTTTCACTGCGATAGCGTGTCATATTTTCAGCTTTTCCTGAAGAAGCATCATATAAAATTGAGCATTAGATCGTTGTCTAGTTTTATAACTAAAACTCAATTTCTGGACCAGAGCGTGTTTTCCCGCAGATCCTGCGACAACAGAAAGGGATATCAACAACTCAAACCTAGCGTCTGCGGCAGGTCATGGGGCACAGCTCACACAACCGCAGCGGAGCTCATCGCGCACGCGGCAGTCGTCGCCGCGGGCGCTTGACCATTCGTACATAAAGACCGCCCCTCAGTAAAATCACCCGCCGGCTCTAGAAAGGCAAAATGGCGTTTTAGGTGTTACAAAATTTTTAGTGTCGTTGTCAGAAATACTGGGTGAAGGCAACCTCCCCACCCCCTCTGCCTAAAAATTGTAAGTACGCTAATTCAAAGAGGCTATTCATTGAAATCGTGTATGAGTGAACCTTTCCATGCAATTTTTTACCGGATATACATCATTCTTTCAGTGTTTGTTTCCCTTTTCCTGCGATGCCCCCTCCCCCTCCCCCTCCTCTTCGACTAACATACATCCCTTTTTTGTTTTAACTACAAATGTGGTTTTAAGTTTGCTAGTGCAGAAACCATCAGTGCTTCAGTGCGCTTTACAAGGAGATAGCACCTCGCACATCTGGGACGGTCCGACTTTCATTTTAACACATTGACGACAATCTGAGCCACCGGCGGCTCACAACTTTTCGCGCTATTTTTTATACTGCTGCCGTCGGTTTTTTATGGATTATTTTTCTGTTCTCTAATTACCTGTGATAGGATAATGTCCAACAGGGATAAATAAAGGATAAAGGACGGCGTTACTCAATCCATTCTGGGATGCGCCAGCGCATTCTACTTCTACGGGATGTCGTGGAGGCCACATGAATGCGTATTTGGCCATACAATGACTTGCGGTGGCCAGCCGATGAACAAGTCAGCGCTTTATCTTTTCCAGACACGTCTGGTACCAATTCACCGACCCCGGAGGGATGGAAGGCTTGGTTGGCCTGGGCGGGAAATCCGAACCAGGAACCTGGTATCGGGTGCACGCGACAGTCGCGCCTCCTTCGACTGCGCTACACGCGCCAACAGGGATAAGCAAGAAAATTATCCTTGCTTTCATTGGATATATCGAATTAACTAATTCTATTAAAAAGAATTTACAAGGAAGGAGACCAACTCTACAATCAAATCAACTCAAGTCAGTATTTTTCCCCAAACTTTGGCCAAAGAGGTTATTTGGTGTGCTAATCACAAAACTGACATCCTCTTTCAAAATGTGTTTCGATTACGGTGGGTTTTATTTATTTATTTATTTATTCAAGGCATAGACCAGGGTCTAGCGTAAGCAAGTTACGGTAGGTGAGTACGGTTCGGTGAGTAAGGCTGGAGTAGCCACCTTGATGGTTTTCCGACCACGAAAGAGATCCCTCTCAACGCTTTTAGAAACCAGTGGCATTATGGATGACGTGGTGATTGCACAGATATCTGCATACTCAACATTAACAGTTACATTACAGTCGCCAAACTAGTACTCAGAATTCATTCTGGGACCTAACAATAGGGTGATAACTGGATGACTGATTAGACATGGTGGGTCCACACTTTTACAGGAATATTCAGTTTGTGCCAGCCTAGAAATCCTACTCCCAATGTGACACAGCTGGACAGTTCCTAGATGGTTTTCGAAGTAATAGATTTGTTTCAGCGTTCAATAAGTCACCCTAGTCAATAAAAACAACAGCTCATGGTAGATATTCGTGATGCTTCTTTAAAAAATGAATTGCATAACCCCTATGGATGAGTACCACACCTAACAAGTTAAAAGTTGAAATTTGCACCTTTGATCAGGAACACTGATGTAATCTTGGAGCAGACAACAGCATGACACAACCTTCACTGAACTTTTTGTTTCATTATATTGCGCTCTATGCTTACTAAATTTTTGGAGCTATTTGTAACTAGTTGATCAAGAATTTTATGATCATTCAAATGTTGAGTGCGCTTTCTTAGCATACAGTGCATACATCGCCTTGGTGGCACATTAGTTTTGCCCTGCGTCCAGCCGTTGTCATTTTTGAGTGCTTTTTTGGTAGTCTAACCACTTTCAAGAATAATAATACTAGAGTTGTCAAAAGTATTTCCCTCACAATAATATGAAGGAGAAGTCTTTTTCACTGATACGCTGATTAAGTTCAATAGAAAACTAGTGTGGAACAGTGCCCATTTCCGTTTCCGCCTTCCGGCGCAAAACAGGCGGAACACGGAACGGAACGGAAGAGCCCAAAATAGCCGGAAATGGAAATTCGGAACACGGAAACGGATATTCCGTACATCCCTAATTATGAGCCACCGGTGACGCATAGCGCGCGCGTAGAAACGCCTGGCGGCCTTCTGTCTCAAAACGCCAATGTCGTCAACGTGTTAATGAAAGCAAACATTCTGTGCGCGTGAAGTTGCACACTAGTCAACGGTAAAGAAAAATGTGCAAAGGAAAGAGATTTTCACTTAGTAGCTTCACGTAATCATTACTTCTACTGTAGATCAAACAGTTATCACATGTGAGTATATGATGCTGTCTCCCAGTGTAACTCAAAAAGGCTGCTTTCTTGCCCTTCGAAATATGAACATATGAGGGTGAGCAAAAAGTAGAGGATTATTTGTTTCGGAACTTGCTGGCACTGCACCAAGAGACACTGAATTCCCATTACATGCTCCCGAGCAAATTCGAGAGAGGAGTGGTGGGCATGGAAAACAGGGGCAGCACCAGGTGCAGCGCCCCCTTAATTTGAGGAACTAATTATTTCGGCGTACTACAAACAATTTTCAACGACCTTGCTATTAGGTTAGTGCAATAGAAATGCTAAATGTTGAGAAACGTTTTTTGTTTTAATATTGTTTCAACACTATTTTTAATAAACTAACCTTTCATAAGGTATTATACATTTTTGGAAAGCTTTTTATATGCGCATTCTAAGTATATGTGTGGAATGTAATTAAAGTCGCCTATTCAAAAATAATTTGGTTTTTATTCTTAGATGTTCAAACGCGATCTTTGTCAAAATTTCCGGCTTTGGATGATGAAGGGAGAGCTTCTTTTTGTTTTAGCAACTCCGCAAACTTCGCCAGTTATCACAAAGTATGTGGCTGTTCAATGGTTCCATTGACGCCCAATTAGTTACTGGTATTCCCAGTGTCTCTTCGAAGTAGAGACTGGCCGTTGACTATTCCGCGCTACGAGGGACACAACTTAGATAGCAAGTTTATGGTGAACACAAAATCAATGGTGAGGCAAACAGTAGAGCTGCTGGAGTCGTGTGTGAGATCCTTGTTGCTCGAATCCGCTCCTTATATGCACATCCGTTCATCAGGGCGTGGCTAAATTCAAATAGAAGAGTGGAAGACGGTGTGGCAGGCGATGACCTCTCCCGACGGTGGTGAATCAGCCGGTTATTCCACCGTGGGCACCGTCAACAGCGTGGATTACTGTAGGGAAGTGAGCCCAATCCAACAAGTATCCATTTGTCATCGCAACTCGTTCGAGAAACGAATCGTTGGCATTGCACAAAACCGACGGACCGGGACCGACGATATCTCAAAACGACGATTTTTCTGGCTTTCGGTCAATTTGACTTCTTGGTCTTCCCAATCTGCATGCAATGGCGAACAACTGCAGTGCGATCGACGCCGATCAGCTTCGACTGACGCTTTCAATAGATCGTTATCAACTGTTTGTGGATGGCTGCCATGTAGTTCGTCTTCGAGGCTGGTGTTACCGGCACGAACATTTTGGATCTAACGTTGTACTGTGCATTCGTTGACACTACCCTGGCTCCATGCTTGGTTGATGTTTCGAGCGGTTTGAGCAGATGTTCGGCCTCGGTTTCAACTCAAATAAGTAAATTTGACAAAAATCCCTTTCAGTCATCTAAAAATAAAAACCAGATTATTTTTAAAAATTGAATTAAATTTGATACACATATTCAGAAAGCGCATATAACAAGCTTTCCAACTGTGTACAATACCTTATGTTAAAAGTCTTGATGCAATCCCAATAAGGGAGGTCCACCTTACACATTTAACCTTTCACGACATTATCATACGATGTCGTCGTACACCATCATAAAAATAGATCATGGAAAGTTATCAAACAATTAATAGCACAATATTAATCGCTGACAAGGGAAGGGTCTGAAGCGTATGTCTGAACGGGGAGAGCGAGTCATATAGGGAGAATCCCCACCCCTCAATTAGTACATATAAAAATATGTTTACTTTTTGCCAAGTCGTTCTACCCATGGAGTAGTGGGTCCTTGAAGTCACAATAAGGTGGAATACGGCGCACCACGAGTTTAGGGGTCATGTACACACGCGATGCGTCTGCGGGCAAGTGGCTCGGAGCGCAGTGGAGGTGGCGTTGACTCGTGCGAGGAAGGTCGGGGGTTTGGTTCTTCTGCGCTGCTGCATTTTTGCATCTTAACTGACTGTTGAGATTTGGGGGATTCTGACGAATGCTGTGGTATTCAGCATGGTGATGTATAGATATTCAACACCAGTGATACACAGGTACAAAGTGCATGAAGCAGCACTGGGCACAATACGGGCAGCGTATAAAGGTTACAGGCTCTCACAGTCTGTTTCTATTCATGGATCAATGACCTCAGGAAAAAACATCCCGCTCGGATTTTCAAAAGAGACCAGGATGTGACGTCGGAGGTGGTTCAATTGAGAAACGAGGTGCGTGGATCCCGCAAATTAACCTAAATGACATCAATACAATCTTTCCCCCATCTTTGCCTGTCACCTGGAAATCAGGTTCTGCTGGAGATTTTCTTAAACCTAACACCAACATGTCTGCTGATGCTGAGTGGTGATCCACCTGCTCACGCTGAAGTGTGGCCCACCTTCAGACAAGGAGCCTCCGAGAGAAGAAATCAAGCTGGCCGAACGGAAGGCCCGCATACTCAAGGACTTCGAAGTACGTCAACTTGAAGTTGACGAAGACGTTGTGGTGAAAAAACCGATCAGTAATAAACAAGTCGCAAGAAAGGTACTCACCACAGCGTACAGCTAGAAAAGGCGCAGGAAACGTCTGTTAACGGTATAGACGCCAGAATCCTCCCAATCTCAACCAGTCAGTCGAAATGCAAAAAATGCAGCAGCGCACAAGAACCAAACCCCCGACCTCCCTCCCATGAAGCAGCCTCACTTCCGCTGCGCTCCGAGCCGCTTGCCGTCAGAGGCATCGCGAGCGTACAAGACCCCCCAAACTCGTGATGCGCCGTATTCCATTGTGATTTCAAGGACCCCTTACTCCTTGGGTTTAACGACTTGGCAGAAAATAAACATATCCTTATACTTATTGACAGGTGGGGATTCTCACTATATGACTCGCTCCCCTCGTTCAGATATACGCTTCAGACCCTTCCCTTGTGAGTCCACTAATTAATTTTTATTTATTAATTTATTCACGGCGTAGACATGAGTTTTCGTGTTACAAACTTCGCGCTAATATCTACCTCAAGATGGTCCATGGGAAACTTCATTGGTTACTGCCTAATTTATGTCTAACAGATAATGCAACACGACAAGAAAAATAAAAATTCAAGGAAAAATACGCGCTGCCCCACGCGGCGGTCACGTGAAAATCACGTGTGTTATGAAGAGGTTAAATAACAGTTGAAATGGAATCACATGCAATATAATGTACAACGTGAGGCAGCTACTAGACCTTCGGGGCAGCCCATGAGGTTGGGTGTGGACGAGCCAAGAGGACGTGGTGTAGAACGCACGTCCCGTTATAACGTGGACTCCCCTAGTTGGTATTGCACCTAGTTTGGTAAAGTCTTAGTCACTTAAAAAGTGTTCAAATCAATGAAGCAAGAAACCTGCATTTATTTTGCGTCAACCAAATATTTTGTGAAGATTTTTTCCAAAACACATAACATTTTCCGCTAGATCCTCGTTCTAACGTAATAAAAAAACACGAGAAAATGAGGTTAGCACGTCATGTCAGATGCTGTGGTGCGTGTGAGTGGAAGTGTGGTGTGACTTCCGAAGCAGAAGCAGAGTTAGTCAAGGGATCGGGTGCGATTGTAAAAATTCCATAGACTGTTAGCGACAATTGGCTTCAATTCAGCATTCACGTCACCTGGGTTTCTTATCCTGTTCGTCCTGCTACTGGTTATTGTTGCATCAGTAGGCGGATTCATAGCGCACAACCGTTTCAAAGAGCAGGTACGCTAGAACAAGTTCCATCTCCTTATGCAGACCGGAAAAACAACCCCGCATTCAGATGAAAAGACAAGCGGCCGACGAGGATGGCGCCACAAAAACTGGCGATGGTACTAGCACCAGTACTGGTACTACAACGAAAAAACGCTCGAAACATCGCAGAACAGGCCACCAAAAAACGCGAAACCGATAGATTGATTTATACAGTTTAAAATCTAATACTTACAAAGCAACCATTGTCATTTCTGTCTTCTTTTTTTTTCTAAATAAAGTAAAGTTTAAGAAAAACAAAAAAACAAGAGCATTGTGCTCTCCCACTCACACAAGGTCTTTGTAGGCTTTCATTTTCCGAAGGCATGCTAAATTCAGAGTGCATGGCCCAGATTCCACCTAGACTAACGAATCCTTCCATAACACCGGAGTCTGGGATTTGGTAGAGGACTTGCCAGAGAAAGACAGAGCACTGACTTATCCATCGGTTGACTACCACAAGTCGCTCTGAAGGACATATTACTGCTCGCGCCGCACGGTCAAAAGTGGGCGAAAAAAACGCCAACATGGCGTCGCAAAGCGTCGCACGCTCATAACTCCTTCAGTTTTAGGTTTCTTGAATAAAGGTTGGTACCATTCGATTTGCCTCTTCGAGATCTACACAAACATGTGTAAAACTTTACCGGAACGCCCGTATTTTCGCCGTGGGTGGTCCAAAATTGGCTGGACGGGCGATTAGAGCAGCTTATTTCCCAGGATATGCGTGCTTTCGGAGTATCTCAAAGATGGCGTACGTCGCCAGTGCTCTGTCATGCAAGGAATGCCCCGAGAGTGCGCCGTGCACAATGCACACAGAATCTAACCTATCAATCGAGTGGGCGAGCGCATGTCCCCTGCGCTTCTATCTTCTCTCACTGGGAAATGCGACGTTTTCAAGACTATTTCGAGCCGTTTGGAGAATGTTATCAGAAATTCTCCGCCACCCCACTCAGGATTAGCTCCAATCTGTCCCAGCGAAACTTTGTTGTACGCCGTGAACAATGCATACAGAATCGAACCTTTCAATCGAGGGGGGGGGGGACAGCTCGTAGACTGAGCGGTTGAGCACTTTTATCAGAAATTTCTTGCTGCCCTACTCAGGAATTGCACCAAGGCTGTCCAGCGAGCCTTTGGAGTGCGCCATGAACATGCATAGAGAATAGAACCTTTCAATCGAGGGGGGGGGGACAACTTGTAAACTGAGCGTTTGGGGAGTTTTATCAGAAATTTCTTGCCGCCCTACTCAGGAATTGCTTCAAGGCAGTTCAGCAAGCCTTTGGAGTGCGCCATGAACAATGCATACAGAATCGAACCTTTCAATCGAGGGGGGGGGGCGACCGCTCGCAAATTGCACGCGCGGGCGTTTTCGGAGCACAATAGCTCTGTCAAGTTGGAACCTTTTAGGTTGCAGCTTGTAGGTTTTGTGGGCAGTCGAACGGTCTGCTAGCACGCCAAAGCAGAATGGTTTAGCATAGGAGGGAGCAATGTTATAGGGGTGCGAAGATGCAGGTGAGGCTTGTGTGAAGCATTTTTTTCGGATTTCCGTGGACCACTGCGAGAAGACGCCACAAGCTAACGGCCTTTAAATGCGTACGCGAACAGAGCGCTTAAGGCACTTTACGACGACGTGCTCATAGCTCCTCAGCTGCCCAAACTGCCTAGCCTCAGCTGCCGTTTTAGAGCGGCGAAACCTAACGGTTAGAGTTTCTTGCTCTCCTACTCGCCCAGACTTGAGTCTTCGAAACTCGCAATGGCACCGTTCCGTTCAGCGTGGAAAGCGCTATCGAGCGGTATCAATTTCGACCGATTTTGGAAACATCAATTTTTGACTGTTTCGCATCGAGGACGAGGCCGCGGCGGAAGGACGATGACGTCATCGAAAAATCGATGTCTTCGATATTCGATAGAGCTTTTCATGCTGAATTGAAAGGTGTCATTTAGACTGGGAAAGCTGTAATCTGAACGTAACAGCGCGGAGAACATCTACCGTTGTTGCGCTAAATTGCACTCACGGGCGTGTTCGGAGCGCAATAGCTCTGTCAAGTTGGAACCTTTCAGGTTGCAGCATGCAGGTTTTGTAGGCAGTCGAGCGTTCTGTTAGTACGCCAAAGTAGAATGGTTTAGCTTGGGAGTGGGCAATGTTATAGGGGTGCGAAATGCAGGTGAGGCTTGTGTGAAGCATTTTTCCGATTTCGGTGGAACACTGCGAGAAGACGGGGCGAGCTAACGGCATCAGAATCCGTATTTGAACAGAGCACTTAAGGTACTTTACGGCGCCGGGATCAGGACTTCTCAGCTGCCTAAACTGCCTTAGCCCCACCTGCCGTTTTAGGGCGGCGGGCTTAGCGGTTGCAGTTTCCTGCCCTCTTACTCGTCCATATTTGGGTTTCCGACACTCCCGGTAACACCCTTTTATTCATAACGAAAAGCTCTATCGAATGGTGTCACTCTCGACCAATTTAAAAAAATCGATTTTTCGACAACATCGAGGACGTGGGTGCTTTAGGCCGAGCTGCGCGGACGATGACGTCATCTATAACCGGTGTTTTCGAAATTGGCCAAATTTCCTCGTGCAAACATCGTCCGTCCAAAATTATCTAGGGGTTATTTGGGGCGCTGATTACGAATCCGACGTTCGTTTTTAAAAATTCCGCGGACTTGAGCAGGTTACATCCCGTTCGAGGGTGGTCGGGTCAGGATCACCGATCACCCTCAGTTATCGCTATGAGCGGTCCCCTTGAGTAACCGTCCAAATGTACTTCGGCATCGTGTTTGGCACCCTGAATAAGTCCCCGACCCTGTACGAATTTCGAGCGAAATCGATGACCCTGACCTGACCATTCACAAAAAATCCAAAACCTACCGAAGTCGACGGAATTTTCAAAAACGGACGTCGGATTCGCAACGATTTTGGACGCAGTTTGCACGAGGAAATTTGGCCAATTTCGAAAATATCGGTTTTCGATGACGTCATCACCCGCGCAGCTCGGCCTAGCGCGCCCACATCCTCGATGGGATATTGTCAAAAAATCGATATGGCCTAAATCGGTCGAAATTGATAGCATTCGATAGAGATGTTCAAGCAGAACAGAAAGGTGTTATTGGGAGTGTCGAAAACCCAAATATGGGCGAGTAAGAGGGCAGTAAACTTCAACCGCTAAAGGCCCCTACAGAGTTCTGCGGCAGCGCCGCGTTCCTATGCTTAACCATAGGGCAGAGACGCAGAGCTCGCCGCCGGCGGCGTCCCTGCCCTATCCTAACCATAGCGGCGAGCGGCGTTGCCGCAGAACTCTGTGGGGGCCTTATGTCCGCTGCCCTAAAACGGCAGATGGGGCTACCGTTAGCTCCCCGCGTCTTCTCGCAGTGGTCCACCGAAATGGAAAAAAATGCGTCACGCAAGCCTCACCTGCATTTTCGCACCGCTCTAACATTGTGCCCTCCTAAGCTAAGCCATTCTGCTTTGGCGCGCTAGCAGAACGTTCTGCTGCCTACAAGACCCACAAGTTGCAGCCGAAACGATTCGGAATTGACAGAGTTATTGTGCTCCGAACACGTCCGCGCGTGCAATTTAGCGCAACAACGGCTGACGCTCTCCGCGCTATTACTCGCCCAGATTACCGTTTTTCCTATTCCAAATGAAACCGTTCAATTCAGCATGAAAAGCTCTATCGAATGGTATCAAGCGTGGCCCAACTCGAAGACATCGATTTTTCGATGACGTCATCGTCCTTCCGCCGCGGCCTCGTCCTCGATGCGAAACAGGCAAAAATTGATATTTCCAAAATCGGTCGAAATTGATACCGCTCGATAGCGCTTTCCATGCTGAACGGAACGGTGCTATTGGGAGTGTCGAAAACGCAAATATGGGCGAGTAGGAGCACAAGAAACTCTAATCGCTAGCTTTCGCCGCTCTAAAACGGCAGATAGGGCGAAGCCTGTTTAGGTAGGTAAGAAGTTCTGTTTCCGTCGCCGTAAAGCACCTTAAGTGCTCTGTTCGTACACGCATTCTGATGCCGTTAGCTCCCCGCGTCATCTCGCAGTGGTCCACGGAAATCGGAAAAAATGCGTCACGCAAGCCTCACCTGCATCTTCCCACCCCTATAACATTGCCCCCTCCTATGCTAACCATTCTGCTTTGGCGTGCTAGCAGACCGTTCGACTGCCCACAAAACCTACAAGCTGCAACCTGAAAGGTTCCAACTTGACAGAGCTATTGTGCTCCGAAAACGCCCGCGCGTGCAATTTGCGAGCAGTCGCCTCCCCCCCTTGATTGAAAGGTACGATTCTGTATGCATTGTTCATGGCGCACTCCAAAGGCTTGCTGAACTGCCTTGAAGCAATTCCTGAGTAGGGCGGCAAGAAATTTCTGATAAAACTCTCCAAACGCTCAGTCTACAAGCTGCCCCCCCCTCGATTGAAAGGTTCTATTCTGTATGCATTGTTCATGGCGCACTCCAAAGGCTCGCTGGACAGCCTTGGAGCAATTCCTGAAAAGGGCAGCAAGAAATTTCTGTTAAAAGTGCCCAAACGCTCAGTCTACAAGCTGTCTCCCCTCGATTGAAAGGTTCGATTCTGTATGCATTGTTCACGGCGCACACCAAAGTTTGAGTGGGATGGCGGGGAATTTCTGATAACATTCTCAAAATGGCTCGAAATAGTCTTGAAAACGTCGCAGTTCCCAGTGAGAGAAGATAGAAGCGCAGGGGGCATGAGCTCGCCCACTCGATTGATAGGTTAGGTTCTGTGTGCATTGTGCACGGCGCACTCTCTGGGCATTCCTGGCATGAAAGAGCACTGGCGACGTACGCCATCTTTGAGATACTCCGAAAGCACGCATATCCTGGGAAATAAGCTGCTCTAAGCGCCAGTCCAGCCAATTTTGGACCACCCACGGCGAAAATACGGGTGTTCCGGTAAAGTTTCACAATAACTTTGTGTAGATCTCGAAGAGGCGAATCGAATGGTACCAACCTTTATTCAAGAAACCTAAAACTGAAGGAGTTATGAGCGTGCGACGCTTTGCGACGCTATGTTGGCGTTTTTTCGCCAACTTTTGACCGTGCGGCGCGAGCGGTATTGTATGCTGCCAAGTTGTCTCCACGGTATCACATAAAAGTATTAGGTCGCAGCTTCCTATATGGCTGATTTCGACTGAAAGCTTCGACAGATCACAACTTTGCTAATTTTATTGATCGCAATAAGCACAGTTACAACTAGTACACTTTTCCAACGCGACATTAGCTGCAATATTCCATCATTGCAAAAAGCAGAACTACGAGAATTAATAAGACATAAGAAGTCATTTTCGACACCATATTGGTTGCTGAATTGGTGAATATGCTGGATGTGACAGAGTCTCCTATCCCGGTTCATTCAGTTTCTGGACAACAATTTTGGAACGTGCGGACATCGTGTGTCATCCAGTAGGATTGGGCCTCTTCGATTGACAGAAGCCGGCTGTTTTTCAATCGACTTCTTATGCATCACTTCAATTTTGGTACGGTACTTCTCCACTGTTATAATCTCTCCAGTCTTCAATAAATCGTACATTGTAAACCATGGTCTTCCTTGAATGGAGACTCGGTTTCGTCATCCCCTTTGGACTCTCATTCTTTTCCAGCCATTGTGCCAGAGCGTCGACGATTGTCAGAAAGGATACATTTTTTTTTGTAGCACGACACGATTCTGTAAAAAAAGCTGTAAAAAAGGCTTGCTTAACCATAGCTTTGAAGGTACATTTCGGGGAGGTGAGCACGGACGGTGCGGTGACGGCAGCGGAGTGCGGCGAACGCGAAGTTGTTACTTCTCCCGTAATCGCGGCAGCCACGGCATCGATCGAATGCGCCTCCTCTGCGAGGAACTGCCTTCGAGGTTGGTAGTGACCAGGTGGACCATTATAACACATGTAGGTTAGGTGGTCCGAGTGGCGGAGTGTGTTGAACTTCCCAGATGGACGCAGACGTGCCCTTCGGGCACGGCTTTGGCAAGGAAAGGAAATCCGGGCTTCAACACGTGCAGCTAAGGTGGACCGCGTGGCGGAGTTCCTCCGCATGCCTCATCTCAACCCCCTCTCCAACCTAACAGCTATACCTCACGGGCTCTGCCTGTGCGGCTCATCCTGGCAGTGCCATAGAAGGGGGCGGGTTCGTTTCGGGTTTGATTGGCTGTAGTGATTACGGTACAGTGCGAGAGTACGGTCGGTGCTCTGCCGTTACCGCACCCCCGCTCCGCTGCTCACCTACGCGACTTGTACCGCTTTGAGTTGGTCATCGTTAAGGAGTGATGGTGTCCTACGTTGGTCTTCATCTTTCATTTCCAGTTCTAGACCTTTCGAACCAGTGCGTTGTAACTAATTGTGCGTTCCTTAGGGAAATCTTCCCAAAATGCAGCGTTGATGTTATTAGCTACGGCAGCGGAGTTGTGTCCACTCTTCCATTCATATAAGCAGAGCACCCTAAGATCACGTTGAACCATACTGTAAAAACGACCTCAAAAACTCGGCAAGAGGCATTATGTCGCAACAGCTATAAATAGAAAGGAAGCAAAGATTCCGCGAAACCACTAGAAATCGAAGTAGCAGAATCAGCCACTTCATATGTAAGGACGAAATATAATGCACGGCACATCCCACTCGAGGATAGAGTTACGCCGACATTTATTCTTAACAACATATACATGAACTGGTTGTTCGCCCGCTCTATTCTCATTGCGTGCACCCCACACAAAGGTGAGCGTGAGATTTGCAGAAGATGTGCTCCACACATTACCCATTCCCTGATCTTCCGCTAGTTAGCTACACTCTCCACACGACCGACTGGTCGACATACCGGTCGAAAGATAACGCGGCTTATCGCTCACCATATTACTTGATAAGCCGCACTATCAGGGATTTCGGCTGTAACTTTCTCTGTTAAATTGCTGTAAATCGTTGATGATTCCGGCCATTGCACGGAAAATGTTGGAAGGTTCGAAACCATGGATGAGTGAATGTGGGGAATACTTAGAAATAGAATTATCTGTACAGTTATAAGCATGTACTGCTACAAAGATAATAACATCCCACGGATCATTTCTTTGGGTGGTGGTTGTCATAGCTATAAGCTCTTCTATGGTCCGGTTGGCGTGTTTGACTTGTCCGTTACTCTTGTGGGGCTAAGGTGTGGTAAGCCTGTAGTGAACCGCAATGGTTTTGAGCGTATTCTGAAAAGTTTCGCCTGGATGGTTGCTGCCTTGATCCATGACAAGTAAACGAAGAGAGCCAAAATGCGCAAAAAATTGGTTCATGAATGCATTCCTTGTGGTAATGGCTTAGGCTTAGGGCGGCAGAGCTCGCCTAGGGTAGGCGGGGACGGGGAACCGCCAGTCGTTCTCTTGGCCTGCTGTTTTAAGCCTTATCGGAGGGTGGAACGTTGTTTGTCGTGAACGGTCGGAGGGCGTGGATGGTTCTGATGATCATAGAGAAAGAGCTACTGTGTCTCCGAATGACTTCACGTTGTGGTTAAATCAGGGTCACCACCACAACAACAAATAAGTGAAAAAGGAAGACAAAATAAATCGAAAAGGTACGATCCCAATGCGAGGGTCCACCTTGTATCGGGACGTGCGTTCTACTCCCGTATATAGTGACTTCGTCACTACCATTTATTTGAAGGCTTGCCTCGGCAGTAATCGCAATATGGTCAAAATGTAGTTGTATTCTGGCTTTCCGCTTCTATCCTATCCTGGTTTCTTCTATCTTACCTCTTTCCCATGAGAAGCGTGAGAATTCTCATCCAAAGTGAATCTCTTGTTTCTTATGCCTCTCCCACTACACCATTATCTATGCCATTTTCTCACGAGCACCACATCCAAAAAGAGTATAAATGGCCGGCCGAAATTAGTACCGTCACTTATTCTTCTTCATACCCTGACTGCACTGCTTCTATTAGCTGCTTCCAGTGAATCTGTGAAGTCGCACATGGCATGGCAGGCGACACACACCGAACTGCTACACAGCACGCTTGGCGTACCCACCCGTCAACCGACCAGGGCTTCCTTGAGACTGTAGTGGCTGCCTCACGTTGCACATTATGTTGCATGTGTTTCCATTTCAACTATTATTTAAATATATGTGTATAAGGTATACCAGCCCTACTGAGATTGCAAAATCTGCAACAAATTTCAACATCTCTGGCAATCGCCGCAGCCAAGCAGTTGAGGCACTCGTTTGCTTAGGAGATGCGTTAGGACTTGACTTGACAAGAAGAAACGGGCTGATAAGGTGTAATGGGATTTATTGATTAAAATAGGAGTGCCAGATTGACCCTCCCCTGGCTCCATTTTGTAATAACTAGCGGCTCAGTTTATTAGCGCAAGGAAGAAGTGCCCGGAGACACGATCCCGTAGTGGGGAATAAAGTACACAATGCCTGTTTTCTATATGAGTCTATCTGGTTACTGAACAAATGATTGTGAAATATAAAACATATGAGCAAGTTAAATGTGAGGAGAATGTTAAATACATATAATGAATTGAAGTGTTACAATAAGGTTGCAATCATAATATGGAGGGTGCCATACGGTAAGAAGAAGAGAGAGGAAGGGAAGGCGCCGAAGCTCGCCTAGAGGGGAGGAGACCGCTATGCGTTTTCTTGGCTTGCTGTTTTGTAGCCTTTTCGAAGCGCGGAACGTTGTATTCCGTGAGTGGTCGGAGGGCGCGGATGGTCCTGATGATCATAGAGAAGCAGTTACCGTGTTTCCGAATGACTTCGTCTTTCTGGTTAACTCGGGGTCACTACATCTCACACCAATCAGAACTACCTGTCCTCTGGTACAAAACATTGCGAAAAGGATCGAGGAAAGGTCTGAGATGGGAACACGAACTTCGATGAGGGAGTCCTTGATGATCCAGTTAAGTCGGAAGATCCGTCGCTTGGCGGTGGCAGATTGAAGTATACAGATTCCAGCGGTTTCGCGTTCCTTCCACACAAACAGTTGATATTCCAGGATACAATCTTACTTTTAAAAAGTCTTGCTGGTTATTGTTGTCCTCCGCCTTTGCTTTAGCTAACTGACAATTTTGATAGAAGAGGAGATTCTTATATTAGGTACATTGAAGACTTATGCTATGTGCATTGGCTAGTCTTCAGAGTGGCAGTGCTCAGCGCGAATAATGTAAACTGTCTTCATACGAATTCACATGAAAGTAGCTGTTGAAGACCATCAAGGACGGCGACAGCGAAAATAGTAAAGGGACCTTTGAACTTAGACATAATCATACTACCCATAGTGCCCTCTTTCCTTAATAATATTTGCTGGCCGACTCAGAAATCGGGCAATTTAGTTCATCCTAAGTACGATTTTGGATAGACTGGGCAGATATAATATTATGAGTTACCTCGTTCTAAACTTTTTCAGTAAGGGTGTTAGTTTCCTACGTAATCTTGTTCGTCATCGTATTTTCACATCAGAAGTTGGAGAGCTGGTGTCGGATTCATCAACGACTTACATAACTTCAATGGAGAATTCACAACGGAAAACTCAGCCACTATAGTCTCAAGGAAGCCCTCGTGGGTTGGCGGGTGGGTACGCCAAGCGCGCTGTGTAGCAGTTCGGTGTGTGTCGCCTGCCATGCCATGCGCGACTTTTACAGATTCATTGGCAGCAGTTAACAGAAGCAGTGCAGTCCAGGTATGAAGAAGAATAAGTGACTGTACTAAGTTCGGCCGGCTATTTATACTCTTTTTGGGTGTGGTGCTCGTGAGAAAATGGCATAGATAATGGTGCAGTGGGAGAGGCATAAGAAACAAGAGATTCACTTTGGATGTGAATTCTCACGCTTGTCATGGGAAAGAGGTAAGATAGAAGAAACCAATATAGGAAAGGAGAGGGAAGCCAGAATACAAATACATTTCGACTATATTGCGATTACTGCCGAGGCAAGCCATCAAATAAATGGTAGTGACGAAGTCACTATATACGGGAGTAGAACGCACGTCCCGATACAAGGTGGACCCCCGCATTGGGATCGCACCTTTCCGATTCATTTTGTCGTACTTTTTCACTTTTCTAGCCTCAGTAAAATTCCAGCGGAATCCATCTTCTGTACACGTCTAAATAAACATTTCAATACAACTTAAACAACATCGTGCATGCATGAAGAAATATCCAGAGAAATATTAAGAAAAATCATACAGCAAGTAGGCCGTACGCCGCATGCGTGACTTGGTCATTTCTACGTATCGCATCTACCTACAGTCAAGCAATCGATGGGCAGACGTTTTGTACTATGACGTGGGAGTATGCTAGGAACCATTCATTTAAATGAGAATATCCGATGGAGCCTTTGACTACAACTGGATTTTCATCATCTCACCTCAACGACAGAATAATTGCATGTACAAGTGATTATTGTTTTTGGTACAAGTCGCGTAGGTGAGCAGCGGAGCGGGGGTGCGGTAACGGCAGAGCACCGACCGTACTCACGCACTGTACCGTAATCACTCCAGCCAATCAAACCCGAAACGAACACGCCCCTTCTATGGCACTGCGGGGCTCAGCCGCACAGGCAGAGCCCGTGAGGTATCGATCAACGGTCAGCTGTTAGGTTGGAGAAGGGGTTGAGACGAGGCATGCGGAGGAACTCCGCCACGCGTTCCATCTAAGCTAAACGTGATGAAATGGCCTACAACCCGGAGTTCCTTCCCTTGCCAAAGCCGTGCCCGAAGGGCACGCCTGCGTCCATCTGGGAAGTTCAACAAGCTCGCCACGGATGTCACTCAACCTACATGTGCTGAAATGGTCCACAACCCGGAGTTCCTTCCCTTGCCAAAGCCGTGCCCGAAGGGCACGTCTGCGTCCATATGGGAAGTTCAACAAACTCGCCACGGATGTCACCCAACCTACACGTGCTGAAATGGCCCACAACCCGGAGTTCCTTCCCTTGCCAAAGCCGTGCCCGAAGGGCACGTCTGCGTCCATATGGGAAGTTCAACAAACTCGCCACGGATGTCACCCAACCTACACGTGCTGAAATGGCCCACAACCCTTGAGTTCCTTCCCTTGCCAAAGCCGTGCCCGAAGGGCACGTCGGCGTCCATTTGGGAAGTTCAACAAACTCGCCACGGATGTCACCCAACCTACACGTGCTGAAATGGCCCACAACCCTTGAGTTCCTTCCCTTGCCAAAGCCGTGCCCGAAGGGCACGTCGGCGTCCATTTGGGAAGTTCAACCAGCCCCGCCACGGGTCCACCTAAACTACATGTGTTAAAATGGCCCACCTGGTCACTACCATCTTTGAAGGCAGTACCTCGCAGAGGAGGCGCATTCGATCGATGCCGTGGCTGCCGCGATTACGGTAGAAGTAACGGCGATTTCGCCGCACCCTCGCGGCCGCTACCGCACCCCGCCGCCGTCACCGCACCCTCCGCTGCTCACCTCCGCGACATGTACCTTGTTTTTTAACCACTATTCAAGTGTGTGGACCCACATTGTGACTGCACCCTCTCCTCATTTATCAATGCTGTTTTAGGCGCCTTTTATACTCCCGCCGCGGCGCGGCGCGTCAATTTGGGGAGCGGCGCGGCCAGTCGCGCCGCGCCTCGAATTTGACGCGCCGCTGCGCGATTGCAGTTAGAAAGGGGAGCGCCAGCGACGCGCGGCCACGAGCTTCTGCGCACTACGGTCCGTGCTCCGGAAACGGTCCATGAGTCATTGAGGGAGCAAAACAGAAAGGATTCATCTGGCTGATCAGCGCAATGCATCTTGTCAATGTTTGTCATGGGATTCCTGTGGGGAGCGACGAATCCTCTGTTAAGCCTGGAGTCGAAGTCGTTCGCTCAACTTACGGTTGAAACTGGTGAGTGCGGTATTGAGTCGAATTCCCTGCAATGCAAACGGCTTTAAACCACTCTTTATTTTGCGATATGTGCGGGTCCAAAAGTAAAACTGCTGGAAGCTACTCATCGTCGAGAATCACTCAAAATTCTTTCTCATATGGCCATTCTGGGGTCACTGTGCACTAAGCATATCTTTGGCGTGGTATATGAAGCTTCGTGAATGTCTACAGATCTCCATTCTCTTCCTAGGTTACAGAAAGTACGGGCTAAGGTTATGGTCACCGATTTCGCCCAAACTTCCTAATCATGCAAACCTAGTAATCGTCTGTAACTTCAAAAAAACGATGTCAGACTCGTGATCAGCACCCCTAAATACCCCCTCCTCCTTCCCAATAGGAGAAGTTTGGTCGAAGCGGTGAAATCTCCCACCCTACACCGAGTCTGCCGCGGCTGATCGCGCCGCGCCGCGCCCTTCCCCTCAGCGGCGCGATTCGCCGAATACCGTAACCCAAAATTCCGTCAAGTGTGGTGTTTGCGGCGGCGGAGCATAAAAGCGATGCGGCGCCGCCCCGCGGCGCGAAAAATCGATAGCTATGCCGACCATCACGCCGCGCCGCGGGGCGGCGCAAGTATAAAAGGCGCCTTGGGCGCATATCCAACCATTCGGCCATTATCAAAACTAGAGGACATAAAGTCTGCGTGGTTGTACTTGACGTTGCATGGTTTTTTATTCCTATCATTTTTATGAGAGCATCAGGTGGACTCACCTCCCCTTCCCCTCTCCACCCGTCGACTCGACTTGCTTCATTTTTCACTGATCAAGAGAAAACAACTAACACAATCATAGATTTCTCTAGTAGTATTAATCATTTCCTTGGGAGGACGACGACCGATCAATACTCGCGTGCATTCCATACCATGTTTAAGGTTCCGATTCCGAACAGGCCAGCTAAGCCCTCTGTTGGAACTATTAGATTGTAACGAATTAAATGGCACTGGCTCGCACCATTTTTTGGCGCGTCTTTACGCGTTTGATCAAGAACAAACCGTAACAAGTGGCATATCATTTAGAAGCGCAAACTTTGCTCTACCGGTGAGTATCAAATTTTCTATGTAAAAGTGGGAAAACTTTAGAGTTTTATTGACTTTTTTGCAGATGGACAAAAGGGTAATCCGAGGCATTTACTTGTATGAATTCAAGCTGGGCACTACAGCTAAGGAGGCGGACGAGAAGATCAACGCCGCATTCGGTCATGGATGTTCCACAATTCGGATGGCGTATTGTTGGTATCAGAAGTTCCGGAATGGAGATGAGAGCTTGGAAGAACATGAAGGTCGTGGGAGGCATAGTGATGTTGATGAGGACAAGCTGAGAGATGTGGTAGAGGAGGATCCACACAAAGGTACCAGGGAGATAGCGAAGGTTCTAGGCGTCAGTCACAACACAGCTGCCCGGCATCTGAAGGAAATTGGAAAGACCAAAAAGCTGGAAAGATGGGTCCCTCACGAGCTGTCTGAGGAGCAAAGAAACCGACGATATGAGATCTCGTCCGCACTGCTTCTACGGAACGAAACGGACCCATTCCTTGATCGCATCGTAAGCTGTGACGAGAAATGGATAATGTACGACAACAGGCGACGATCGGCACAGTGGGTGGACAGCGATGAGAGCCCCAAGGTTTTTGCGAAGCCGGAATTGCTCCAAAAGAAAGTAATGGTGACAGTATGGTGGTGTTCTCTGGGAATTATTCACCACAGCTTCCTCCCTCCTGGTGAATCCATCACGGCAGAGAAGTACTGCATTGAAATTGAAGAAATGATGAAAAAGTTGAAGGATATCCGGCCGGCCTTGGTAAACCGAAGGCGAGTTCTCCTTCTGCACGACAATGCTCGCCCCCATGTAGCACGAATGACGTTGCAGAAATTGAATGAGCCGAGCATTGAAACTCTACCACATCCTCCGTTTTCTCCCGACCCCTCCCCAACAGACTACCATTTCTTCAAGCATCTTGGCGACTTCTTGGTAGGGAAAATATTCAAATACCAACAGGATGCCGAAAGTGCCATCGAAGATTTCGTCAATTCCAGAACTTCTGCTTTTCATGCTACTGGGATAAAAAGCTTGTGTCACGTTGGCAAAGATGTGTAGAATCAGAAGGTTTTTATTTCGATTAATAAACTTGCCTACAAGCTGAGATATTAACTGTTTAAATTTACAGTGGTTCAGTGCCATTTATCTCGTTACAACCTAATAGAAGAAATAAAATACCATTTTGGTTTAGTAACATGTATCTCAGTTGATTACAGCAAAGTCGCTAAAACAGCAAGCCCAAGTACGCATTTGCGTCACCGTACGCTATCGCGCTATCCTATGCGTCGCAGTCATGGTCCAGCGTTTTATGTGGCATTATGGATCGTAGGCAGCGCGACAGGAGATACCCGGGGGACGGTTAAGAGGTACACCGCCCCTGTTGGGGGGAGGGGGGGGGGCGTGCGATCTTCCTCTCATCCCTCTTGTTCACCCACCCCCGACCCTTAGGCTTCACCGAGAGTCTAACGGCTGCTTAACAAACCCTTTGACACGCAAACCAAAAGTTTCGGGTCTGCAGAGCAGCGGTGTGCCTTCTGACGCCACGCCGCCAGCAGGGGCGGGTGTACCTCCTGTCGCGCTGCCGGTACACCCGCCCCTGCTGGGGGCGTGGCGTCAGAAGGCACACAGCTGCTCTGCAGACCCGAAACTTTTGTTTTGCGTGTCAAAGGTTTTGTAAAGCAGCCGTTGGACTCTAGGGAAGCCTAAGGGGATGGTGGTGGGTGAGCAAGGGGGATGAGAGGAAGATCGCTCGACCCCTAGGAGCAGGTGTACCTCTTGACCGCTCTCCTGGATCGTATAGGGTTGTGAGTAAAAATGTTTGAGATTACTAAAGTTAACAACCGTTCTACAGCAGAGTGAGTTAAGGATACAAAGAATGCATACGGTTGACCGAATCTGTGACTATAGCCATAGGTCGGTACAATCCAGCTTGGTAGTGGCCGGTCTTAAATGATTTCATAAGGCCTATATCATACCACCGTTCACCCCGAGAGAAGCCTAATGATAAGCTCCCATATCGATCGCGCGAAACAATGAGTCGATAGCCTATCATTAGGCTTCGCTCGGGGTGAGCGATGGTATGACATAAGCCTAAGAACAGAATGTGTTCAGTATTGCCATATGTTGAGTTCACTCATTCCATAGAAAATATCTAAAACAACGAAATCAAAATAAAAATGATAGAAAACATAAGAGTAAACTGCATTTGTGAGCTACGTTAGTAAGCTTGCAAATCATTAGGGCGTGAAGAAATTCTCCTGTCAATCTCATTCTGCTCACGTGGTACTCCCGTGCGGCCGCTGAACGCAGTGCTCTGTTCAGTTTATTCACTGCTGTTTCTACTTCGGTCGGTTGGACCATCTGCTTTGCTGATAAAGTGAGGAACCTTGTGGCAGGTTCAGATTTGAGAGCAACTGTTATCTAAGCCAGCCGAACAGGTAATTTCGGAGGTTTCTGCTGCCTAGTGCACGACATTCCGTCTTTATTGATCGAGGCTGCGTCGAGCGGATTTCCTGACCAACCTACACTATGGCGCCCATGAAGCTCTCACAGAAACCGAGCAGAACCACGATGGCTGACGATGAAGGCAGGAATGTGGAGTCGGACGAAGTTACGAGCACGCTGGAGCAACTTCAGACAGATAAGAAAATTCCCGGATTTATGAATACACTCATAAATCATATGTTTTCTGTTTAAAAAGAGTTATCCTTCGTTTTGGCCAAAAACCAGGAATTGCAGGACCAAGTGAGTAGTCTGTATCAAGAGAATTTAGAACTCAAGGCCGCCCTTGATGCTGCTTAAAGAAAAGGGGGAGTACGTTCTTCAGAAGATGCCGTTCCCATGAGTGTATTGTCTCAGGTCGATGAAAAGCAGCGACAACGTTCTGTTGTTATCTCCGGCATCGCTGAGTCCTCAAAGCCTAAGTCGACTGAGCGTGCCATAGACGACTTCGAATTTGTAAAGAATGTTCTTAATCATCTTGATGTGGAATGTATCCCCCAACTAACATACCGACTTGGGAATCCTCTAGAAGGGCGACCCCGGCTTTTGAAGGTTATTTTACCTAACACATTTTATCAATCTCTTGTTCTTAGACGAGCTTCTCGACTACGTACCTTCCTCTCGAAGGGGGTCTATATTAGACCTTCCCTAACTAGAGAGGAGAGAGAACGGATTCGTCAAGCTCGGCAAGCGCGTCGTAATGCTCATGATGTTACTAATCTCAGTAATCTAACTGGCCCACTGAACATGTCTCCGGTAAACTAACGAGCTCTCTTCGGATACCAGTCCCTGACCTAAATTGCCTTTATTGCAATATACGCTCCATCCAAAAGAACACTGTGCCCCTCAAGTTCGTTATCAAATGCTTGAATTGTGATGTAATCGTTATCACAGAGTCTTGGCTGGATGACACAATAGATCTAGCACCAATTCTAGGCGATTTTCGTCAAGATTTCTGCTATGCTAGATGCGATAGATTATATAAAAGAGGTGGCGGCGTCCTAATTCTTCTTAGGAATTCTACAATATTTTAGAAAGTATGGTGCAAATCAGTTCCAGACGCTTTCGAAATCCTCTGCTGTGATTTAGTCTTTATGCAATACAGCCTAAGGCTAATTGCTGTTTATAGAGCTCCTAGTTCATCCCTGTATAGCACAATACTGTTAGCCAAGGTACTAAGCGATCTCTGCTCTTGCAAAACACACTGTGTCATATTAGGTGACTTCAATTTGCCAGACATAGATTGGTCAAAGGGCTACCCAGGATCTATGGCGTCACAATGTTTTATTGATATGTGCAAATCATGCAAACTAAATCAAAACGTTTTGACACCAACTCGATATGGTAATGTACTCGATCTTGTTCTCAGTAGTCATCCAAATCTAGTAAAAAACTTAGTTGTTATATCACCGGTAGGTTCCAGCGATCATTCAAGCATCTCCTTTAATCTCCAAGGTTTTGTGAACAGATCGGCATACCGACTACGGAAGGCTTTTCATAAAGCCAACTACGACCTAGTATGCCAATTTTTATTCTCTGTAGACTGGAGAACAGTTCTGGAACAACACACTAGTGTAAACGATAAATATGAGTTGTTTCTGGCCATCCTTCATGATTGCATCAAACAGTTCGTTCCAACGGAAAAGCTGCCAAGTAACTTTTGCAAGCTTCCTCCTAACTTACTTAAGCTTTTTGAACTGAGGCAAAGAACGTGGCTGAAATATCAAAATAACCCTAGTTCGGATAATATTAATCGTTTCAAAACTGTGAGCAATAAGTTCGACCGAGAATTGAATCGGTACAACAATTATATCGAAAGGAAAATTCTTGAAGATGCTAAAAAACCATCTCTTTACAGATTGCTGAATTCTGTCCTAAAGCGGACTTGTCGAATTCCTTCCTTGAAAGATGATGGAGGAGTTTCAGCTGTAACTGACCTATCCAAAACTTCTATGCTTGCAAAATTTTTCAAAAAGTCCTTTTCGGAGTGCCACAATGATATTGAGTCATCTAGTACTGCAAGCTCTTCCTTCTGTATGGAAAATTCCATTTGGTTCTACAAAGAGGAAATTTATGCCGCATTATGTACTTTACCTGCATCATACACCGTTACCCCAGATCACGTACCACCATACTTTATCCGTAGAGTTGCTATTGCAATAGCGTACCCACTTGAGCACATATTCAATACTAGTTATATGTCAGGAGAAGTACCTTGTCGTTGGAAACACGCATTTGTTACACCTATTCCAAAGAAAACACCCCACCAAGTTGTCTCTAATTACCGTCCCATTAGTATTACTTCCGTTTTTGCTAGAATTTTCGAAAGAAAACTGAAAGCTGCTTTTGTGACTCATCTTGAGCCAAATTCTTTAATGTCCAATGATCGACATGGCTTTCGAACTGGAAGGTCCACTGAAACGTTGATGTTGTGGACGCTTAATGACTGGACACATGCGCCTGATCAAAAAGTGGATGTGGATGTTGCCTATTTTGATTTTATGAAAGCGTTCGACAAGGTCCCATCTGTTGTTCTGATCAACAAGCTTAAAGGAATAGGAGTCCAACCAAGATTAACTGAGTGGATAAAAAATTTCATATCTCATAGGACCTTCCAGGTTAGAGTTAACGAGTCATTCTCCAAATCGCTACCAGTGGTGTTCCTCAGGGTGAGGTTTTATCCCCAATTCTATTTTCTATTTATACGGCGGAAATTCCCTCATTAATTAATCAATATGCTGTTACGTGTAAGATGTTTGCGGACGATACAAAAATTTATAAGAACATTACAAGCGGGGAAGACCACACTGCTCTGCAATCTACAATAAATGCTATTGTCGATTGGTCAAAAAAGTGGAAGTTACAACTGTCGGGGCCAAAATCACAGGTTCTTCACCTCGGACAGCAGCATAATAGGAACAACTATCACATTGGAGAGTTAGCCCTTAACAATGCTGATAGTTTGCGTGATCTTGGATTCATTTTAGACTCAAAACTTTCCTTTAAAGATCACTGTGAAGTCATAGCAAAGAAGGCTGATAGAGTTGTATGCAGTATATTTAAGGCACTACGAAAAAATTCTGTTGTTCATTTATTGCTAGCATATAAAGCGTATGTTAGACCTATATTAGAGTACGGCGCCACTATATTCAATCCTAAGTGCAGGCGAGAAATTGCTAGGCTTGAATCTGTACAAAACAGCTTTACCAGGAAGCTAGGGATAAGAGTTTATGGCTTGGACTACGCCGCCATACCATCAGCGGTTAAGAGAAATCAAATTTTAACTTGCGCAGTCTTGCCTGTCGCAGAAGAAAGTATGATGATAATCATGATGTACAAGTTGCTAAACGGTATGCTGTGCCTTTCACTTCAAGAATTTTATTCAATTTCCCCTTCTAACACAAGGGGTGGGCAGTGGAAGATCCAGATTCCTAGAGCAAGAAGTAACGTAAGGTCTTCGTTCTTTACTAGTCGAACCGGCATTGAATTCCTGAGATTCTCCAAGAAAAACAAGTTGCCAAATTCATTAAGGCAATACAAAATATTAGTCGACCGGTATCTCCAGGAAGCTTGTTAGTTGCCATCCACCTAGAGAGCTTGTTTGAATCATGAATACTACTAGTGTTGCCTGTTCTTTTTTAATTCCATTTTCTTTTACACTGGATTGTAGTTTGTTGATGTTGTTATATTTAATCGCGTGGTTATCCACGTTTATAATAAATAAATGAATTTGTGCGGTTCTGATACTGTATTCAAAGCGTTAATTGATTGGTGGTGTCCTGGCCCTAATGGTGTCTGCTCTGTCTGCTAGACGATGATCCGTTTTTGTGTCAATTTAGTTAGGAGGTCCTTCCTCCCTAGATTTGTACCGAGAACGCGTCTTTCTAGGTTAACACCTTCCGAGTAGAAACTCAGAAACAGGGTCTAATGAGCAACCAAGTTGGTGTAGTTAACTTTGTTCCGAATGTTGTTGCATGCTTAGCGTGTTTCGTCATGTCGTGAGATTGTTTGAGAGCAATCACAACCAGCTAGGATTGTACATAAGTCTCATCGCTTCAGGGTCAAGAAGCTTAAACATTGACAGTTGCTTCGTAAAATGGTCGAGTAGCGCTAAAGTGTATCATTATCCTTTGAGTCTTATCAGTGCTCCTGTTTTATAAGCAGCGCGAGGGAGGTTGGCATACTCATCGACCAGGTGCTTGCAACCAGCGCTCTTACCTCATACCATTTCGTAACGAATTCCTTGCTGGGCTGTGCCCCGTTGCAACGACATCCTTCTGGGTTGTGCAAATGCAACCATCGCTGTTTTTCTCAAGCGAAGAATGAGAACAAGTAAGGTTAGTTGGAACAAGTTTGCATTCAGAAACCCCACAGAAATAGAGATATTTAGGTCGTCAAGAAAGCCGATCATGAGTCAAGGACTGACACGAGCAGGACAAAGGTAGTGAAACTACGAGCAAGGCGAGGAAACCAGCCAGCGACCGAGAGATTGCTATTCACTAACCAGAAGATGACGTTTAAAAGTTACAAAACAACCACTGTCATTTCTCATTGTGTTCCAATAAAATTAGACAAAAAGCTTTTTTCCACTTGTCACCTTTAGATTCCGCTATCTGGACCGTTTTGTGAAGTACACCGTGGAGAAGTAGTGCAGTACGTTCGAAATTCTCAGCTCTAGGTGGAAGCTTAGAGCAAGCGCCCATTCTTCTATATAACACCAGACGTTTGGAGGCCGCGAGGCCGCTGAACGTCTGGTAAAATAAATAAATAAATAAAGGCGTAGTGAGAGTCAAGTACGCGCACACTTGTCGAACGAGGCCTTTAAAAAGTTCTCACGAATGCTGCGCAAAGAATGATCTGTGGAACGACTTCTGGATCTAGACGAACGTTGTACGACGTCACGTGTTCTGAATCCGGACGCATGTTGATATCGTCTGTGACACATATGCTGAGCCCCAACGCACGTGTAACGACTGATTCCACCTTTGCTGGTCCCTTTTACTGATCCCCTCTTCATTGGTCACTCCTCACCCCTGTTACGGGTCCCCCTCACCGGAACCTTCCCTGCAGTTGTCCCTCTTAGTGATCCCCTCTTCACTGGTCCTCCTTTCCACCCCCCCCCCCCTCCCATTATTGGACCCTCCCCTGCAGTGATCGCCTTTCTGGTCCCCTCTTCATTGTTCATTGGCCCTCCTTCACCACTACCCCCCCCCCCATTACATTACTAATGTGGGGGGGGGGGGCGGGAGTGGAAAGGAGGACCTGTGAAGAGGGGACCACTAAGGGGGACCACTGCAGGGAGACCACTAAGGGAGACCCCCATTACTGGATCCTCCATTGCTGGTCCCCATTACTGATCCCTCTTCATTGGTCACCCATCCGTGAGATGTCGTCTGAACCGGGACACCCCACGATATCGATGAGACCACTTCTTAACCCAAGCATCCATTCCGCGACATCGGTGACACCTTTTCTGAACCTACACACCGACTGCGCGGCATGGGTGACACAACTCCTAAACCAGGACGCCTGTCGAGCGACGTCGGTAACACGTCTTCTCAAACCTTTCGTCCTTTGCGCGACATCGGTGACACATCGCCTGGATCCGGACCCCACTTCGACGACATCGGTGACACCTCTTCTGAACCTAGACACCGACTGCGCGACATGGGTGACGCAACTCCTGAACCTCGACGCCTAAAGAACGACGTCGGTAACACGTCTTCTCAAACCGATCGTCCTTTGCGCGACATCGGTGACACGTCTTCTGACGCACGCGACACGACGTGGGTCACATCTCGTCTCAACCCGGACGCCTGTCACTCGACGTCTATGAAAGGCCAGACGGACCGACGGAAGGACGGATGAACAGACGGACGGACAGACGGAAGGACAGACACAACCGCTTACTCTTTTATATATAGTAGGATCCACCAAATTCCTATAAAAGGGTTCAAAATGAAAACTATAGGCACAGCTGCGTAGACACTGTAGCCATCCCCCCATGTATAAAAGAGGAAGGGTTTTTTGTCCGATATTAGCCACCCACAATTCGTATACTGCTTAGCTAGCCAGTTGCTTGACAGTTGTCCAATACCGTTGTTTACCATCGACTTCCTGATGTAGGGTGATTTCGAAAGAGGTCTCCTCCCATACGTGTCTAGTGGTCATACCTCAGTGTTCCTTCCCAGCTCTCCTGTGTGGTGCAACCTTCCACTATTTTTGCCGCCATACTTTTACCACTATCCCACTGCCAGGGCTGCTACTACAGAAACCGGCAATCTTTTTTGCACTTTTTTACTATTATTTTGCATCGCAGATTGCATTTCTTGCGTTCAATTTTCCTCTATGTCTACAGCCCTACCTTGACCATTAATTACCCCGCTACCAGGAAAGGTACGACTCCAGGGCTAGAGTCATCAACCTGCATTCAATTGTCCTCTATGTCTACCGCCCTACAGTGACCACTACCCCACTGCCAGGGAAGCTACGACTCCAGGGCCGGATTCATCAACGCTTACCGGTCGGTAATGGTGAAAAGCAGGCCACACCTGATACTGATGAATCTCATATCAGGTGCTTCGACGGTACTTTTCACCGTTACCAGCAGGAAAACTGTTGACGAATCTGGCCTCAAATACCGAATCTTTCTCCATTGAGCACAATGACAGCTGGTTACTCCTTTCCGCACTTCTTTGGTATCAAAACTAGGGATGCTTCCTTACTCAGCGCCGGTTGCCGGCGAAGCCGGCTAGCCTAGCGTGGCTCGCCCGGCCAGAGTCGGGTGCGGGCGAAGCCCGCAACCGACGCTGGTAGAAGGATATGTAGGCTTGCTGCGGCTGAGGTAAAGCTATCATTTATGGTAAGGATACGGGGTGGAAACCCGCCCTAGACTTGTACTCGGATCTACGCTACAAATCATCTCAACCCGAAGACAACTGCGTCTATAGCTTCCACCTAAGTACAGGTGGAGAAGTCTAGTCGAGGTCGATAGCCATCGAGCCTAACCAGGCACTGACGTGGCAAAGTGCCAGCGCTTGCTCACGCCATCCGAGCCGTTTTCATTGGAGCACGTTTTCGTCGCTCAGTAGTAGTCGGCAGCGTAGGGAAGGGACTCCAGTGGTAGTCGGCAGCCTAGGGAAGGGACTCCAGGGTGAGTGCGATCCAAGCTGCTCATGTGGAAACTGCTTTCGTCGCCCAGTGGTAGTCGGCAGCCGGGTTCTGCGCTCGAAAAGCCACCAGGCTAGGGAAGGGACTCCAGGATGCGGTGCAAAAATTATACACCGAAGAAGAACCGAACCCCGGCCTCTATCGCATGCAGTACGCCTCTATCCACCGCCCCACGATCCGCTTGCAGTGCGTGTCAACGCGGGCGTATAAGAAAGACATCGATCGAACGCGCACGTGGAGGCCGACGCGATCCACGACGCAACGGCAACAGCCACACGCTACAGTATCGCGGGTTGATGGGCAAACCTGCACATCAACACCACGACTCCATGGGCTGCGGGACATTATGTACGAATGGTCGCCGCGGACGCGGCGACTCGCGCGGCGAGCGCGGCAGAAGACGTTGCAATTCTTTGACTTCAGCGGCCAGTGGTATCTAGACCTGCATCAAAACTTGCACATCAAGGGCTAGAATGTGTATACAAAGTCAGTTTCACTGCGATAGTGGGTCATATTTTCAGCTTTTCCTGAAGAAGCATCATATAAAATTGAGCATTAGAACGTTGCTTAGTTTTATAACTCGAACTCAATTTCTGAACAAGAGCATGTTTTCCCCCAGCTTCTGCAACAGCAGAAAGGGATATCAACAACTCAAACCTAGCGTCTGCAGCAAGTCATGAGGCACAGCCCCCACGACCGCAGCGGAGCTCATCGCGCCCGCGACAGTCGACGTCGCGGGCGCGACGACCATTCGTACATAAAGACCGCCCCTCCGACTCCATGGAGTGCATCAGCAGAATTTGCCTAGGTCTAGGTAAGACCCTCGAGGTCGAACTCGCGACGCATGTGCGATTCGGGCGCAGGGTTTGCGTTTCCATTGAGGCACCCTTCAGTATCTTTAATCACGGATCACTCTGTTCCGTAAATAGCTACCTACTGGTCGGAGAAACGCTCTGGAGACGTTTGGGTTCAAGAGAAGACGTGTCACAGTGTCGCGTCAAGAAAGTCGGAGGATAAGTAGGTAGAGAACAGGAGAGGGACATTGGGAAAGTAACAAGGAGGAAGACAGACCAGCAAAGGGGAGGGGTAACAGAAGGTACATTGTTTCAGGTCGGCTAACCATTAAGAGGAGGCGGTTCAATATGGGGACAATGAAAAAATAGGAAGGGTGACCAATATAGGTGGACCAGCGAGATGAACTGGTAGAAGGGACCAGTCGCCCAGATTGAGGGACTTTTAGCCATGAGCGCGGAAGACCAGTAAGAAGCGGCCAGTAAATGAGGAGGAGGGCAGTAAGGAGGACCACGAACGAGGTAGCGGAGGGGTGGAGGTGTCATAAACCATGGTTCATGATTTTGAACCACGCTCCGTTAAGCTCCGTTTCCTTGCCTTTATAGTTCGCTCTGGCGGAGGATGTAGGGGAACGAAAAGCGAGATTCGGACGGCACCGATCCCGTCTAATCCTCTATCACGTTCTATCCTCATCCATAGGTTAGACCCCTGCGGACGCCACCATGTCGGCGGATCCGCTCTAAATTCAGCTAACCTAAGAGAACTTAAATAAATTAAAAATTAATAAAGCAAAAGGGTTCCCTTTCTGGGCACCCCTTTCTACCGGTTCATCTCGCTTGTCCACCTATATTTGTCACCCTTCCTATTCTTTTCATTGTCACCATATTGGACCGCTCCCTCTTAACAATTCTTCTAACTGGTTAGTTGACCTGAAACCTTGTACCTTCTGTTACCCCCTCCCCTTTACTGGTCTTCGGTGCATGATTTTTGCACCGCATCCTGGAGTCCCTTCCCTAGCCTGGTAGCTTTTCGAGCGCAGAACCCGGCTGCCGACTACCACTGGGCGACGAAAGCAGTTTCCACACGAGCAGATTGGATCGCACGCACCCTGGAGTCCCTTCCCTAGGCTGCCGACTACCACTGAGCGACGAAAACGTGCTCCAATGAAAACGGCTCGGATGGCGTGAGCAAGCGCTGGCACTTTGCCACGTCAGCGCCTGGTTAGGTTCAATGGCTATCGACCTCGAGTAGACTTCTCCACCTGTACTTAGATGGAAGCTATAGACGCAGTTGTCTTCGGGTTGAGACGATTTGTAGCGTAGATCCGAGTACAAGTCTAGAGCCGGGTTTTCACCCCGTATCTTTACCATAAATGATAGCTTTACCTCAGCCGCAGCAAGCCTAAAAAACCTTCTATGGCTACAGTGACTACGCAGCTGTGCCTATAGTTTTCATTTTGAACCCTTTTATAGGAATGTTGTAGGTGTTATATAGAATAATGGGCGCTTGCTCTAAGCTTCCACCTAGAGCTGAGAATTTCGAACGTACTGCACTACTTCTCCACGGTGTACTTCACAAAACGGTCCAGATAGCGGAATCTAAAGGTGACAAGTGGAAAAAAGCTTTTTGTCTAATTTTATTGGAACACAATGAGAAATGACAGTGGTTGTTTTGTAACTTTTAAACGTCATCTTCTGGTTAGTGAATAGCAATCTCTCGGTCGCTGGCTGGTTTCCTCGCCTTGCTCGTAGTTTCACTACCTTTGTCCTGCTCGTGTCAGTCCTTGACTCATGATCGGCTTTCTTGACGACCTAAATTTCTCTATTTCTGTGGGGTTTCTGAATGCAAACTTGTTCCAACTAACCTGACTTGTTCTCATTCTTCGCTTGAGAAAAACAGCGATGGTTGCATTTGCACAACCCAGAAGGATGTCGTTGCAACGGGGCACAGCCCAGCAAGGAATTCGTTACGAAATGGTATGAGGTAAGAGCGCTGGTTGCAAGCACCTGGTCGATGAGTATGCCAACCTCCCTCGCGCTGCTTATGAAATAGGAGCACTGATAAGACTCAAAGGATAATGATACACTTTAGCGCTACTCGACCATTTTACGAAGCAACTGTCAATGTTTCAGCTTCTTGACCCTGAAGCGATGAGACTTATGTGCAATCCTAGCTGGTTGTGATTGCTCTCAAACAATCTCACGACATGACGAAACACGCTAAGCATGCAACAACATTCGGGACTAAGTTAACTACACCAACTTGGTTGCCCATTAGACCCTGTTTCTGAGTTCCTACTCGGAATGTGTCAACCTAGAAAGAGCCGTTCTCGGTACAAATCTAGGGAGGAAGGACCTCCTAACTAAATTGACACCAAAAACGAATCATCGTCCAGCAGACAGAACAGACACAATTAGGGCCAAGGCATCACCAATCAATTAACGCTTTGAATACAGTATCAGATCCGCACACATTGACAGGAAAATGTTCTTCATGCCCTAATCATTTGCAAGCTTACTGACGTAGCTGCGATGAGCTGCGCTGCTCCATCCAATTATCATCGTTGACGAAGGGCCGCGTCTCGAGAGCTGATCGACTAGAGCTCAGAGTTGATAGACTCCGAGCTCTAGTCGCTCGTTTGCTTCGATCCTGATTGTGGCCGAAGGTGATAACATATAAAGGAGACATATAATATATAGTACAACAACTGTCCTCTACTTCGAACCAGTTCCAATGGTAGTTGTGCTACAAGTTATTGCCCTAGCTATTTCTAACACATTTCCCGCCCACGCTTGCGCACTTCAATACCGGTGCCCAATACCACGTTGGTTCATAGTTTCTTCCTTCACCCCACACTTTCCGACTGCCCTACAAACCTTCACTTATGTAGGAAAGACCTTTTATAATTCAGGCGTTCATCACCGGTAAAATGCGAGAGTGCTCGATAAGTCTGAACAGCTCAAAACCATAGAAGACACATGCTCGCAGAACCCATACTCGTCCGATTCCTACTTAGATACTGGGAGACACTCGGCAACGACAACTCCTCGCGATCGTGAACGTTTCAAGAGCGCAAGGAGTACCAAGCCATTTGAGGTTTATTTTTCGGAGACGCCCTAACAAAAGCAATGTTAGTATTTTAAGTGACATAGAATTCCTTACTTCGACCAAAACTACTTATTCTATTTCACTTTTTGCAGGGTCGACGGGCGCCAATATATGCCAAGAAATGACTGGTTGGATTGACCTCCTGTAAGTAATACTCACACTTAAGAAATGTCTACACAACCCATGCTGTTTCAGTAAAGAAATTTTAGAAATCACGCAACACCTCTACTAGCGCGCTCCGGACGAGTCGGACGACTTCGACATTTTCGACGCTGCTATTTCATGAAGCGCTCGAAAAAAAAACTCCATGTTTCTGTTCGACGAACTTGTGATCCAGAACTTTAGAAGGTCTGACCTTTTGATTGTTATTGCTAGCTTGATTGCTATTGCTGTCAGAAGAACAACGTTTTATTATTATTGCGCAACTCTCAACACAACAGAAGATGATCCTCACTAGTAATGAAATGTTATTAGTCTTGTATTTCGTAAATTTCTCTGTTTCATGCGAATTAATTAAAACAAATTTGTAGTACATTGCCTTCATCACAAAAGCATTTAAAAATGGGTAGGTAGGTAGGAAGGTCAGCGGACCCTGCGACTGCGCGGGACTAAACGCTCAGGAGAAGAAGAAGGTAGGTAGGAAGGTAAAAAGATAGGAAGGTCCTATAAAAATAGAAAAATAAAACTAATGTAAAAAATCTTACCCAAGTTAGGTTAGGTCACGTAGGTAGGTAAAGGTAGGAGTAGGGTTAGGAGAACACAAATCGAATATAACTAAATCAAAAATAAAAAATATTCTAAATATACAAAAAATACTCATATACTATTACTATTACTATTTTATTTAAGCCAATAACAAAACAGGAAAATCAGCCAGCGAAAACATAACAATTCTATATAACAAGGAGAAGACATGTTATATCCGAAATAAATCTGCTAGCTGAGAAGAGCCCATGATTTAGATTCATGTATACTTCCAACTAAATTCATTTGATTAATATTGCTCACTGCGTACACATTGCAAACTCATCATCTCTCTAGACATTAATTCCATTAAGGTCATTTCGATTTAAAATTTCTGAGAAAATAAAAGTATTATTTTTCTAATTCATACCCAGTCCAACTACAATTTGACTGTATCTAAACGAGTTGCTAGAGGGCAAATGAGAGCATTTCATAAAAACGTTGCACAAAATGGAGCGGTTTTGCAAAAAACCAGCCGAGTTATAGCATGGTTTGTAAGAAATTAATCAATTTCGCACCACTCTCGAGCAACATTCGTGGCAGGTCACACCTAAGCGTAAGGAAGTAGCCTTTCGAACTTAGGCGAGGTATTCCTTCTTTCAGTAACCGCCTTCATTGCTTCTAAAACTACAGACTAGTCGACCATAATACCGCAGCAATTTGTAGAGTGACGAAGGCTTTCAGAATGTCTTTTTGCCTTATCGTTTTTGCCATCTAACTTGATATCCAGTATACAGCAAATTGCATCATACGACTGAGAAGAGTAGATGTCTTGGTGTATCAAAAGTAATTGAGTAACGAAACTGGATAACTTTCGCTCTAAATACTGAATAGCAGAAAGGAGGGGGAATGGGCTTTTCTCAGACTAAGCAGATTCATGAAACCAAATGTGAAAACACAAAAAACAATCTACATAACACAGTGTATAAAAACAGGTGCCGTAATACATTATAATATAACTAGCATGATCTACGCGGTTCTCGAAGTCCTTCTAAAATCATTCTACATGTCGATGCTGCTGTGTGGAGGCGATATAATGCTTTAGCCGTATCTGTAATCCTTGAGTATTGATTAATAATTGTAACCATTAAGAAATTCAAAAGAACCCCTTTTCTTTGAGATATGACTCCAGCCTGCGGCTGAAGCTGGCTGGAGTTGATGATGAGACTAGGTCGCTTGGCAATTCGTTCCACGTTTTCGTTGCACGCACTAGAAATGATTCAAAGAACTGTTGAGATCGTATTCTTCCAATGCAGATCCGCAAGGCAGGATCTCTTGTTCTATGGCTAAATTCATAAAAATTAAAAAGTTCATTTTTTCAATTTCTATAAGATGGAAACTATTTTGAATAGCAGGCTTTGATCATACATGGTTCTCCTTAATCGCAAGGATGTGGTTCCAAGAAAGGCGAGTCTATCTCGATAACTGACATTGAACATACCATTCCTACCGAAGATTTGATTTGTAAACCTCCTTTGAACCTTTTCGACTCTTTCAATAGACATCACCTTAGAAGGCGACCAAACCGGTGTACAGTATTCTAGTAGAGACCTAACATATTTCGTGAAAAGTCGGAACAGAATAGGTATCTTACGTGTCTGGAAGGCACATAGGATAAAGCTGCACTTCCTATTTGCCGCCATCATTTGAAAAATATAATGATGACATTGTTATGTCATCATTATATTTTTCAAATGTAAGCGAATCAGAGTATACAACGCCGAGGTCACGCACAGAATTTGTAGTATTCAGCTTAAATAAGCCTAGCTAAAGTGATAGGAGGAAGGGATATTCCATTGGGAACTAGTGGGAGCAACTCCCAGTTCTAGGAGTGCTTCCAGGTGGAGTGCCCCTTCTTAAGCTTACTATACGAAAATACAAATACATAGGAAAAAATACCTAGACATCTCTACCACTTTTGCATTGCATTTATAAGCTCCAGAAGAGACATTCTGAGGAGTTGGAGCACTTCATGAACAGTATGGGCAGAAGGGTTAGTAGGACGACTAGGAGGGTAATAGCAGGGATTATGGGCAGTTTATCCACTCTGAAGGCTAGTTAGTAGCACTGTGGGAGGTGGTAGGAGAAAGGGAAATTCCATTGGGAACTATTGGAAGCACTCCTAGTTCTGGGAGTGCTTTCAGGTGGAGTGCCCCTTCCTCGGGATACAGGCTCAATGCAGGACCTGCAGGACCTTGGAGCTGCAGGCTCGAGGCAGCACGTGCTAGACCGGTTCACGTGCCGTCCACGTGCGCAACCCATTTGGCGGCAGCACGTGCTCAAGACAAACCGATCCTGCCAGCAGCAGCTCCCCGACGTATGCTGCACGAGCGGACCAGCACCTGCCACCGAACCGAGAAAAACAGATCGCCAGATCGCAACTGCGGCACATGCCGCCTAGCTGCAACGGTCCTCGCGGACGTCATGTGCTCGAGTATATGCTGCTTAGGTTATGCCCCCCCCCCCCGACACGTCCCTTTTTTGGAGGAGTACCGCAGTGACCTTACCGCTAGTCAGACATAGGTGCCGCGTGAGGTCTACCGCCTCACCTGAGAATGGATATGCCAAGAAAGTGATAGCGATAACACTCCATCGCTACAAAGCATTCGGTAGGGTGGTTCACTTTCGGTTGTGAAGAAGTTGAGAAGACTGCCGAACCAATGGCTTACGTATGTTCCCTTCGCGGATGTATCGTTATGAAATGCAATGTTCAGCAAACGATAACTTAACAGATAAAAGTTAAGCCCGCTTATCAAGTCGATCATGAGCTCAACTTTTAGCGCTTTGAGGATGAGGGCGTACGTACCCGTCAGATTTCAGGAGCTAGGCGGGCTACGAGAGTTGAGAGGGGCTTCAGCTCTCTTACGGGTGCATTTCTTCAACGTACCACTCACGGTGAAATATCATATCACGCATTCCTTGACGTAGTTCATCGCAGGTGTAGGATTCCACTGCAATATGAAACTATAAGGCGCAACTAGTGGACGGAAGGGGCAGCCCATCAGTACTCGAAAAAGTTACGGGTTTTTACCCGTTTGACCCTGCCCCTCTTGGTGCAGCTTGCACTACACGTATGTACGCGTACAATGGGGAAATTCCACGTCACCAAACCCGACTGTTATGCCCAAAGCGGTCAAAGCCAAGGACTGCTCCCCCGTCCACGTTTTGCGCCAACTATAATAAGGAAAATAAGGAAGGAAAGTCGTCATCACAAGAGTGTATCCCTCTAACACGAATTGCGCCCCTGATCAAACTCTCCGTCGTCGAAACGTGCATTTCACGTAAATGCGCGTCAGGCATTATCCAATGTGAGAAGCGATGACGTCACGTGCTGATGGGCTGTCACCCTGTGGGATTAAACAGAGTTGCGGAAACTATAGTGAGAAAAAATGACAGAAGAGTCACAACTGCGCCCACCCCTTCCGCTGTGCGCCAACTTTTAATGGTAACGTTTAAGCGCAGTGCGCATTACTTGGGAGAAGAAGTATGTGCAGAATGAACAGAAGACAAAAAATATTTACAATGAGAACTGCCAAGATGATCAAAGAAGAAGAAAGGTGAACCCCGAATAGATGCTTGCACAAGAGCGCGAAATTAAAGTTGAAGGACTCTTTTCCACACTCGACACGTCGCTAGCATGGTTTTCCGCCCGATAGGGAAGACCGCTTAGCTCGGTACAACTTAAACCGTGAGTTACATCTCACCTCTACCGCTGGAAAACTGGAAGACAATCCAATCAACTCCTTTCCCTTAAATTTCCATGAAGATTCACAAACGAAGAGTTCTCCACTCCCAACCGCCAGCAACTTTTAGATTCCTTATATAAAGCAAACCTAGATTTTCTGCAGGTATCCCGTTATCGTCGATTAATGGATGTCAAGCCTTCCATAAATCCTACTTCTCTATACACTTCTTGTGAACTCTTTAACAATAGAGTAGACAAATTCTCAGGGGATGAGGCCAAAACGTTCGAGGAATTCCTCGACAGCTACACCGAACTTGTTATCGTCTTGGGATCCCAACTGAGCACCAACAGTCCGCACTCACCCTGCATCTCACTGGTGACGCAAAACTCAAATTTAATAGCCTGATCGAGAACGAAAAAAGCGACTGGAACACTCTTACCACCACTTCACAAAAAAATAAAAAAGCAAGCCTTACTAAGTAACATACATGACGAGCCTCACGGTCTCAAACAAGGCAAAGATTTCGTAGGAGAATTCGCCCGCAAAGTTCTGGCGAAAACTAAAGTAGCCTTCCAAGGCGAGGATAAAAATAAGGATAATGATAAAGGACGGCGTTACTCAATCCCTTTTGGGATGCGCCACGCATTCTACTTCTACGGGATGTCGTGGAGGCGACATGAATGCTTATTTGGCCATACAATGACTTGCGGTGGCCAGCCGATGAACAAGTCAGCGCTTTATCCTTCCCAGACAAGTCTGTTATCAATTCAACGACCCCGGAGGAATGGAAGGCTTGGTTGGCCTGGGCGGGAAATCCGAACCAGGAAGCTGGTACCGGGTGCAGGCGACAGTCGGCGCCTCCTCCGACTGCGCTGCACGAGCACGAGGATAAAGAAAGACCTTTAATGAAGAAATCGGTTACTAATTTTGGGAGGATAAAGATATCCCACTAAAATTAGTGATCGATTTCTTCATTAAAGGTCTGAACCCCGCAACACGCAAAGCCATCCGCCGCCTTCCAGACTCCGAAGACTTTGATGGATGCCGTCACGGAAAACTCTGAGAGGACGCAGACCTTGGATCAGAAGCGCAAAGAAGATTTAAATTAGTGGACTCTCTCAACTCTCTAGTATTGGTCGACAAAATGAAAACTCTCCAAAAAGTAAATCGACCTCCTTGCGCGGCATCCAGTCCGAGGGTTTCTAGCCGGTTTCCGCCTTGCGCACCGCTACAACCGGGTTACGATCAACTGCCGCCTCAGCAATTCCTTTCTCGGTGGCACATTTATGCCTAATCCGAGGCGGGGGTTCTCAAGCATGGAAGGTCACAAATGAGATAGTTTGGGAACAAGTGGAATCCACTCCGCTCTTCGAACCCACCAATTTGCCCCAATATAACCAACAATATTCATAGCGAGGCTAGCGTCAGTAAAACCCCCTTCCACCTAATAGTCGGCCGCGTCATCCAACCCTCGTTTTTCTGCGATTGCGCCTAGCCCCGCTTTCTTTTGTATAACGACTCTCGCCGCTCTAATAGTTATACCAGCGACGTCCGCCGCATATCAAATTTGTACGCAACCCTTTCTCTAACTCTTTTTCACTCCCTAATCTCGTGAAGTATTCTACAACACTTCACAAACCAATTATGAAACTCCCAGTCCAACTTTACGCCGAACGTAACGACCCTATTTAAATAACGGCTCATATGTGCTACAAAGACCTAACTCAGATTGAGCTGCACAATTCTCTATATATTCGGACTAGTCGCACTATAATTGGCCGTCAGCGTACCAGCATTCTTTCCCAAGACTGCGCACACGCTCGAAGCATTCATACTACTCACGGTCATATTCTATCCGAAATGACTCCTGGCCTCCAAACTGCTTTAGAAATTGAAGAAACTGATACGCCGCTCCTTTTATAGCATGAAACTCTTCACCTTCGTAGTATTTGCTCAAACAAAGCGGGCCAACTCTCCTCTTTTGATGGACAGCTATATTTAGCTCCTTAGCCGATCTGGGTAACTGAGTAGGAAACTGCAGCTCACCCTCAGGAGTAGTAGTCTGGAAACCCAAAGTAAACCGGTTCAACCTGTTTGGAAACTACGAATCAACAGTAACTTTTAAGTATATATCGCGGGTGAAGAGCTTGCACTTGGATTTAGTAAAGATTACTTTACTAGATCAAAACTAGTTAAAAGTTGCCTACTCCATCGGGCATATTTAACTAAATCGGCACACATTTTGCTCTTTTCCAGCATTCCACACGATATGATGCTACAGGACCAAAAAATTGAAAAGACCGCCCGTTTTCGGCATAAACGCGAAGTCCGCTACATTCAAGACTCCGAAAATAAACAATCACGAAACGAACGGATTCCACCTCGGCCACCTCTCATCCAAACTCCGTTTTCCGTTCAGACACTATGAGATGTTCCCGTTTTTGTGACGAACCCTATCGTCGACAATCGACTTTTTGGTCATTTCCTACGATGGAACACCACTAATGAGGATTTTAGAAAGAGTAAATACGGAGTAAATTTAATTTTTTTAACGCAGCGGCCCGCATTACTCATCACACTTCGAACTAATCGCTACGCGAATACGGATTTCGAAAGCTGGCCCTATTACGTTACATGCAAGCCCGATGACCACTCAATTACGACGAAACACTATCCAACGCGACATGACCGAAGGAGTGATCATGATCGATGGCAACCTCAACGAGGAGTTCGGCAACTTAGCTTTACATCTCACCAACGAAGGACTCGACGATCGCAACAAGGACATCCCTTACTTTAATCACGAACAGCTGACGGATCTTTTGAAAACGACCATCATTTCGACTACTCTACCGACCCCACCCACGAGCGCTACTCAACATTATAAGTACACTCGTGCCCGTTCCTCTATCTACGCGGACAATTACCCCTGCATCTACGACAGCTCCGTCTGCAGTTGCTACTGCACCAACCGTCGCACCCGAACAACCAACCACCACAACGAGCTTCCCTCCCCATTTCAAGACAGCATAGACTTATATAATTTTGATGCGCCTTCAGAGCGGCGCCATCGCCCTCAAGGTGCATCGCACCATACTAAATCGGTCCCCACTATCATTCCCCTTGAAACCCCACGTAGCAGAAACATCCTTGTCTTTAATGTGGCTTTGAGACATACTTTCAATAATATTTGCGTTAGACAGTATATCAATATTCAAGGAAATCATGCCCTGAGTCTTATAAAAATGGACTGCAAGGATACTACTGAACCGCAAAGATGTATCGGCCGTTTTTCAGGATAGCATGCTTAAAGTAACTAAGCGCAAACCTGTAAATTCCACGGTAATCTTCACTGACCACAAAGCGAATAATACATGCCTTTCTCTGCTCCCTCTAGAAGTAGATTGCAATCTCTGGTTTCCTCTTCCCAATTCTGAGGAAATAATTAGGTATTCATTAAAGATTTCTATCTCATTCATCCAACATAGTGATAGCAACTCCACACAACAGATTCCATCACCCAACTTATTTGGCAGCGATAAAGCCAATCCATTTCTCTTTAGCACTCTGTTTATGTATTGTGCACAAAAACTATGTCCATTAAAATCGGTACCAACTCCAATTCCTGCAACAGGAATACGACAAGTTAGAAAATCGACTACGCAAAAGAGGTATCGTGGAGGCCACTTCTAGCGTCATTCAAGGCATAGGCTCTAGAGTATTTGAATCGCTTTAATTCGTCTACAACACTACCTCCAATAAACTATCTAGCGGAGTAGAAAGTATACGCTGTACGATCATATCCTCCTTGATGTAGATCACGATCCCAGCCCTTGTAGAGGTCATTATCGTTATATTCAGCATATATCATGCTTAGTTATGCCTCATCCGTCGTGCCAGTTCAACAGCTGCTACTGCTCTTATTGATTTGGCTCACACTCTTAAGCCACACTCATCCAAGAGCAAACGAGATTAACTCAATCTTGGTGCAACTAATGCTCCTACGGAGTCGCTTCGCCTAATTTTCCCTCGCATTTATGCCCTACTATCTTCTGTTCTCGATAAGGCGTCACCCTTACCTTACATAGGAATAATAATCAACAACACCACCATGATCTCATTATTTGACAATGGAGCGTCCACCTCATATATGAAACCTTCCTCCACCAAAGCACTCAACTGCACAAATAGCGTTACAACAACCAAAAAGCTACCAGGAGGAGAAGTACACCTGACGGGAGCAATCAACTTACCCGTACAAATCGCCCCCTCCTCTCTTCTCCATTGATTCCACGTCTCTTAAGACGAACATACCCAGTTCCAGCATACTTCGAATCCTACTTTATCAGCAACCTAAACAAACATGGAATAACAGTTATACTTGGTCTGTATAATCAAAGGGTCACGATTGGTTCCGAGGTCTATAAAACTCTCCAGATAAATAGCATTTTCACCTCTTTAGCTAATAACCATAAGAGTCGACTACATGAGGAAATCGTCCTTCCAGACAGAGCGAAAATTTCATTGCGGTATATGTGGACCAATAGAGTCCAGCCCCAGACGTCACTCCTCTTTTAAAAGAAGGTAATCTCCAAACATCTGACTCCCTATTAATAGTAAGTCGATGTCCTGTGAATTCAGAATCTAACGGTCATTGTCCTCTCCTAATAATGAACTCTTCTTGAACCACCATACCAAAATATAAAAGCATGAGCATCGCCATAGCTTTTCTTGTTATGTTGCAGCAACAAATAACTACCTTGAACACCGTAAGCATTCCACCAGAGCTCGACTGGGAAGCGGACGTCTCAAAGTTTCCAAATGGGATAAATCATCAGCACAGCCCCACTAACGATCTCTTTTCCGTGGACTTGAACGGAATCAACAAGATGCGTCTCAAGGCCATAATTGATGCCCGTCACAATGCGTTAGGCGGACACCTTAGTCACTAAAATACCCATACGTCATCGAATTGTCCTTCGGGACGACGCGCATATCCCGGTCAGAAAGATTCATAGAGTGCCGCTAAAGAAACGTCTCGAAATCGAACGTCAAATCATGCAGATGCTTTAAGACGGAATCATACGAGAGTCCACCTTTCCCTTGGGAGCCCCCAGTCCTAGTAAAGAAAAGAGATGCCAATAACTAGCGTTCCGCTATACACTTTAGGGAACTTAACGCTATTACAAAGCCGCAGCAGTCGATCTTTCCCAATATTCAGGACATTATCGACCTATGTGCTAATAACTGTCTTAATACAACCTTGGATTTCTAACATAGGTTCCATCAGACAACAGTAGAAGAATCCCATTGTGAACGCTCCGCCTTTGAGTGCTTCATAGGATCCTTCCAATATATCAGGATGCTGATGGACTTCAAAGGCCCCCAATAGGTTCCAGCGCATGATGGACGATTTCAAGAAGCGCCTACGAGCCCAAGTATTTATCTACACTGATGAATCAATCATCACTTCGGAAACTCCAGAAGAACACCTCGCGGATATCGATGAAGTGTTAGGTAAAATAGAGCAAATAGGCATGAAACCTAAAGCCTCCAAACATAAATTTGCCCGCAAAGAGATTAGGTTCCTGGGATATGTACTTAGCAACGATAGCATCCGTCCGAATCCGGACAAAACAAAGGTCATCGATGCATATCCCACACCTACGTCGGTTACAGAAGGCAGACTATAGCGACATTAGGCTTAGTATTCGCAGTACAGAAGTTCCGTCTGTACATCGAGTTCGCCAAAAGCACCGTCATGACTGACCATTCCTCACTCAAGGCTCTCCAACACCGCAGAGATCTGACAGGGCGACTAGCTAAGTATCAAGTTGCGCTTCAGAGGCCGTATTCATGAAGCGGCGGGAGCAGGAGATAAGCGATATCATAGCGATATCATCATTCACTTCTCTCTCCTGCCCCGCTCTCTCGCCTTGGTCGCTTTCCGTGGGAAGCCGGGAAGATCCCGGGAACGTTCATGAATACGGCTACAGGAGTTCGACATTACCATCACCTGCCGAGCGGGCAACAGAAATGTCGTTTGCTCCCTCACGATACCCACCTTTGACGGACGTAATTGCAACCATAACTGGTCCTATCACCATCACCACCTATATATAAAAGTGTTTATCCGTCGAGTGATCTAACCTAAGTGAGATACGCCGTATCGTCTACAGCGCGGGCAAAATTTGCTATTGAACGTGAGATGTTGCTGCAGCAGAGGAAGCGCAGTCCTTTACTGCTTTACACAACAGGACCTACGCTCGTTTCTAAGCGTCCAGGTTCAGAAGTCTTGGTGCCATTAGCATGAGAAAGAGTAAAGGAGTAAGAGTAGAAAGGGGACTTCGAGAGTGGAGAACTGACAGCGACCAGGAGGGAGCGACCTGGAGGAGGCATGGGATGGGTGAAGCAGGCCAGGAGCCAAGAAGGGCTGAGACATAAGGAGGGTCTAGTTGGGAGTTACCAATAAGGGGGGTGGGAGGGCGGTAAGCAAAGAGAACCATTACCAGTAAGGGAGAACGGCTTTAGAAGATGTGACACCGATGTCGCGCAATGGGCGTTCGCTTGCCCATTGCGCGACATCCAGGAGGGGCCAGGGCGGGGAAACCAGCAAGAAGAAACCAGTAAAAGTCAATGGTGGAAACGAAGAAGTGAATCAGGAGTTGGGACCAGGGAGGTGGGGGACTGAAGAGAAGGAGGGAAGACCAGTAAAGGCGGGCCAGCAATTAGATCCAGTAGGAGGAAACGAGTGAGGGAGAACCTGGATTCGCAAGACATGGCAACGATACCCAGAAACGCTAGCTGTTGAGCATGAGAGTGGTTGCGGAGGAGCAACCTCAGGAACAGAAGTACTGCGCAGCATCATCCAATACCGTTACTGGCCGGTCCGGTGAGAATGTCTGTGATGAAGGTACCGAAGTGGCGAACGCCTTGATGCCGATAAAGTACGCAGCAGGTGCTAGATGTTAGCAAATTTTGTCATGTCGGTGCACTTGTGAGTTTAAATATGGCTTCGGTACCAGTAGGACAGGATAACTGTCCTGCTGGTACCGAAGCCAAGCCAGCCAACTGTCCTGGATAGTGACTACAAACATCTGCTAGCAGATGATCCACTTTCTCTTCCTGAATACATCGCCATTTATGTGGTGTACCGCATACCGACCAAACTCACTCAACACCCTGTTGTACTTGAGTGAGTTTGGTCGGTATGCGGTACACCACATTAAAAATGGCGATGTATTCAAGAAGACAAAGTTGTGGCTTTCCTCGACGACTCTCGTATAAATCGTGACAATATCACTAGAGAGTCGACACTTCACAAATGGGCGCAGCCCACTGTATTAAGAAAACCCAAGTATAACCGCTAAAGTAGCCGTATGGAATGGAATGACTCGCGGCATCAAGGGAACAGTATCCAGTTGTTCACAATATCAACTACGTAAGGACCCTAGGCCTACAAGATCAGTGAACTCATCGGGTTCTTGGAAGCTCCCACACGTCCTTGGGATAGAGTTCACTCTGATGTTTACGCTCATCACCATTGACTACCAATGGCAATAAGTATATCATAATCTTTGTAGACACATCTTCTAAATTTATATTAGCCGATCCGGTTCCACATCAAAAAGTCCTAACCTCTATGAAACGATTAGTTCCAAGCTCCGGCCCGCCGCGCGTCCTAGTTACGGATCAAGGCAGTAACTGCAGTTCCTTGTCGTTGTAACGCGTTTGAAGGGACCGGAGAAAATCGGCGTTATAGTGAGAGTCGGAGTCGCGCCCTAACCGAGCTGACCTTTTTAGGCTCTTTTACGCCTATATTTATTCAGATTCGCATAAACAGCTAAATGTTGTTATAGTAATAAAATATGTAACCATGAGGTGAAGGAAAAGAACATCTTTTGATTATTGTTTGTTGAAGTCCTGTTTTCAGAGATACTCTCAGCTAGATGCGTAAGTATGACGAATACGTGTGAGGACTGTCGGGCACCAGAGGAAAGTTAGACGTAATCAACAATAAAACAGTATAACCTGATGTTGCAATATCTTCTGTTGCCATCAAAACTCTCTCGCCAAGCGGAACATGGACCTCCATTCTCTACCTTCCTGGCGGGTGTTAGCCCATTACACTATCAGCGCTGTTAAATGGCTCACCTTATCAGATATATCCTCGTTACGGTGTCCTCTCAGCACTCTCTCACGATATCGTGATGTTGCTTGTGATCAAACCGCGCTGCTGCTACAATCCTGCCTGGAAAGCAGAGGGTGCAGGCAGAAGTCCCGCATGGCGCGAAAGTTTTAACAAAACATCCCGTAACAGTGTGTGGCATCCAGCTGCTCTAGGCTTAGAACAAACAGGACACTGTTTGTAGGACATTGTTTTGAATAATCTGATTTTTAATCCACACCTATCGTTCCTGATAGATGAAACCCTCCAATTTACGGCAGCTTCTAACGACTACCGGGAGTCTATCCCTGTGCTCGACATATTGCTGACTGCAATCATTTTTGTGGACCGCGCACGTATGACAAACGCGTACATGCATCTCATTCATTGTCGCACAAATACTGGTCGAAATCTACGATCGAGGCAATAGAAGAGTAGGTCTGATCATAGACGCGGTCAGAATCTTTCTCGTATTCATTTTCCGTGTGGGACCGAAACTGAGCCTGGGTCGCGTTATAATGGGAGTCGTTTGGAACGCAGAGTTCCAAAACCGAGCTATAATAGGAGAAGCGTTGCATCCGACGCGTCTTAAGTGGAGTTGATTTGCGTTGGCGTAAAGGTAAGCTGGCGAGGCTAGAGAAAATCTGCGTTATATCGAGAGTCGCGTCTTATTCGGAGGCGCTATAACGGGAGGGAACTGTATATGAGTGACACATTCCGAAATAGTCTCAAGGCAATTCATGACCACCATCAAAGTAATGGCTAGGTAGAACGTGCTAACCGCACTTTAGAAGAACTAATATCACTGTCCATACTTCAAGGAAATGACCAATGGGATGACAATGAAGAAACAAGAGATGTATTAATGGACATTATCTCAATAACATGTTATTTCCTGTTTCACCTCTAAGCCCTATACAGGAAATAACATAGTAGAAGAAACCTTATATCTTCCTTGTAGTTCACGCATACAACAGCGCGGAGAACGCCACCACGAAATATTCTCTCCATTCCGTCATTCACGGTTTTCAACTCAAAAGGAGGACGGTAGCTTAAGCAGCAGCGAGGGCCGCCTACACCTACGTAGACAACCCTTGCGACCTCTGCAATGGGCACCATCAAACCACCCAGTGCACAGCACTTATAACAGCACCAATGCCTTTCTGTGTAAAGCTCCACATCTTAGTGGTGTTGGCAGGCCGCTGCCCTAGATGTATCGGGTTCCACACGTCATCATAGATGGCCGTGCACCAACTGTGGCAACTTCAGCCATCACCAGATTCTGCCCCTCCCAGGCTCTTCCCCTAAACCATTCGGGCAAAACCACTAAGGCCCTTCCCATGCTCTTATTAGTTCCGGGACCGATAGCGCCCATTGCAGAGGTCGCAAGGGTTGTCTTTGTAGGTGTAGGCGGCCCTCGCTGCTGCTTGAGCTACCGTCCTCTTCTTGTGTCAAAACCGTGAATGACGGAATGGAGAGAATATTTCGTGGTGGCGTTCTCCGCGCTGTTGTATGCGTGAACTTCCAGGAATACATTATCATCCATTCTACCTGGCCACTATTTTGATAGTGGTCATGGATTGTCCTTTCGATTGACTATTTCGGAAGGTGTCACTCATATAGTTAGTGCCTTGATTCGTAGCTAGGACGCACGGCGGGCCGAAGCGTGCAGCTAGTCGTTTCATAGAGGCATTAACCCTTTCATGACAGGTGCGATTTTCAGGTGACTGCCGCGTGGGATGCCGCTGATTATTTGAATTACTTTATTTGTAATAATTGTTAAATATGAGAAATAGTAACAAATGAAGTTTTTGAAGGACCACCCTGAACGTAGATATTAGTGGACACATTGATTAGTACTGTACTATTAAATGCTTTATAATTTTCCATGAACTACTTTTATGATGGCGTCCGACGACATCGTCGGACAATGTCGTGAAAGGGTTAATAGGGGTTAGGGCTTTTTGATCTGGAATCGACTCGGCTACTATAAATTTAAAAAATGCATCTACAATGATTATAATATACTTATTGCCATTGATAGTCAAAGGTAATGGACTCAAGCATCAGAGTGAACTCCATCCCAAGGATGTCTGGGAGTTTCCAAAAGCCCGAGGGGTTCACTGGTCTTGTAGGCCCTAGGTTCCTTACGTAGTTGATATTGTGGACAACTGGTTACTGTTTCCTTGACGTCGCGAGTCACTCCATTCCATACGGCTACTTTAGCGGTTATGGGTTTTCTTAATACGCAAGTGGGCTGCGCCCATCTGTGAAATGTCGACTCTCTAGTGATTTTGTCACGTTTAATGCTAGAGTCGGCGGATAATAAAAAAACCACAACAGGGTCTTGTGTGAGTTTGGTCAGCATGCGGTACAGCACATAATAAAGGGGGATGTATTCAGGAAGGCAGAGTGGATCATCTGCTAGCAGATGTTTGTTGTTCACTACTCACGGAGAGTTATCCTGTTCTGCTGGTACCGAAACCATATTCAAACTCATAGGACCAGTTTCGTTGTAATTAGGTCCGTCAAAGATGGGTATCGGGAAGAGCATCGCAAGCGAAATTTCTGTGCCCGGTCGCTAGGTAATGGTAGTATCGAACTTCTGAAAGGCGATTTGATACTTACTAGGGAAGGGTTTCGACCTCCCATGGAACTTCAAGTTGAGACCAGGATCATTAGAAAGAGCTCGGAATGCTGATTACGGATGTTTATGTCAAAGTTGCAAAATGAAACTGCTGAGCGAGTTATGGCCTGCCGAAATCGGGGTCTTACCACAGGCTGGCTGTGCGACACACCGGGTACGAGAGTGGTGAGTCATCACGGCTCCGTAAGAAGGGCCCGACAGCTGCGGCGGTGGCGCAGGGGTAGCGCTCATGTCCATCGGGTGCGGCGTCGCTGGTTTGGTTCCCGTTGCAGCAGTTTTTTTTTGTAAATCATAATCTATCTTTGAAATGACATTTTGATCTGAATTAGGACACGCGTCTGACTAGATAGCCTGGAAAACTATCATACACGTTTGTGAAAATGCTTGAAGGGAAAACCTGCTACGATGACATTTTGATTTACTACTTTGCACAAATACAGTCCAAGTCATATATTGAATAAAAGATGTGTTTCAAACAACGCTGGCATTCATGAAACAAACCAAAGAAATGTGTGGAACAAGAAGGTAAGTAGAATGTATAATGAGAAGGAATAAAATGTCGTTGATCTACTGCACTTTGGATTGATGTGGAAGCCCAGAATGTCGTTGATCTACTGCTTTTTCTTCACTCACTATGTCCTTTTCACTAGCGAAGGACGAGTCCATTCTTCTTGCTGAGTTTGGGGTGCCGGACGGCAACGATGCACCAACTCGTGAGGAGAAGAAGATCGCTAAAAGCTTCGGAGCTATTCTACTCACTTGTTTACCGTTGTGGGCATCTTTGCAAGCTGCCGCTGCCAAATTGCTGTGCGCAATATTCCTGCCGAAGCTACGTCGCTGGTTCAACCTCTAGACGTTTTTTCTTAGCCCGATAAAGAACGTTATGAAAAGGGTCAGGTCGTTTGCCATGGTAGACAGCGTGGAATTCAATATGACAATATGAGACAACCTACTGAACGTTCTGATATTTGTTTGATCTTGCTACAATTGACTGTTTTGTTGCTAGTTGTAGAGAGTGCATGAAGAAGGTATGCAGTGTGTCAGCAACATGTCTGCTTCATGCATTTTTTGCTTTGTTCCATGAATGTCAAGGTTGCTAAAAACACCTCTAGTTATTCAATATATGATTTGGACTGTATTTGGGCAAACCAGTAAACAAAAATGTCACCACAGCAGTTTTTTGCGTTCAAGCATTTGACAAACGTGTATGGTAGTCTTCCCGGATATCTAATCAGACACGTGTAATAATTCAGAACAAAATGTCATTTCGAAGATAAATTATGATTTGCAAAAAAAACCTGCAGCGACGGGAACGAAACCAGCGACACCGCATCCGACGAGCGTGAGTACTATCCCTGCGCCACCGCCCCAGCTGTCGGGCCGAGCCCCGATCACTCACCACTCTCACGCCCGGTGTGTCGCACAGCCAAACTGTGGTGAGGCTCCCGAATTCGGCAGGCCATAACTCGCTCAGGAGTTTCATTTTGCAATTTTTACGCACATATTCGTAATCAGTATTCCGAGCTCTTTCTAATGATCCTGGTCTCAACTTGAAGTTCAATGGGTACTAAGCCTAATGCCTCTATAACCTGCCATGTGTAACCGATGTAGGTGTGGGATATGCATCGATGACCTTTGTTTTGTCCGGATTCGGACGGATGCTATGGTTGCTAAGTACATATTCCAGGAACCTAATCCCTTTGCGGGCAGATTTATATTTGGAGGCTTTAGGTTTCATGCCTATTTGCTCTATTTTACCTAACACTTCATCGATATCCGCGAGGGGTTCTTCTGGAGTTTCGAAAGTGATGATTGAGTCATCAATGTAGATAAATATTTGGGCTCGTAGCCGCTTCTTGAAATCCTCCATCATGCGCTGGAACCTATTGGGGCCATCAGCATCCTGATATATTGGAAGGATCCTAGGAAGCACGCAAAGGCGGAGCGTTCACAATGGGATTCTTCTACTGTTGTCTGATGGAATCTATGTTAGAAATCCAAGGTTGTATTAAGACAGTTATTAGCACATTGGTCGATAATGTCCTGAATATTGGGAAAGATCGACTGCTGCGGCTTTGTAATGGCGTTAAGTTCCCTAAAGTGTATAGTGGAACGCTAGTTATTGGCATCTCTTTTCTTTACTAGGACTGGGGCCTCCCAAGGGAAAGGTGGACTTTCGTATGATCAATTATGGCCTTGAGACGCATCTTGTTGATTCCGTTCAAGTCCGCGGAAAAGAGATCGTTAGCGGGGCTGTGCTGATGATTTATCCCATTTGGGAACTTTGAGACGTCCGCTTCCCAGTCTAGCTCTGGTGGAATGTATGGGTGAGGGCTTACGGTGTTCAAGGTAGTTATTTGCTGCTGCAACATAACAAGAAAAGCTATGGCGATGCTCATGCTTTTATATTTTGGTATGGTGGTTCAGGAAGAGTTCATTATTAGGAGAGGACAATGACCGTTAGATTCTGAATTCACAGGACATCGACTTACTATTAATAGGGAGTCAGATGTTTGGAGATTACCTTTTTTAAAAGAGGAGTGACGTCTGGGGCTGGACTCTATTGGTCCACATATGCCGCAATGAAATTTTCGCTCTGTCTGAAAGGACGATTTCCTCATGTAGTCGACTCTTATGATTATTAGCTAAAGAGGTGAAAATGCTAATTATCTGGAGAGTTTTATAAACCTAGAGACCTATCGTGACTATTAGATTATACAGACCAAGTATAACTGTTATTCCATATTTGTTTAGGTTGCTGATAAAATAGGATTCGAAGTGTGCTGGAACTGGGTATGTTCGTCTTAAGAGACGTGGAATCAATGGAGAGGAGAGGAGCGGGCGATTTGTACGGGTAAGTTGATTGCTCCCGTCAGGTGTACTTCTCCTCCTGGTAGCTTTTTGGTTGTTGTAACTCTATTTGTGCAGTTGAGTGCTTTGGTGGAGGAATGTTTCATATATGAGGTGGACGCTCCACTGTCAAATAATGAGATCATGGTGGTGTTGTTGATTATTATTCCTATGTAAGGTAAGGGTGACGCCTTATCGAGAACAGAAGATAGTAGGGCATAAATGCGAGGGAAAAATAGGCTATACGACTCTGTGGTGGCGCCAGTTGCACCAAAATTGAGTTAATTCCCGTCTTTCGTTTGTTCTTGGAGGACTGTGGCTTAAGAGTATGAGCCAAATCAATTAAAGTATTCACAGCTGTTGAGAGGTGGTCATCCAATATGGCCTTAAGACAGGGACGAATGGAGACTTTTGGAGTTCAGTTCAAATCTATGTTCAACAGAAGGAAGCTGTAATACTACAGCTGGCACTTGTAAGAACTGAAACACCTAATCTTAAATCGCAATGAAAAACTTTGCTAGGAAGAAGAACAGCGTCATCATCACTTTACTACTTGTACCTTCAACATTCGGTATTCGTCAAAAACTACCGCTCAATTCCCAAGATCATTTGAGGTGTTGAGCATGAAATGGTATTAGTTATCATAATTTGGGTACTGGGTACTACATGTGGGTAATACAGAGTGAAGCTTTCGGAACACGGAAACGGATGTTGCGCACATTTCTGCTAGCGACGTGTTTGAAAAATGAAGCCATTTAATAACCTATTAATAACACTATGAAGTGGACGGCTAGAGAACAAAGAGTCGGCTCGCCAACTCCAAAAGAGTGCCACAAGTTGTTTCACGACCAAACGATAGCCGATCCATCTCAAGCTTGGATAAACCTTTATTTACATAACCCAAGACTACACGAGCACAAAACACGAAATGATACACACATCGAAAAAATGATACCTCATATAGCGAAACTAACACATGCACGATACAAATAGGCAATTATGCGAATGGTAAACAAAGAACAACAAAGGAAACACCGATGCATTTAGGATACGAGCAAAAGTTCTAAGTCCTGAACTACAGTAACAAGAGGTAAAGCTTACAAAGAGAAAAAAGCACCCCTACATAATACCGTTAAAAATAACTTTGTAAGTGAAACAAAACCCCTAGGAAAAACACACCCCTGGAAGAGGCACAAGACTCATGAATCGGTGCAAACACATGAGCGCATCATAAAAATCGGTTGCAAACACATCATAAAAAAGCTACCTACAACAAATGAGCACGAATAACAATACTTACAGTGCTACTGTGCAAAATCAATACCTTAGAATAAGCATAAATGAGAATTAGCAGAATTAGATGCATAGCCCGAGCGAGATTATCCCCGCAATGAGAGAAGCAGCCCTCCTCCCAGAACAACTAAATGAAGCTGAATACGGGCTGATGAGTATGAAGAACTAACCCCAACAGGATCTCATCACGATTCAGCGCAACTTGGAGAACCCCCGGAAACCGATTTCCTCGGACCCGTACATCCCCACAAGCCCATGACCGAAGGCAGGAAGCCATGATTAGACACGAAAACCCTAAAAATCAGCCAAGAGAAAGAGTCGGGAGAAAGAGGAGACCCCAGAGAGAGCACGCGGCCAAACGGGGCGAGTGGAGACGACTTGTCGTCGCACTACAACTAAACTAAAATAGCACTCAAAAACAGAAGCAAAGAGCAAACTAATTATTTGATGAAAAGTCTGCGAACGAGGTGAAACTGACTCAATCCCGCTCTTGCTGTCCTCACCATGTCTAAATATTGTACGCTTTTCAGATTTTCCTTACCTTGCTGTCGACGATAATTACCTTGTTCACTGGAGGATTTGGTGGGCTTTTCGACAAATGAAGTACCCATTAGCGTTCCAAACATAGATGGGCACTACAGAGTGAAACTTTGCTTTTATCATTCTCATCTGTATTCTAGGCAATAAACTGCCGCATGTGCTAGTTATTTTTCGACTCATTTTACAATGCGGTGTTTTAAGATAGTTGATTTAGTTTGATCTCTCATTTGTGGACATTATAAAAACTCGGGTTAAAGTAGGCTCCATGTCGTCCTAAAAGTCCCTTAATTTTTGAAAGCTTTTTTCGACAAAGTGTGGTGGCTCAAAATGACTCCCATTGAAAAGAAAACAAACCTCGAGAACGAATCGAACATCTCAATCTACACATGTCAGACCGACAATGTACACGGCTTCACGGCTGTGCATCTCTTACAAGGGAGAGGGCGCCGAAGTGTAGGTCTAAAAGGGGACTGCCAGTCATGTTTTGGAAAGTATGAAAACGTTCTTCCTTTTTGCGAACTTTTTAAAACAGAAGAGCAAGGGGCCCAGAATTTACTACGAGTCGGAGGTTTAGTTCCCGTGCGCTACAATTTTTCTGCTTCTAAACTAACCGGTGAAAATTTGAGGGGTGCTGATGCCAAAAAATTTTCATGCTGATGCCAAAAAATTTCCATGCGTTTCCTGCACAGTTTCCAGCTGTATGTTGTGGAATATCACTTTGTTGCGAAGTGCTTGTTACTGACCGGTTTTAAGCACAAGACAGTGAGGAAATCATTAAGGTGTATGAACATTATTTGGTTAAAAATATGGTTAAAAATCGTAAGCAGTAAACAGGGGCCAGATTCATCAACCGCTTAGCGCCCTCTAACGGTGAAAATACCGTCAAATCTAATGCTGATGAAAGCCATATAAGTGGGTTTTATGGTATTTTCATCTCTAGAAGAGAATGTATCTAGCCCCATGTCGCAAAAGGTTGCCTTCCAAGTATGCGGCTGGAAATGTGGAGAAAACGCCTATAAATAGTGTGAGAATCAGGCACCATAAAATCTCAACTGATCAGTTAAAAAACAGAAAAGCCGTAGCGCACGAGGACCGAACCTCCGACCCTATCTTGACGAAGCACCACTGCTATCCACTACGCTTTGGATCGAATGGAGCATCACCGGGATATAAGTGACCATTCGTGTGCACCACCATCGCCGACGCCGCGATTCCGTAGTGAATTTTGTGATCACCTGTCGTTCGGTTTAGCGACCTGGCAAAAAGTAAATCCAATTCTATACTAGCTGAAGGGCGTTCTGTTGTTCTGTTGTTAGTAGAGAGCCTTTTTCCTTTTCATTGAGTAAAAGTCTTGGAGAATAGATAGCTTGGATTGGACTGATGAATAGACTACTTTTAAGAAGTGGGTGTTTTCACGACACATGTTGTTCATAAAGATATTTAGGACTATAGGGGTAAAGAAAACACCACAGATTAGACAAATATTCGTCTTCATTTTGTCTGCCACAAAGAATTTTAATACCAGGACAAACCACGACCATGAGCACGAGTTTAGTCATATTTGACCAAGGCCGTGGAACAACGAAATGCGGAAGAGGTCTTCCAACGGCTGGGTACACATTTGATAGCTATTTAGGGGCATACGAAATTCGCAGAGAGGATTATTACGACGACTATTACATCTTGCTCTCCTGGTCTGGTTGGGTAAAACAATTTGGAAAAAAAGTGAACATTAGTTGTCGGGAGCGTTATGGCGCACCGTATCGCTTGACAGAAGAATATGTAAGTTCTTCTATGCAGCTACTCGCTAGGTTTTCTAGATGTAAAGATTTTTTTAAGCAAGGAAATTACCTAAGGTTGTACCCAACCACATGGCCATGTGATAGAACAGCGAATTTAACCATCAGCGATGGTGGAGGAATATACTCAGGTAACTTATTCAGAACTGAAAGGAATTCGACTGAGAAATTTTAGAAAATTTTAATTCGTGCAACTAACAAAGTTAAGTTCTTATCGGATTAAAATGCATACACAGGTAGAGAAGATTAGGCGTTCATTCGTCTTCCATTCAAAAGCTTTTCATACCACTCTCGTCATAATAATATTTCACATACTTGCACAAAAATTGCGTAGTGATTACGCGAAATTTAGAGTTACTCTTAAGATTCAACTTTGCCACAATGGTCAAGCGCCCTGTACCTCATATTCTGCACTCTCTTATTCCAGTCGAGCGCTTGCGGCATTGTTCAAGGAGGACTGAAAAAACTTTTTTCACGTAGTTTGGGCTATCTGCAAGTAAATCATAGTAAGGGACCTAGTGTTTGCTTATCGTGAAAAATGTCTACCGTCAACATATTCAATTTTGGGATTACATTCAACATGCTAGCCACTTGCGCTCACTTCAAGCAGTTGCTCTGCTTGTGCAGCCTTCTCTGCACCTTAGCAGTAAAAAGAGGTATTTGAAAACCTTAATAATTTCGAACCTTGGTCTACCTTCTTCAAGATTAGGTGAGTAGTTCTTCGATATGAAGCCGTCCAGCTTTCTCTCCCTCCATCCTCAACATCTCCTCAACGTCGGCACTATCTTGAGACAGTTCAGAAACGTAGTTTATTTGCGTTAATCTGTGCTTTCGTCCTCAGACTGTTGTGGAGCACTCCTTCAGCCATAGTACCCGCGTGTCTCCCACCCACTCCCCACCCCGATCGGTTAAATCTGGGAGAAAACTACCGATCAGGCGATCCATAATATCGATCGAAACTGACCTCCGCAATGAAAATTTCCACCTAATGTGAAGCACTCCTTCGTCCATAGTAACCGCGTGTCTCCTACCTCCTCCCCACCCCGATCGGATAAAACTGGGAGAAAACCACCGGCGTGTCTCTCACCCCCCCCCCCTCTCCACCCCGATCGGTTAAATCTTGGAGAAAACCACCTACGTGTCTCCCACTGCCTCCCCACCCCGATCAGTTAAAACAGGGAGAAAACCATCGGTCAGCATCTCGATTAGCCCCAGGGCTGAAGTTTCGTTCCGCTTGAACGACATCCACAGCAAACCGATAATATCGATCGATATCGATTGTCTCCCCTGCTGTGAAGGCCTTCCGTCACTGATCATCTAAATGCCCAAGCACGGTTGCCGACGTCTTCGGCACGTCTACGGCTCACCATGCACGGTCGCCGACGTGTTCGCCACGTCTACGGCTCGCCAGGCACGGTCGCCGACATGTTCTGCTCGTCTGCTGAGTCGTCAGGGTGGTAGAAGCTGTCTGGGTATTTTCCGCTAATTTCTTGCCTTAATTTGTGCCCCGTAACTTCCCTATTTTATGTCTCATCGCCGATAGATAGTGTGACTGATCCCTTAGCGGTCGTCGATCGATAGTGTGACTCATCGCTTAGCGGATTATTATAGTTTAGTTCCAGTCGTTCGGCGGCCTAGCGGCCGCCTACGACTGGTTGGGGGCTTCGCCCCCAAACCCCGAGAATAGGACGCCATGGCCGCTACGGGTTTCCTATTCTTCCCTAGGCCTTCTGACCATTATGTTAATCGAGATGGATCGGCTGATCTTCCTCAACGTAATCCTCAAAAAATCGATAATATCGATCGATATCGATTGGTCGACTTCAGATTCGTGTTCAGCGACCTCGATTACCCCCAGGGCCGAAGTTTCATGCCGCTTGAACGTCATCCTCTAAAAATCGATAATATCGATCGATATCGATTGTTCGACTTCAGATTCGTGTTCAGCGACCTCGATTACCCCCAGGGCCGAAGTTTCGTGCCGCTTGAACGCGATCCTCAAAAAATCGATAATATCGATCGATATCTATTGGTCTACTTCAGATTCGTGTTCAGCGACCTCGATTATCACCAAGGCCGAAGTTTCGTGCTGCTTGAAGGTCGTCCTCAAAAATCGAT
>OX377205.1:10740081-10801785 GCA_947396885.1 Heligmosomoides polygyrus polygyrus
CTGCTAGCTACCCGCAGGAATTGATCTGAAAATTATACTATGGAATTCCTCACGGAAAAAACATATATACGAAAGGAGCAAAATCCCCCGAGGTGGCAAGGAACGGGAAAGGATCGCGTGACGGGACCCTGTTTTTGAGTGACCAGTATAGGGACATCACCAAATAAGGTGCGCGGAGAAAGGTACGTTGTTGAAAACTATTTTGCTACGCAATATACTGCCTCATAATTTGCTCATTGTAAGGATGGGTCGCGGATCGATGCTATCAATAGAGGAACAAGCTCAAATCAAGGCCCTCAGAGATGTAGGACTCAGCATACGCCAAATTTCGACTCAACTGGGACGATCAAAGAACGTTATTAGCAAATTTCTACGCAGTCCTGATCTATAATACTCGAGGAAGTCTTCAGGACGTCCCAGGCTTCTTTCGACTCGAGACGAGAGGCAAATCGTGCGAATGGTTTCCACTAAATCAATCAGTTTGGGGGAAGTGCGCAAGAGTTTGAGTAAGAAAGTCTCGAAAGAAACGATTCGGTGCTGCTTAAAACGCAATGGGAATGTTGTATATACCCAGCTCCGTTCTGCTTCACGTTTGACAGAAACGCACAAAAGGAACAGGCTCGAGTTCGTCTCTAGGAACAAACGACGTCTTTGGACTAAGGCAGATTTTTTGCGTTGTCAGTTCTGACGCTAGGTATTTTAACATTTCATAGTCCAGGTGATCTTCTCAGACGAAAAGCGCTTTAACCTCGATGGTCCAGATGGGAACCGATTCTACTGGCATGACTTACGCAAGGAGAAGGAGACTTTCCAAGAAGGAATTTTGGAGGCGGCACAGTTATGGTGTGGGCGGCATTTCACGCAGAAGGAAAGCTTCCTCTTGCCTTGACGTCAGCAAGGATGGACGCAGATGAATACCAGCAACTGTTGGAAACCCATCTGCTCCCATTCCTTCAACAGAATGCTGGTCAGGGATGGGTTTTTCAACAGAGCAATGCACCGCCGCATGCCAGCAGATCCACAAAAAGCTTCCTCAGAAGAAATTCTGTTGAAGTTCTCGACTGGCTTGCATGTTCTCCGGATATGAACCCAATGAAAAATACCTGGGAACACCTTGTAAGGAAGATTTACGAGCATAACCAGACATATTCTTCTTTGCAAGGACTTCGATACTTCGATCAGCAATTCTACGCGCTTGGGATGAACTTCCTCTACAAATACATCGAAATCATGCTACTTCGATGCCAGCCCGACTTGTAGATGTTGCAATGAACCGCGGAGGACCAATTGAGTACTAGTTATCAACGACTGTTTTTTATCTTAACAATGAAGTTGTTTTTTACTAGTGTCCCTATACTTTGTGGTCAATTGAAAATGGTGTGTCTCCATATTTTATTTTCTTATCTAGCTCACATCAAACCGATTTTGCTAAAATCTTTTGCTTCGAACTTCTTTGCCGTAACGAATTTTACAGTAAAAAATTCAGGTCGATTGATATCGAATAGCGTTCGAAAAGTACAATTTTTAAGTGTCCCTATACTTTCTGGTCGCAGTGTATATATATATATATATATATATATATATATATATATATATCATACTCTATAATAACCCGCTAACCGATGAGTCACACTATCGATCGGCGCGATGAGTCATAAAATAGGGGAAATTACGGGGAAGTTACGGGGCCTAAATTACGGCAAGAAAATAGCGGAAAATACCAAGACGTCTTCTACGTGCCTGGCGACTCAGTAGACGTGCCGATCACGTCGGTAACCGTGCCAGGCGATGCAGTAGACGTGCCGAACACGTCGGCAACCATGCATGGCGAGCCGTAGATGTGCCGAACACGTCGGCCACCGCTCATGGCGAGCCGTAGACGTGTTAAACGCGCCGCCAACTTCAGCCTGGGGGTAATCGAGGTCGCTGAACACGATTATGACGTTCGTTTTTGAAGTGTAGATAACCTCAATCGATATCGATCAAATTATCGATTTTTTATTGATGTCGTTCAAGCGGTCCGAAACTTCGGCCCTGGGGGTAATCGAGGTCGCTGAACACGAATCTGAAGTCGACCGCAATCGACGGCCGCTAGACCGCCGAACGACGGATATATATATATATATATATATATATATTTCGTTACAACCTTATATATATAAGGTTGTAACGAAATAAATGGCACTGAACCACTGTAAATTTAAACAGTTAATATCTCGGCTTGTAGGCAAGCTTATTAATCGTAATAAAAACCTTCTGATTCTATACATCTTTGCCAACGTGACACATGCTTTTTTATCCCAGTGGCATAAAAATCAGAAGTTCTAGAATTGACGAAATCTTCGAAGGCACTTTCGGCATCCTGTTGGTATTTGAATATTTTCCCTACCAAGAAATCGCCAAGATGCTTGAAGAAATGGTAGTCTGTTGGGGAGAGGTCGGGAGAAAACGGAGGATGTGGTAGAGTTTCAATGCTCAGCTCATTCAATTTCTGCAACGTCATTCGTGCTACATGGGGGCGAGCATTGTCGTGCAGAAAGAGAACTCGCCTTCGGTTTACCAAGGCCGGCCGGATATCCTTCAACTTTTTCATCATTTCTTCAATTTCAATGCAGTACTTCTCTGCCGTGATGGATTCACCGGGAGGGAGGAAGCTGTGGTGAATAATTCCCAGCGGACAACACCATACTGTCACCATCACTTTCTTTTGGTGCAATTCCGGCTTCGCAAAACCTTGGGGCTCTCATCGCTGTCCACCCACTGTGCCGATCGTCGCCTGTTGTCGTACATTATTCATTTTTCGTCACAGGTTACGATGCGATCAAGGAATGGGTCCGTTTCGTTCCGTAGAAGCAGTGCGGACGAGATCTCATATCGTCGGTTTCTTTGCTCCTCAGACAGCTCGTGAGGCACACATCTTTCCAGCTTTTTGGTCTTTCCACTTTCCTTCAGATGCCGGGCAGCTGTGTTGTGACTGACGCCAAGAACCTTCGCTATCTCCCTGGTACCTTTGTGTGGATCCTCCTCTACTACATCTCTCAGCTTGTCCTCATCAACATCACTAATCCTCCCACGACCTTCCAAGCTCTCATCTCTATTCCAGAACTTCTGACACCAACGATACGCCGTCTGAATTGTGGAACATCCTTGACCGAATGCGGCGTTGATCTTCTCGTCCGCCTCCTTAGCTGTAGTGCCCAGCTTGAATTCATACAAGTAAATGCCTCGGATTACTCTTTTGTCCATCTGCAAAAAAGTCAATAAAACCCTAAAGTTTTCCCACTTTTACATAGAAAATTTGGTACTCATCTGTAGAGCAAAGCTTGCGCTTATAAATGATATGCCACTTGTTACGGTTTGTTCTTGATCAAACGCGTAAAGACGCGCCAAAAAATGGCGCGTGCCAGTGCCATTTATTTCGTTACAACCTTATATATATGTATGTATGTATATATATATATATATATATATATGTATATATATAACATATGCTGAGTCTCGACGAACGAGGCACGGCGTTGTTACGACGTCTATAACGCGCCCCTATATCGGTCCTCCCTTCAATGAACCCTTCTCTCATCATTGTTCCCCCATTACTGGTCCTCCCCGCCTTACTAGTCCCCACTTTACCAGTTCAACCTCACTGAACTTCGTCTTCACTCCGACACCCTCCCCCTATTACTAGTCTCCCTTCACTGGTACCCACTTTACCAGTCCAGTTCACTGGACCCCTCTTCAGTGGAACTTCAACTCCTGTATACTGTGCTCCCTATTAGCGGTCTCCCATTAAATGTGTCCGGGATCTCCCTTGCGTGACATCAGTGACACCTTTTCTGAATCCAGACGCCTGTTCCATGACGTCGGTGACACGTCTTCTGAAGCCGGACACCTGTTGCGTTGTTGGCATGTCTTCTGAACCCGGACGCTCGCTGCACGACGTCGGTGACAAGTGTTCGAATCCGGACGCCCTTTGCGCGACATCAGTGATACGTCGTCTAAGGTTCGTGACACGATGTGGGTGACATTTCGTTTAAACCTGGACACTTGTTACTCGACGCCTATGAAAAGCCAGATGGACAGACGTGAGGGAAGGTCTGCCTGAAACCGGCTCGGGCAGACGCCGGACAGTGCCTGCAGAGCCAATTAGCGTCGACTCGTGCTCTGACACCCGCCGCACCCGTCGCTTCACACTGAGCCAAGACAGCGCTCGCCGCGGAGGCGGAGATGACCTAACCGACCACGGGAGCCCGCAGTTCGACAAAGGGCCAGATTCATCAACGTCTTACAGAGATAACGGAGAAATTACAGTCGAAGTTCCTGATAACGCCGACATTTCACCATATCGACTTTTAATAAGCTGCGTTAATTCGCGCTTTTTCAGGAATTTCGGACGTAATTTCTCCATTAAATCCCGTTAATAAGTCGTTAATGAATCCAGAATTTTGATTACAATCGATGGAGAGCTGGGAGGATCAGAGGGCTTGTAGTGAGAAATTTGGATTGATGTGAACCCTACCATCTCCTATATTAGGATTTTGAGCTCTATCGAATGAGCCAGAAAATAGTCTTGTCAATGGCCCTCATAACGATTTTTTCAGGCGTTGTTTAGCTTTCGTTAAATATCATATCTTTTTCTTTATTGGGACATGTGAATCTATGCATATGCAACTGGGACCGACAAGGGTACATGGCGGTCGAGATTCCAAGACAACAACCTTGTGAAAAGAGTTTGAAACCATTACGAGCCTACGCGTAACTAATCCAAATAATACGAAAAGCAACGGAGAAGGAACAACTAACAGGAAAACTAAAAAAAATAAGGAAATAGTGCTGTCAAGTGACCCTGCCTCAGAGTCACTGCCAGTTATTTACATACAATACAATACAATATTTATTAGGCCAAAAGTATTGCAAAATCTGCTTATCACAAAAAAACACAGCAAAAATTGGCTCTCAAAAGTCCATCAAAAGTGGATGAAAATTATTGTTTCAAAAGTGATGCGAAAACAGTTGATCACGAAAAATTGCAAAGAAAAATGCTTTTTTAGAGATCTGCAAAAAATGGTTGCTTTAATGAGTTGCGTGAAATTGCCTGAAATAATAGTGTAGTTTTTTAGTGAGCCAAAAGATGTTAGAATAAAAAACACCCCGTTGTTTTAAAAAGCCTTCAAGTTGTCGACTGAAGCTAGCAGGAGATGGTGACATAACTAACGACGCTGGGAGCTGGTTCCATGTACCTACCACTCGGCGCCAAAAGCGCTCTGCATGAAGTTGCGTTCGGACTCTTACAGGAAGTAGTCGAAAATGGTGACTTCTTGTCTTTGCATATGCTACCGACACAATCTTCTCAATATATTTCTCGTACGAAAGCCTGTCGTTGTACATGTATCAGAATTAACTGTGAGACATGCTTCAATGGTAAAATCACGCGAGGATTCCAGTTAGATAGATGAGAGATCTTTTAACAGAAGTTTAAAGCATTAGTTTCAACATGACATCTCTTTAGCATTTTGTAACTTATTTTTCCATGGAACGTCATAATACACACATCATATCTTTTAATGCTAAGACTGAATAGGTAGCTTACAAAATCTAATGTTCACCAGGAATAAATTTTTATCGCGCAAAACTTCAAATTGCTCGTCCAGTCGTATGTGGCTTCTAGCGTATTTAGCCTTGCATTCCATGGGCAATGTAACTGCATAATCAAGGTCACCCCCTCTCTCCTATTAATGAGTTAGGAAACACTCATAAAATGTTTTAAGAAAATTAGAGTACTTAGGTGTTCTTAGGAGTCTACCGGTCATCAAATCGAACTTGTCGGGAAATTCCAGACTATGAACATGCCCTACGCACTGAAGGATCATAATGTCGTTTTCAAAAAGATTGAGCACTTGGGGTTCTCTTAGAAGATCTGTCGTCCATCGAACAATTTCATCCTGGAAACATGCCCCGCAATTAATTCTGATATGAATAAAAACTGAATGTTTTAACTTTCGTAAAATATCAGTTTTTATTTATATCAGATGTATCAGCGGCTAAAACAAAATCGCTACAAGAGTTATTGAGACAAGGCTAGTTTAATAGAGTTCGAACTTCTAATATAGGAGCTGGTAGGATTCACATCACTCCGAATTTCTGCACCTCCGCTACCAGCGCTCTGATCCTTCTGGTTTTTTATCGACTGTAATCACATCAAATCTTGTCGCTACAGGATTGCCTCCGTGGCGAAGGCGGCCTAGCTCAGCGCGTATCGGCGGGTTTCCCGGCGCGACTCGACGCCAGTTGACTCCGCAGGCACTGTCCCGCGTCTTTCCGCGCGCCGCTTTCAGGGACAGTTGACATCTCTTTTATATACAGTGGGACAACGTCATTCAGACCCACCGTTCAGGGGCCGGATTCATCAACGGGTTACAGCAATTTAACAGAAAAAAATTACAGCCGAAGTCCCTGTTAGCGCGGCTTATCAAGCGACATGGTGAGCGATAAGCCGCGTTATCCGAGTGTTTCGATGTGAATTCTCTGCCAAAGTTATGTAAGATGTTGGTGAGTACGACCCTAGGTCGTTCCTTGGATTGATGAAGAGAAGCTAAGAAACGAATAACTCTAGTCTGCTACCTCGATTCCTCCAAAGCTGTGTGTTAAAAAGCAATGTATTGGAAAAGCCGATCAAGCTCTTCAAATCAGAGGCCTTTTGAATGAAAGCAAAATTAGCGACGCTCTCTAAAATTTGCTGTGTTGGTTCGACGTTAGATCATCATGCACATTGAATAAGCTTTTTACTCTCACGGATCTGGCAAAGGATTCTGTCGTATTTTCAGTTTTTAGGTGATGTATCTCTTAAAAAGTTGATTTCTCCAAGCGTGGCTACGACAACTCACGCGCACCTTCGTTTCCTAAAGTTAAGTATATGCAACTCAAGGTTTAAAAGTTTCAAATGCTTATTGTTTTACAGTTCAAAACAATAATTTTCTGCCGGCAGTCTTCGAGTCAATAAGGGTTTTTCAGATTTTTTCGTTTTTTTTTCGGATTTGCCATGGACAAGACAGCTTTCATGAATGAGCGATATCTGCGTCTGAAACTGTATACTTTGTGTAGTTTCGAATGTTAAATGCTAAATGTGAACTCAAGTGCATTACCAAGACTTTTCAACGCTTTTTGAGTGAAGGGGGGTCACCGAAGGATGGACTTATCACGGAAATACATTAAAGAATAATAAGTTTCTCCATCTGAAGGAAGCAACAACAGAAAACGAAACCGCTTCCTATGAAACTTCGAGCTCTGACTAATATACATTTTGAAAAGAAAACAGAAAATTCCTGCCCTAACCAAGTCGAGTATCTGCACCATTAGGTTAGATCGAGCTCGGCCGACCTTGCGTTTTTCATCTTTACAAGAGCAGCTTTTAAAAATAGGTCTTCATGCTTAAAGGGATTCGATTTATTTTGTTTTCGCCGAAAATCGATCAGAAATTGAACCCTCCTCCACACATGAAGAATTCTTTTTGAAAACTGTTTTTTACATCACTTAGTGATGGCTAACGGCACAAATGGTCACGCAGTACACGATGCTTTGTCGTATATGGGCGGCTCTCATGTATCCCATGCAAGGAACATGTGAGTAACCAGACCACCGCCATGGCTCAAACAACTAAACCCGCGCCCCAGTCTTCCGCGCGCCGGAGGTGGACTTCTACGGCGTCGGTTGCATCCACCTCCGGCGAGGGGCCATCTAATCTCGGAGTTAAACTATCAGGACGTCATTGGAATCGCACTACCGGAAACTCCCTCCCACCACGACACGAAAACTGCCTATTCGTCTACACTTATAACTGTCGTTCGATCGCATCTGAGCAGGATCTTCGGACACTGCTTTACAGAAGCCGCAACATCAAATACGACGTTATCGCCCTGCAGGAAACGAAAGGCAGAACGGAAACCATAAGAAGAACCGACTACAACGAGCTTCTCATTATCGGAGCAAAGGTGGACAGCAAGAATATTGGCGGAGTTGGATTTCTCGTCAATTCGACAGTGCACCACCTAGTAGACTCTTACAAGATCACCAGTCCGCGAGTAGCTGTTTTTCGTCTGGAAACCAAAGATTAAGGAACCATCTCCACCATAAATGGATATGCTCCAACATCTGAGGCCACAGATGAAGAAAAGGAGGAATTCTACAAGCTGTTCGAAAGGACTGTCAACGACAAGAAGAGCTACTAACTACAATGTTGTTGTTGGTGACTTTAACGCTATCGTCGGTACGAATAATCATGACAAATGGAGGCTATGACCACATGGAACTTCCTCAAGGAAAGAAAACGGAGAGTGCCTGATAGACTTCCTATCCGCGTGCCTTCTCTACCATGGAAATTCTATGTTTAAGAAGCCTTCAAACCGATGATGGACCTGTAAAAGCCCAAATGGAGAAACACCATCGGAGATCGACCATGTTCTTACGAACAGACGCTGGAGTCTGTTCGACGTCTCCGTGCTGCCTTCATTTCAGACCGGCTCGGATTACCGTCTTGTCCATGCGAAGCTGACTCTCGAAAAGAGGATGTTCAAGCGTGACTCTCATAAACCGGCACTGGTGAGGATCCCCACATTCAAGTCTGAGGAGTTGGAATATGCAATAAAGTCGTACGTTTGAATGTTCATAAAGATCCATCGGAAAACTACGACCTTCTCTCCAAAGGACTGTTGAAATGTGCTAGCAGCTCTTGCGGAGCCACATCACCGTCTGCTTCAAGACTCAACGCACATGCGATTAAGCCCTTGGGGCAAAGAAGAGCTGTCAAACTGGATCCTAATGCTCCCCATCTGGAAAAGTCACTATCTCGAAGGCCTGTCGAATAGCAGTGAAGGATTCCATTCCAGCCTACAGAAGATTGAAGCTGTTAGAAGCGCTGGGAAAGGTTCAAGCATAAAGCGCTGCAAACGAGATCTCTGCGGCCAGAAGGCAATAGTGTCAGCCCTTGTGGATAAGGATGGAACAACGCAAACGTCTCGAAGAGCGATGAAGGCCATCGTTCAAGAATTCTACACAGATCTGTTCCGTTCCTCCATCACTGTCCCGAAATGCTTGATGCCACCAGCTGAGGAAGTACCTCCCATTCTGGAATCAGAAGTTGCTCATGCCATCAGAAGGATGAAGCCGGGCACTGCTCCCGGACCGGACGGCATTTCTGCTGATATCCTTCGTGCAGGTGGCAGTGCCCTCTGCTCACTTCTTGCCAAGCACTTCAACCACTACCTTCGACTTGGTAGGATTCCGGACTCATGGAAGGAGTCGAATACAGTTTTAATCTTCAAAAAAGGTCAGCAGGAGGATATCAACAACTATCGACCCATCAGTCTTCTCTTGGTTGTGTACAAGATCTTCACCAAGATACATGCTTAACCGCATGAGCGTTGCTTGGATGAATATCAGCCAGTGGAGCAAGCAGGGTTTCGCAAGGATTCCTCCTGCATGGACCATATTCAGACTGTCTCACAGCTCATCGAGAGGAGCCGCGAATACCACCTCCCACTTGTCCTTGTCTTCGTGGATTACCGGAAACGTTCGACTCTGTGGAAATCAACGCCGTTTTGAACGCACTTGTGCACGCTGGTATACCATCGCCCTACATCCGACTTCTCGACGAATGCTTCTCGAACACATCGACTACCATCCTGTTGTTCGATCGAAAGCTTAAAGTTCTTATCGGAAAAGGAGTACGGCAGGGAGACACAATTTCTCTTAAGCTATTCACAGCGGCACTCCAGGATGCCAAGAATGACTTGAACTGGGACGATAAAGATAAAGGCTACCTTGTGGACGCTAAACGGATCAGCAGCCTTCGCTTCGCCGACGATATTGCTCTCATCTCTACCAGCACGGCAGAAGTCGAGGAAATGTTGAACGAGCTCAATGTGGCAGGTATGAAGATTGAATTGGACACGAATATGTCCAAAACGCAGTTTATGGTCAACCAGTGGTGTGACACGGGACTAATAAGGTTAAATAGAGTCGCTCTACAACAGGTCGACTCCTACGTCTATCTGGGAAGAGAGCTGAACATGGATAACGACCTCGCTCCTAAAATCGCCCGCAGGAGACGCGCAGCATGGGCAGCCTTTAGTTCGATTCGCGAAGTCACCGATCAGGTCAAGGATCCCGGCCTCAGGGCGTCGATATTCAACGCCTCTGTACTGCCTGCGATGCGTTACGCGACGGAAACCTGGCCCGACAACAAGACAATCGCCAGAGCGATGCAAACTACGCATCGTGCACTGGAGAGATGTCTTCTAAGGACAAGCCTTCGTCAGCAATGGCAAGAAGGCCTACAAAGCTCGGATCTACGGCAGAAGTCGCAATTAGCAGACCCGCTGCAGTACATGAAGAAGTCCAAATGTCGCTGGGCCGGACACCAGCTTCGACGAAAGGACGATAGATGGAGTCTCCGTGTCAGAGAATGGCTCCCGAGAGATCATAAGAGACCACTGGGACGACCGCCAACGCGAACGGCAGATTCATTCTCAAGATCTTTCAGAGAGCGGAGTCTGCCTCATTGGATGCAAGCAGTCAGAGATCGAGCGGTCTGGAAGAGTTGTGATCCCGCTGAGAAGACCTCCAGCCGACAAAAGGACCATCAAAGTATCAATGTAAGTAAGTTTTTTACATGGCAAGATTTTTTTCCAAAAAGTTAGCGACTTTTTCGATGTTCAAAAAACACTCCGAGTTACGATCGTCCATGAAGTCGTAGTCGGCGAAAAATTGACCAGAGGTCGATTCAACGTAAGTTAACCTAGGAAAGTTTATTACATGCGCTTTTTAAATATTTCATAATATAGGAATTTAATTATATTAATATTAATATTATAGAATTAATACTATAGGAACACAATTAAGGTATTTATTATTTAGAAGATAATTTGGCTTTTATTATCAGATGTCCTAAACACGATTTTCGTCAAATTTTCCGGCAGTGGATGATAACGGGTAGCGTCTTTTTGGTTCTGCCACTAGGCAAACGTCGCCTATTATCATAAAGTATCCATTTCTCATCGCAGGTCAAAATCCGTTCGAGAAGCGGATTGCTGGCATTGCGCAAATGATGGCCGACAATATCTCAAGACGACGACTTTTCTGACATTCTTGATCTCCCAGTTTCATCAAATGGCGAACAACTGTGATGTGATCGATGTTGAGCTTCTCCGCAGTATCTCGCGTGGTTTTGCTCGGCTCAGCTTCGACTGATGCCTTCAATAGATCGTTATCAGGTGATTGTGGACGGCTGCCATGTAGTTCGTCTTCGACGGTGGTGTTGCCGGCGCGAAACTTTTTGAGCCGATGTTGTACTGTACACTCATAGGTAACTCCCTAGTCGCATAACTCGCTGATATTTCGAGCGGTTTCAGCGGAAATCCGGCCCAGTTTCAACTCGTAGAAGTAAATGATACGAAAATCGCGCTTAGGTATATGAAAAAACCAAATATTTGTCAAAAATTAAATTCCATATACATGCTTAGGAAGCGCATATAATAGTCTTTTCAACAGCATATGACACCTTACAAAAAAGTCTTAATTTATTATGAAATAGATTTGAAACCAATTAAGCAAAAGCTTACATTTCGTTTGCACCAACCTAATATTTCCGTGGCAAGACAACCATTAGCAATTAACGTTCGAAATTTTATTGAGTACAATTTCAAACGCAGATATCTCTCTTTCAGGTATAAAAATGTATCGTACCCGTGAATTACAGGGAAAATCTACAGAAATTGAAACGGTCCTCACTGAGTTGAGGACTGCTAGCAAAAATCCTTATTTCTAGCAGTAGAAGAAGCAGTACTAAAGATGGTAGAGATGGTGAATTCCGTGGATATAACGTATTTTCTTCAGTGAACGAAGCGGCGCTCCAATCTCTACAATGTCGGAGCCACACCTAGAAAGAACGACTTATTAAGTGATACAAACCTCACCCCAAAAGTACGAGACACCTCTACCAAAACCAAATGAAAGTGCGACCCCCCCCCCCGTTTCGATTCTCGAACCTCACGCTTGACGTGCGTAGGACTTTTGAATGGAACATTACCGCAGGCCTACCTTATGTGGTCCGATTTAACAAAACGAAGGCTGATAAGGCTCACATCTAAGCCTCGACAGCCGAAAGAGAGACGGTGAACACCTAATACTTGCTCTGAGGCTAGATTGTAGATTTTCTCGTTCTGTACAACTGCCCTGTGGGTACATGTCGCGAGCATGAGCAGCATTCTGAGATGGGAGCCAATCAGACCGCATTAAAGTGGCATACAACTCAGAGAGGATGTGCCTGATTGGCTGGCATGTCTCAGGCCGGTGCCCTTCTTGGTTGCTATTAGCTGGCCTGGAGCCACCTCCCAATGCTGCCCATCTTTGCGACATGAGCCCTTCACTGCTTCTTTTGTGTGTCTTCTTCACTGTTCTATTTAGTTGCTGCAAAGAGCTTAATAACCTTTGTTTAGTCTATGCCTAAGGTGGCCAACCTTTAGTAGCATTCCAGATGATCGTTCAATTCTGTCCGATTATCGGGGTAGTCGTCCTTTTTGTTGCAATTAATGCACGCCACCTTCATGCCGCAGGTGGTGTAGCGATGAAGATGGCGGACGCGTAAATATAAGGTGGAGGGTTCAACTCTCCGCAGAGTTTTGCAATTTGTCCAAGGCTGGCTTGATAAGGTGTTTCATGTCCCATTCTAGTTTTGATGCCCACTTTTTCTTAAGAAAGCGAGAAAACAGGCACGCTAATCACTTTCAACTGCAATCTACTTAGATGTAGAATAGATATATTTCATAACAACTTGAGGCCGAGTCGAACAGTTTGTGTTTTTTTGCATTTTTCGCCACTGCTTACTTTGTAATATTTCAGAAACTCTTGATATCCCGAGACGACTTACCCCATCAGGTGTCTTTACCACAGAAGAAAAGGATACAATTAAGCTCGATTATAATTATTTCACTGACGTATTCAAAAATCGCATTCCATTATCCTTCACTGTGAGGTAGTGAATCACCTTATTCAATTACCTGATCCTAATATGATTTAATAAGACGAATTAATTAATAAGCGGGCTAAAGACAAATTGATGCGGAAAGGGCAGTAGACGACGTTTAAGCTATCCATTTGAAGAAAAACTACCTGATAGCTTATTGAAATGTTAGGCTGAGAAAAGCGTAACATTTAAAAACCGCCTAAGGAAGGCGAGTCTTTTAAAAATACTCTGACCACTTAGAATATTTTGTTACAGGATGCTTTCTTGGGAATGATTTTCACGGGCCGCCGGGACTTGAACCCGCGCCTTTTGATCTCCGGGCAGCGGTGTTACGCCTCACACCATCGGCACTGCTTGATCGCACGTAACATATCAACCCTTTCAATCTTTAACAATTGTATTAAAACATTGTTGCTAGTAATGTGTGCAACCTAATCGGTTCCATGCTGATATCAATCGCCGGACCATCCCGATATTAAGGGTGGGTGATGGTACTCATCGAGGACATCGCAGGTGTTACGTACGGTCAATCAGCGCCGGTGGTGTAATGAAGAGGAGCATTTTCGCTCGGTGAACGGAAGGTGCGAAGGCCTAGGTGGCTGACATAGAGACCATAATTTTAATTTTGCCAGAAATCCTAAAATAGTCGATTAAAGATGATTAATTATATGTATATTTCAACGAGCAAAAGGATTTCGGGACGTTTTGAAATTGTTGTCTCTCCAGCTCGAACGTACAAAGGCTGCACTAGATCGGAGGCCCCTGCAACCAAAGTAGATTTGCTTTCTACACGACAACGCCCGCCCGCATGCCGTTTCCAGGGAAGTCTTTCCCCATATCCCCTTATTCGGCTAATCCTGCTCCATCCGACCTCCACCTCTCCCGCTCTCTGCAGCATTTCTTGGATGGGGAAATATACGATGACAGAAGTGGCCTGGAACAGTACCTGAATGCATTCTTCTCGAAACTTCCAGATCCAGAGTTCTACAGGCGCGGAATTGAAGTTGCCAAGAAGATTGCGGCAAGTGGTCAATAGTAGTGGTGATTATATCGTTTACTGATTCTAGGTTGCTTCTTAGAAATATAAAAAATTCCGAAACAAATTCAAAAGCGGACAGAACTTATGTTATACCATAATATCTAACAAAATTGGCACTCTTATCAGCTCCGAGTCCTAAAAGCAACATTGCTAGACACCAAATTGGTCACTGTTCCATGTTTATTTTTCTCTCATTACAACTCACCATCTTGCAGAAGGTTCCCAGTATACAACTCCAAAGACCGGCCGTCAAAGCGACAACATCACTTTCTACTCGTGAACTTTCCCTTTGCACCCTTTTCTTACATCTGCTATGTAAGAAAAGGGTGCAGTGTGCTATTCTGAGCCACTCGAAATGGCGCTTTCTGGAGATCAAGGAAGTACAGGCATCTACGCGCTGGAGTCTGGTCGTCCGTCAGTTTGTGAGGTATCCATTTGCCGTGCCTTGTAACTTACCCGAGCGCTCGCAGCCTGTGGTCCTTCGTTATGTGGCTGCAGTCCAACTTTCTTGCTACAACCCTAGAACTTGTTGTAGGATCGGCTTCGTGTCTTTGAGTGTCTCATCATGAACCTGGACGTCCCGACCTCGCGTCATCTTCCATATTACAGTCGCATGACGTAAAGTGGGAGAACCATCTGTTGTAGGTTTTTGTAAAGAAACCCTCTTGCCCCAATCGCGAGGTCGTCTTAATTCCACCAATCAATGTGGCTTTGTAACCGAATGTAGCATCATCGATGCCATGTACGGAGTTCGGTTTCTGATAGAGAGACATCGCGAAAAACAGAAACCGCTTCTTCAAATCAGTCTGTTTAAGCCTCAAATGGCTGGCATAGGTGGCTGGCATAGAAGCCATAATCTTAATTTTGTCAGGAATCCTAAAAGAGTCAATTAAGGGTGATTCATTATATGTGCATTTGAACGATACCAGCCACTTGAGGCTTAAAGAAACTGTTTTGATTTATTTCTCTCACGACGGCTTTACTGGTTCCATGCTGATATCAGCGGCCGGCTCATCCCGGTATACTGGTGAGTGCTGATCTGTCTCACGAGCTGTAGATGTTGCGTTCGATCAAACGGTGCCGGTGGTGTAAGGGCGTAGAGCGTTCCCGCCCGGTCTGAGGGAAGTGCGGGTTCGAGTCCCGCCTGGCGCTAGCAGTTTTGATTGCAACAAAACATTTTCATGAGAGAAACCGCCTCATCCTGCTCTTCTACACTCTCAACGAAACCATTCGACAGTGTATTGAGTGGGCACATGTAATTTAGCGCTATCTTAGGAGTCAAGTGCGAGCGTCGGCTTGTACATGGACGGAATTCCCTATCTCCGTCGGAGTTCACCGATCTTCCGCGCTTACCCACTCTTTCTTATTATCGTAATTAAAACCCGACGCTTTGGATTATGCCATATGCATATGAGATAATGCTTACCACTGAAGACAGAACCGAACTTGAGCAGCAAGAGCATGGCGTGACCGTGAATTCGGATTCAATCCAAAGGTCAAAAAATCTGACAAGGGAAAGATACTAGGTAACCACGGGGCTTTGAAATGAGACGTATATTGCTGGATGCGGCTTCGAACGCTGATTCCAATATGTTCCGTTTTTGCCGCGCGCATCAGTGAACGGAGTTATGGACCATTTTCGTAGCAGGCTCCTTTGCTCTCTAGGTCCACTCATAGCGGGCCAGTCACAAGAGAGCGAGCTCAAGTAGGGTTGAAACTGCGCTGCCAGCCGAGCAGTGGTGGCGCAGGTGGTAGAGGAGCGGCGTGGTGAGAAGGGGTGGTTTATGGTTCGACTCTCCTGTGGTGAGGAGATTTTGCACTTCCTAAAAAAGATCTGCCACGATCTCTATGTCAAATGGCGACTTCTGGGCGAAATCGATTGCCATGTTTCCACCACCCATACTTACAAGTGGGTGATCAGTGCCTTAAATAACCCACTTGGGCGAATTCTTTTTCGACACATGAGGTCGGTTAGTACAATACTGCCTACCTATCTTCCATACTATGTTCTCACCAGCTGTTGTGTTGGCGTGCCTTTTGGAGGAGTTCGGTCCTTCCGATACTTCACACGTTCCTACAAGGCAATAGAAGAAAATGCCCAGCAGTTTCGCATCCATCTTGCGAGATGCGCAATGCGGGAGCATCGAGGTAGATGAAGAAGAAGGTATCAGTGCGGAATCAGTAGAGGATCAGAAGAGAAGAAGGTATCAGCGTCACCCAAACGTTGCTTTTGGTCGACAGCTGGAAGCCATTCAAGGATCACGAAACTATTTCATCAGTTTTTGTATTTAGATCCTACTAGAGTGAAAGTGATGAACATTCCGGTAGGAACAACATCACAAATACAACCATTAGAAGTAGATTTCTTCGTGCCATTCAAAAGCATGTACAAGCGCTTCACCTCTCATGCATTGACACACGGTATAAGGTTCTCACTTCACTCCCGCGACTCAATTCTTCAAATTGTATCGCTGATTTAGACTCAATTTTCTGCCCCAAGCCTCAGAACTTTTCTCACGTATTCATGGTACGCTGCAGGATATCTGCACAGTCACCCTGGGACGTTTGATACACCAATTCAATATTGCTTCCTACTGACATCGTAGAGCACTGCTCTTACAGCGGCTGCACTGATGTATTTTTTATCCGCTGCGATCATTACCAACAACTGTTCTGTTTGAACATTTCGTAGTGTTATTTACCAGTTGGTAGTGTAATGCATTGTTTGTCTTCTCACCAGGTTTTTAGCAACTATTCATGATAAATTGTATCTTCGTGCCAGTATGAAGTTGTCAGTATGAAGACAAGTCCTTTCTGGTGCCCTTTTCCGTTGCAATTTGACATAGAGAGCTTTGGTTGATTGTGGCAAATCTTTTTTAGGAAGTGCAAAAATCCTCCAGCACAGGGGACTCGAACCATAAACCACCTTCTTTCACCATGTCGCCCCTCTACCCCTGCGCCACCACCGCTCAGCCGGCAGAACAGTTTCAACCCTACCTGAGTTCGCTCTCTTGTGACTGGCCCGCTATGTGTGGAGCTAGGGGGCAAAGGAGCCTGCTACAAAAATGGTCCATAACTCCGTTCGCAGATGCGCACAGCAGAAACGGAACATATATTTGGCGTCAGCGTTCGAAGCCGCATCCAGTGATATTCGTCCCATCTCACAGTCCCATGGTCACCTAGTATCGTTCCCTTGTGAGTATTTGACGACTGATATAAAGGGCCCGGTTCATTGAGATCAATGGCACTGTACCCCGTGCCATCAACAAACGTCAAGTGTGCTGGGTCTTCAATTGCGTCTGACGGTGGTTCGCCCAATCAAGAATTTGATCCTGAAAGGAATTCGGTATCCATCCATGCATGCGAAGTGGCGTAACCAAGCCAGTAGAGGGAAGTAGGACAAACGCTGAAGAGGAAAACGAATAATAAGAAGAAGATGCACAGTTAAGCACCACTGAGCTAGTGCAAAACAAAACGGCTGCCCTTACTCGAGCTTGTGCAGCGGCAAGTCAGGTGACAATGAGACACTCATTCACAACATGTGGACTGGTGCAATCATGCAAGTAGAGAATGACTCGAAGAAGTCCGCCATGTCGGATTTGAGGTTGTCGTAGTTGGTGAATTTTCTTCCGGCCAAATGGTGCTTCAGCGGGCGGAACAAGCGGTAGTCGGAGGGGGCGAGGTACGGGGAATACGGCGGATGGGCAACCGTCTCCCAGCCGAGCGTCGCCAACTTCTGCTGGGTCTCCTTCGCCACATGGGGGCGCGCGTTGTCGTGCAGCAGGTGGACCGAGGCCCGTCGGGGACGCTTTTCTCGGATGGCGGCGGCTAGTTTCACGAGCTGATCGGTGTAGATGGAGGCGGTTACCGTCCTGCCTTGCGGGAGCAGCTCGAAGTACAGCATGCCCTTGACGTCCCACCAGCAGCAGAGCATGATCTTCAGCGGGTGTTCCCTGTCCTCGAGACTCGTGCCGCCGCTCTCGAAACGATTGAACCAGCGCCTGACTGTGCGTTGAGACACTGCATCCTCCTTGCACGCTCTGCAGTTGTTGGCGACCGCGGTGCCCGTGTCGTTGCCCAGCAGCCACTCGTAGTACATGAACGTACGAATTCGACCTTGGTCCATTTTAGCTTGTACTGGTTGCTAGACGCGGCGACTGCGCCTTATATACCCCTAGCGTGGAACTCTGGAGAACCTTCTAGAAGGTTTTTACACTTGCCTGATATTATAGCACTTTTAAGGAAATTTATAGAATTTTGAAAATTTTCGGACCGGAATTATTGGACAGCCTGGTATATCGATAGCTGGGAAGGTTTGCACTCCATCTAGTCAAGGATCCTTCCCAAAATCTAGAACTCTTTACCCTTCTACTATGGAGCAGCGTCCCTCACTGATGAGCCACCAGTCCGCTTGCAGGAGAGCGTTTCGCCGCCTCTCTTAAATCAACACACGTTGCACATAGCACATGTGCACTAGGGAACAGTGCAGTTCTTTGAGGACTCCCAGCCCTATAGATTCAAGAACTCAGCAAAAATGGAACCTAGTTTTCTACTGTTTGAAGGGTAAGGTAGTGGGGCACTGGTAGTGGTATATATTTTCACCCTTCAGACATACGCCTGAAACCCTTTCCCGGTTAGAAAACATTTTTTCAAGACCAACTCTCCACCCAAATATAGAATGCAAAATGCTCTCATCAACTTCACAGTCGTGCTTGGTCTGGATCAGCTTCGGCTGAGGCTATAAATAAGTGCCGATTGTAAAATTCACCCGCTGAAATGCATTACTACTCGTAAACAGGTGATAGAGAAGCGGGCTTGTTAAATAACACAATGAGGAGTTACTTTCCAAAAGAGTTGCGTGCTATGCACGAAATTTTTTTTGAAAGGTGGATATAAAAAAGAAAATAAATAAAATAAAAATAAAAATATATAGAATAATAAAAATATAGGAATAATAAAAATTTCATAGAAAATTTAAAGGTTAAAGCTAGATTGAGAACATAGAACTGAATTCTATTAAATGTTCCAGAGTTTTCTACCATTTAATAAGCTTTACTTTAGCACAACAGTCACCGTTAATCAAAGGAATGTAACACTACTCAGTAGGGAATTTACTTCTGAATCGCATACTATAGTAAGTTGTTCAGTTAGACTGCTGATGTGCTTCTGTTTTCTCAATCATCGTTTTCAGCGAGTTCCCAAAAGAGTACGCCCCGGAAAATATGTATTTCATATAAAAGCGGTAACCGACAAAAACAATGAAAAATTCTTGACTCCGACAACTTATGAGCATATCATGGAAGTCTCTGGTGTTGGTAGGCATTTATGTGCATTCAGCGTGACTACTACTATTATTATTACTATTAAGTTGTGTAAAGTTTGGATTTCCGCCAAATTTTTAAAAAGTGTTCGGGTACCTTATTCCAATAATGAATATATAGGCTGACCTATGACCTATATTTACCACTATTACCGTCATATTTCGTCACTAGTGTGGCAGAGGAAATCGTTCTCGACTGCAAGCAAGTTCAACTGCTTCTGCTTCACGACTTCAAAAAGCAAAGCGGTTCAAGAGTCGCGGTGGATAACATATGTGGAACGAGGGGTTTTACCACTGTCTCCCACGACACAGCGAAAGTATGGTTCTGGAAGTTAAAGAACGGAGACGGACTTCGAGGACCAACCATGGTCTGAAGGGCCACTTGCAGTGATGAGGAGCGGCTTCTGGAGCTGGTTCAGGAGGAACCCCGTCCTTGCTCCTGTGAACGGGCAATAGAACTCGAGTGCAGTCACAGCACCGTAGCTCAACACCTGCGTGGCCTTTTGAAGACATGGAGATATGGTGCATGGACGCCGCATGGACTTAGCGCCCACCAGCTCCAAGAGCACCAGGATGCTTGCATGGACTTCTTGGCTTTCCGGCGGAATTTCTTTTGGCTCAAGAACCTGGTCACTGGCGACAGGCGGCGAAAAGTGGAGTCTACGTTAACCACACGTGGAAGCGTCAGTGGCTCAGTCGCGGCGAAAGAGGAATTCCCACCACGCCAAGACCGGACACGCCCAAAACGGTGATGCTCAGTGTCTGGAGGAATAGCCAAGGTGCCATTCAATGGGAGCTGCTACCTGAAAACACCACTGTCACTAACGATGTCTCCTGCAGGCAGTTGAAACACGCGTTGAAGCAGCTCTTCAGGGGAAGCTAGACAAGATCTTCTTTCTTCACGGCAGTGCGCGTCCACAAGTTGCAAGCGGGGCTCAGAAAAAACTCCAGTCCTTCGGATGGCATGTTCTGGTCCATACACCGTGTTCAGCGGACCTTGCACCGACAGCTACCATGTTTCTTTTGTTGTCGAGCAATTTGCGGGATAAACAGTTTGGCGATAGGGAACAACTTGAAAAGTGCCTCGCTGAATTTCTTTCGTCAAACTCCCGGAAATTTTAAAGAAGCGGGATATAGAAAAATGTGCTATAGATAATATGGCGCATATGTTCGTTAGTTGTTTTATGTCTGGAACGAGAAAAAATGAAATTTTTTTACAATTGGCGGAACACTTTCCTTACAAAGGAGGTCAATGAACTTCCCGTGAAAATTTTAAAAGTGACCTATTGAGGCTTGTAGGGCACTGTATGAAAAGCACCACAGTAGTTTTCAAATTTCCTGCGGACAACTGGGTAGGTCAAAGTTGCAAAAAAAACCGTTTCACTTCGGTGCAGGCCGATAGAGCAACACTGACGCCTGGAACTGCCATGTTGTGGTTAGAATCTAATCTGCAAGAGGATTGGGGCTGGAACAGTGTTCCCTTCGTCGCACCACAACCTTCTGGAGTCAGAAGAGGAGACACCGTCGTCCTACGACGAGGGGTCACAATCAGAATTGAGCATGAGATGCTGCTGCAGCAGAGGAAGCGCAGCCTCTTCCTGCTTGACACAACTGCGTCTGCCCGCGTTTCTAAGACCCTGAATCCAGAAGGCGGGTTCCCTTCGTCGCAACACAACCGTCTGGATTCAGAAGATCGAAAATAACGGAAGCAAAGGCCACATCGTCGTCGTACGACGACCGGCCGTATTCAGAACTCAGCATTATCCCATGTTGAAAAGAGAACTTTACTGCTGCAGCAGAGGAAGCGCATCCTCCTGTTTGACACAACGGCGTCTGCGCGCGTTTCTGAACGCCTGAATCCAGAAGACGGGTTCCCTTCGTCGCACCACAACCTTCTGGAGTCAGAAGAGGAGACACCGTCGTCCTACGACGAGGGGTCGCAATCAGAATTGAGCATGAGATGCTGCTGCAGCCGAGGAAGCACAGCCTCCTCTCTATTGACACAGCAGCATCTGCGAGCGTTTCTGAGCATCTGGATTCAGAATACGGGTCCCATACGTCGCTCAACAATCGTATAGAGTGAGAAGCGGTTCAACGACGTCGTGCGACGAGTGGCCGCATTCAGAATTCAGCATTATTCCACGTTGAACAGAAAATTTTACCCGCGCGAGATACACCTTTGCGTACATCTCGAGGGCAACGTTTGTCGCTTAACATGGGATGTTGCAGCAGAGGAAGAGCAGCCCTCTCCTGCTTGACTTAGCGGCAACTGCGTGCGTTTCTGAGCCCTGATTCCGAATACGTGTAACCGACGTCTGCCGTGAGCATGGTTGGACCACTAAGGGGTGGTGGAGAAGGGAAGTAAGGGGCCTTTAGGAGTCGTTTAGTGTGCGCGCGACGCGCGACGCGATGCATGTGTAGTGGCCAAATTGATCGAGCTACGCGATTGATCAATTCGGCCACTACACACGGCATAGCGTCGCGTGTCGCGCGCACTCTAAACGACCCATTAAGGCCCCCACAGAGTTCTGCGGCAACGCCGCTCGCCGCAATGGTTAAGGATAGGGCAGGGACGCCGCCGGCGGCGAGCTCTGCGTCTCTGCCCTATGGTTAAGCATGGGGCAGCGGCGCTGCCGCAGAACTCTGTGGGGGCCTTTAGAGTGGACCAGGTGAGCGTCCAGGAAGGAAAGGAACAACCTGGAGGAGGGACCAGGGCGGTGAAGCCATCAAGAAAAGACCAGTAAAAAGAAAAGACCAGTGGGTGCCGATGAAGTCCGCAGCAGGTCCTAGATGTTAGCGAATTTTAAGTTTGACACAAGCTACTTTCTTTAGGTCAGTGATGCTAGAAAGTCGCGCGAAGCGCGCAAGTGTGAGACACGCCGTTAGGCGTGTCGGAGCACTTGTAGATAATATTCTTTGACTTGCCCTTTTCGTTATGCAATGACGGTAGGTCTGTCAGCACTACTGTACTTCATGGCTCCAAAGATCGAGAAGAAATTGAGAAAATTGGGTAAAAAAGATTTGATTTGATTTTTATTCATTTAATTACTTATCTGTTATTTTATTTTTCTTTATTATTTTTTATTATTTATTATTTATATTTTAATTAATTAATTAATATATTTATGTTTGATTTTTTTCGACCCTTCTTCGACGTCTGGAGAGAAAGTATAACAGTACAAATCTGCCTTCTTCATGCTCATCCAACCATGCTAGTGAACTCACGGCCGTCACATACAGCAACCTCCTCACTATTACAAGGAAACCTTATAACACCCACATCATTGTCATCGTCCGGCGACCTGTCTACATCCTGCGCTTCGTTCAAGTCAAGCTAACATCACGAACAAGAGAACAGGCGAGACTCTCGGCAGTTCCTGGGTAGCATGCAGGGGCCTATCCCAACTAGAAAATAGATAATATTCTTTATCTTGACCGTCTTCTTTAGGCATTGACAGTGGGTCTGTTAGCACTACTTCATGACTCCAAAAGTCGAGGAGAGATTGAAAGATTAAGAGAAAAGATTTATCCTTATTTTCATTATTTATTTATTTATTATTTTATTAATTATGTATTAATTACGTTTTATTGATCTTTATTTATATTTATATTTTCAATTATTTTATCAATATATATAATTATATTTGATCGACTGTTGTGGTCATACTTCGGCACACTATACGAGACCTCTTCCTGGAGTTGATATCAATTGTCTAATATTAGGTTGTAACGAATAAATGGCACTGGCTCGCGCCATTTATTGGCGCGTCTTTACGCGTTTGATCAAGAACAAACCGTAACAAGTGGCACATCATTTAGAAGCACAGACTTTGCTCTACCGGTGAGTACCAAATTTTCTATGTAAAAGTGGGAAAACTTTAGAGTTTTATTGACTTTTTTGCAGATGGACAAAAGGGTAATCCGAGGCATTTACTTGTATGAATTCAAGCTGGGCACTACAGCTAAGGAGGCGGACGAGAAGATCAACGCCGCATTTGGTCAAGGATGTTCCACAATTCGGACGGCGTATCGTTGGTATCAGAAGTTCCGGAACGGAGATGAGAGCTTGGAAGGACATGAAGGTCGTGGGAGGCATAGTGATGTTGATGAGGACAAGCTGAGAGATGTGGTAGAGGAGGATCCACACGAAGGTACCAGGGAGATAGCGAAGGTTCTTGGCGTCAGTCACCACACAGCTGTCCGGCATCTGAAGGAAATTGGAAAGACCAAAAAGCTGGAAAGGTGGGTGCCTCACGAGCTGTCTGAGGAGCAGAGAAACCGATGATATGAGATCTCGTCCGCACTGCTTCTACGGAACGAAATGGACCCATTCCTTGATCGCATCGTAACCCGTGACGAGAAATGGATAATGTACGACAACAGGCGACGATCGGCACAGTGGGTGGACAGCGATGAGAGCCCCAAGGTTTTTGCGAAGCCGGAATTGCACCAAAAGAAAGTAATGGTGACAGTATGGTGGTGTTCGCTGGAAATTATTCACCACAGCTTCCTCCCTCCCGGTGAATCCATCACGGCAGAGAAGTACTGCATTGAAATTAAAGAAATGATGAAAAAGTTGAAGGATATCCGGCCGGCCTTGGTAAACCGAAGGCGAGTTCTCCTTCTGCACGACAATGCTCGCCCCTTATGTAGCACGAATGACGTTGCAGAAATTGAATGAGCTGAGCATTGAAACTCTACCACATCCTCCGTTTTCTCCCGACCTCTCCCCAACAGACTGCGATTTGTTCAAGCATCTTGGCGAATTCTTGGTAGGGAAAATATTCAAATACCAACAGGATGCCGAAAGTGCCTTCGAAGATTTCGTCAATTCCAGAACTTCTGACTTTATGCTACTGGGATAAGAAAGTTTGTGTCACGTTGGCAAAGATGTGTAGAATCAGGTTTTTATTTCGATTAATAAACTTGATTACAAGCCGAGATATTAACTGTTTAAATTTACAGTGGTTCAGTGCCATTTATTTCGTTACAACCTAATACAATGTGTTCGCCGTACCGAGTTATTGGCCCTTATTCGTAGGGAGACTGCCATAGCACATATGTTTCGGGGCATACTTCAAAATGCTATGTATGGGGTGATATTGATTGTGCTGATGAGGATGAAACACTCCAGGTAGTTTTTTGCTTGACGCTTATTGCATTGACGTTCTCTCGTTCGTGATGTTAGATTGACTTGAACGAAGCGCAGGATGTAGCCTGGTCGCCGGACAATGACAATGATGCGGGTGGTACCACGTCTTCTTGTAACAGTGAGGAGGATGCTGTATGTGACGGCCGTGAGATCACTTGCAATATAGTTGGTTGAGGATGAAGAAGACAGATTGGTACTGTTATATTTTCTCTCCAGAGGACGAAGAGGGGTCGAAGAAAATCAAACATAAATATAGTTAATTAATTAATAAAAATAGAAATATAGATAATAAATAATAAAAATAATAAATAAAAATAAAATAATAATTCTTTCCTCGATCTTTGGAGTTCTCAAGTTATCTATTTTGTAGGCAAACAAAAGTCACCTACTCTCCTCAATGGCCAATCGAACTATGTATTATGAACGCTGTTGCTTTGCGTATTTATTTTTGTGTTTACATTGCATCATCTAGATTGAAATAGAGTTCCAATGTCAGTATGGCACACTGTTATGGTCAAGATACATCGACAAAAATGAAGCGAGCAAACCCAGCAGCACAAGTACGCAACCTCCGGACCCGAACTCCCGACCCTTATCCTGCTAGAACACCGCCATATCCACTCGGCCATCCAGTCGCTGCGGCCTTGGTGGTGAGCGGCGCAGCCCAATGTTCCACTTCTGTTACTGTATCGCTAACAAGTAAATTGTAAAATCGCTGTAATTCCACTACTGTTCCAGCCCCAAACCTTTTGCAGGATAGTTTCTAACCACGACATGGCAGTTCCAGGCGTCAGTTCCGCTCTATTGGCCCGCACTGAAGTGATCCGGTTTTTTGCAATTTTTGATCTACCCAGGTGTCCGCAGGAAATTTGAAAACCATTACGGTGCTTCTCATACAGTCCCTACAACCCCCAGTAAGTCACTTTTAAAATTACCACGGGATGATCTCCCTTGTTAGTGCTTTCATTTTTTAAAATGAACAACAGGGAGCTATAGGCTTTTGCTGGACTGGGCTATCAAAAACTTCTAAGAATTTGTTTATCGAAACGCTGAGCGGACACTGAATATACGAACGATTTTCTAATTGCTCATGGAACATTCTGTTTACCGTTTTCATCGATTGCTCTCACAAGGATATGTGCATCACAACTATCACAATTTTGCCGAGTTGGCTCCCGATGCACGCTGGACGATGTCTGCGGTACTTTTTTCTGAATCCCGGCACTCGGCGCTTGATCCCCGTTCATACCATTAATATATAAGGAGTATAATGCATATAATGATATATCAGCCCATGAATATCTCTTAAAAGTTAGGTGATCCGCCACTAGGGTTATACGTTCGACAGCAATCGTCCGCTACTAAGCGTTAATAAGAAAGACTAGCAGGCATATGTCGCCCCATCGAAGGCATTCCTTGGCTTTGGTCTCTCTACCGATGACCTACAACGTGGCCAACGGATTAACCTTAACATTAAATTAACACACTTTAGCTTTTAGCAATAACATTTATTTACAGAGTGGTCCATATAAAGTGTTACGCGCTACAGAAAGTTCATTTTTGAAAATTTCTCTCTTTTTCTGTGCTTTGCTGTGGTGTTATTCGTTTTCTCCGTTCTTTTAGTTCACCTATGGCCAGTCTTATTCTCCGTTTCTAGGTAAACATAGTTTCGCTCAAGGTTCGTTCAGCAGTAGTCGCTATACGTAAACGCGGGTCTTCCGTTTCCACGACTTCAAAGATGCTCAAGCTGCATCGGAAGCAAGTACACCGCGTCATCAAACGTTTCGAAGAGACTGGAGCGATCGAAAATCGTCAGAGAGGCAGACCACGACCAAATGCAAGGACTTCAAAGACAAGTTACACCCAAATCCTGCAAGAAACGTCAGGAAACTAGTAAAGGAGCACAACGTAGGTCGTTCTACTGTGGAACGACTGATCAGGGATGATCTGTGATTGTACAAACAAATCCCTACGAATCCGCCAAAGGACAGCACCTCACCGAGGAAATGAAGGATTCAAGATTGGAGAAATGCAGAAAGGTAAAGGCCCTTACGTGCGGTGACAAGCGCGACCGATTTCTCTTCATAGACGAGAAGATATTTACCGTCGAACCACTCCAAAACGCGCAAAATCAACGGAAACTGCTGCTAAAGGTGTTCGCAAGAGCAGTCAACGTCGGATGGTCTCATTTTCCACAGTCCTTTATCGTGTGGGCTGAAATGTCGGGCCATGGCAAGACCAAGCTTGTTTTTATTCAAAAAAAGTTAAGATCAAAGCCGTAATCTACGAGAAGCAAATCCTGGGGAACATTACAATACCTTGGACACAAGAAAATGCTATGGACATGGACTGGACTTTCCAGCAAAATTGGGCACCTGTTCACGGTGCCAAGAAGACCTTGGAATGGTGTGAGACCAATCTTCCAGATTTGTGGACGAAGGATGTTTGGTCTTCAAACTCACCCGATCTCAACCCTATGAGTTTTGCCGTTTGGTCAATCCTGGGGCGAACCCTGCTCTTTCAGACACAGTTCTCTGGATTCGCTGAAAAGAGCTCTGGAGAAGGCATGGGACGAAATTTCACCGGAAATGATCGCGTGCATCCTCATGAATTTCCAAAATAGATTGGGCGCTCGCATTGAAGCTAAGGGAACTCATTCTGAATGTGATGTATGTTGTTTTATGCAAAATTTTCTTGTCTTTCCAATGATCGTACAATTTTCTTAATTTAGTTGGTTTGTGCAAAGTTGTACATAATTTTCCACGTAACACATCATGTGGACCACCCTAGTAAGACAGCAGCTAGTGGTAGCCGAATGGAATAGTGTTTCTAAAAACAATTTCTGAAATGACTAGATTAAGGGGTTTTTCCACAACTCCTACAACATAACAACATTCTCTCAAGCTAGCGCACCTAATTGTTCTATTTTCCTGGCTACCTGTCCTAGTTGCCAGTCCCATGGGGCCCGAGCGTTTTCATGTGCCGGGGTTTTAGTATATACTGTGAGGCATGGGGCTCATGTAGATAGGTAGTATTGAAAAGAGGTAAATAGCTACGAATTTATACGGTTTTCTGTCGGTCAATTTGCGAGTTGTGTGCCACTTGCCCTCTCAGTTTGAATTTGGTGGCCAAAAATTTTGCCGCTGCCGCGTGTTGTTGCTCTCGTGTTCTGGTGTTATTTTGTTTTTTACTGCGTGGCTTGCTCCGATCTTTTTTTATTCTAGCGGTTTGTGCACGAATGTTTGACGAACATGTAAATAAATAAATAAATAAATAAATAAATAAATAAATAAATAAACTCTAGTTCTTCGATGAAATCTGAAAGCCTCTAGGTAACATTTTCTGCAACTTAAGATCATAATTTGAAAGCGGAGTTCGACGACCCTGTGCTGCACGTTACCTGGACGGAGGAATTTTACGTGGAAAGCAGAACATTTCTGTGGCAGTGTTACGACCGGGATGGTACAGCTGTAGAAGATGGAAGTTTGGACCTGGAGGTAGAGTAAATCACTTCTTCAGCCATCAGCTTGAAGAATGCGCTAAATTTTAAAGGAATCTATGAGAAAATCTCATAAACTATCTCATTTGTTGTCGCCCAACTGTTACAATTGTACAATAATGCTCATGTGGAACACAACTGAAGACTTTCGAAGGGACGATCTCAAACAATTCTACCGTGACAAGGCAATATACACACAATCAGGTGAACAACTATGATTTGTCTACTTTTACCTTGCTTTTTCGTTTGCCTCATTTAGCCTGTCCCTTTTCAACTATGTTGTTTTCCTAGTCCCTCACTTCATTTCATTCAAGTAGCAACGTCATGTTCAGCAATCATTACAACCATAAAGTTGGTTGAGATTGGATAGGGGGTATCCTACGATCGGACACACTCACCATCACTCACCATCCACTTCAGATTTACTCATACTCTTCAGCCCTTTTTGTATGAGAACGTTAACGGTAGTAACAATGAATTATAGGAATTTCCAAAAGCCCATTGCTTTGCATAAAAATTTCGGGGTTCTTCAGGTGAGACATCGAAGAGCTACCTATACGATGATAGTGACCAATATCGGTTATTGTTACAACCTTGATTGTAGAAGGTGGCTTCACAGAAAAAGAAAATTTCAAAGTTTTTTAAAAGCGTGCGAAACCTACACTCCATGCGAGATTGAAAACAAGTGCACCTGTCCAGCCCAATCATATTTCGTGCACGTTATGCAACAGACATATGATATCTGTGACGCACTTCAGGAAAAGCGATGTTCCACCACCGAACGAGATTATAAGGTTGATTAATTATATTAAACGGCACAACGTTTCGAGCTGTCCATCGTTTTCAGATATCTGCAAGTGATCTGCTATCCGTCCGATTAAACGCCTCCTCATTCCCGGCTTTCGGTTCTCGTCTTAGGCGCAGTACGAAAACACATGAGTAACAAGCTCACCCGCTGGTCCATCGTTCACACGAAACAGCGTCGCATCAGTTGTTGTCAGTTGCCGAGTGGTGACTAAGACATAGCTTACGAGTGATAATTTGCCGAAGACAGGTAGCGGAGACAGATCAATACGACGATGCATCTGTGGACCTTATTGACCAGACGCTATGCCTCGCGATTGAACTGGAAAAGGCAAGATGGGAAGAAAGTGAAAACCACTGCCAAAGTGAAAGCGTGGAAATGGCCACCTCAAATCTAACAAGTGAACCAATAGGAAAGAGAAATGAAGGCTACAAGTATTGCAGTGTAAAAAATAAGAGTGGGAGAGCTGTCGACGGGCTGTCGGCTCCGACCGTGGCACTGCCATCACGAGCGGTTCGCCGCACAATGTTTTGGAATGTGAAGCGCAGCGCCCGTAAGCAGATATCAGTCGGGTTCTAGGATTTATCAGAAACAAAGGCTTGCAATCGACCGATTACTAAGCGTTACATAAAAGAATAATTACGAAGCAATCGCGAATAGTCGCAATAGTACGTCGATCCGCCTTCATAATGACAAGGGAAGGATGCTAGGCGAGAATGGCACTTTGAGATAAGATGTATATCACGAGGTGCGGCTTCGCACGCTAATTCCAAATCTATGATTATAAACCCAGCTATGACGGAGACACTGGTAGTTTTCATATCGGCTCCTTTGCCCTGCACTCAGAACGGGCCAACTACAAGAAAGCGAGCTTAAGTAGGGTGGAAATGCGCTGGCCAACGAGCAGTAGTGGCGCAGGGGATAGAGTGGCATGGCGATACAGGACCATTTGAGGTTCAGCTCCTGTAGTGCAAGATTTTCGCACTTCCTAAAAAATCTGATGGGATCAACCAATGCTCTCTATTGCAATCGCAACGGAAAAGGTCACCAGAAAGGACTCGTCTTCATGCTGACAATTTCACACTGGCATGGAGATCGAATTTATTATGAACTGTTGCTCTAAACGTGACGAGAAGACAAGCAATGCGTAATACCAAGAACTGTAAAATACCATTAGTTGAAACGCACCAGCTGTCGGGAATAACAGCAGGGAAAAAATACATCAGTGCAGCCGCTGTAAAGGTCTCCGCACACTTCTGCGGCATAGCGGCAAGCAGCGGGTGGAACCATTCGTGAAACTGCTCACGCACACTTAAGTCTTAGGCATATGTCATACTTCGGCGACAGTGCTGGGTGGGTGTCGGCGGCAGGTTGTCGGTGACAGGCTGTCTGCGACTGGGTCGCAGCGTCGCGGACGTGTCGCCGAAGTATAACATATGCTTTAGTGAGCGTTAAGTGTGCACGCGACGCGATGCAGTGATAAGCTACTACAGTGATTCGTCGCGCCGCGCGATCTGCACCCTAAAGATCGGTTGCCGACGGTAACAACTGTCGACGAGACCTGGAAGGATGCTACCGATGCGATAACTCGGGCTGCTCCTCGAACTCGGCATTACAAAGCTTGGACGACGCAAAGTCGACAAGCAGACAGGACGGACGATGTGAAAGCGAAGGTTCGAGAGCAGATGTCGCTGTATCATGTGTTTCTTCGGCGACAGAACAGCCGACAACTGGCAGGAGTATCAGAAGGCGAAGAAGGCTGCAAAGAAAGCTGTGGCTGTTGCGAAAGCCACTCATTATGGTGATGTCTACCGAAACTCGAGTCGCGCGATGGTGAGCGGTATTTGTAGCGACTTGCTAAAGACCCGCCATCGCCAAACCGAGGATATTGAAAAGTTCGATGGCATCAATGATGAGAGCGGCCAACTTCTGACAGACCGCAAAAAGGCGCTGAAGCGATGGCGTGATTACTTTGACGAAATTTCCACTATGAAATTTCCTCATCCGGCCATCCCTTCTGTGGATTCTGCTCACGGTCCCGTCCACAAGATCACCGTGGAGGAAACGGAAGCGGTTCTGAAGAAGATGAAGCCATGCAAGGCGACAGGACCGGATGATCTGGCAGTCGATGTTAGGAAGTCGAAGCTCTGGTATCCTCCTGAGTGGCTGGCTGAGTTCGTCAACCAGGTAGTAAAGGAGAAGAAAGTACCGGAGTGTTAGCACAACAATACGACTATTCCGATTTGGAAGAAGAAGGGCAGTCCTGCAGACTGCTCCAATTACTGTCCGATTCCCTTGCTTTCGCACAGCATGAAGATCTTTGAGCGAATTGTTGACGGATGAATTCGGGACATCGTCCAGCTTTCTAGCAATCAGTGCGGCTTTGTGTCTGGTGGTGGGACCATTGATGCTATACAGCCGCCCGCCTCCTGGTGGAGAAGCATCGCGAGAGAAAGAAGCCGGTGCATATCGCTTGTCCACACTTGGAGAAGGCCTTCGACCGCGTACCGCTTGAGCTTATATGGTACGCCTTGCGACAACACAACGTACCTCAGGAACTCATAAAGTGGGTGCGGATGCTCAAAGAGTAGAGTGTAAGCTGCAGCTGGAACCTCAATGGAGTTTCCTGTCTCTGTTGGGGTGCACCAGGGTTCTGCGCTTTCTCCACTCCTCTTTGTTGTCGTCATGGATGCCATTACGCGAGATCTTCAGCAACCTGTTCCATGGAAGCTGCTTTATGCTGATGACGTGATGCTCGCTTGCGAAGACAAAGACGATCTCGAGCGGCAGGTGCAAGCTTGGTGCGACCGTCTGGCGAGGTTCGGACTCAAATTGAACGTCACGTCAAGACGACCGAGTACCTAACGACTGGCGTGAACGAGTCCGGCTCCATTAAGATTAACGGTACTGATCTTGCACGCACTTCGGTGTTTAAATACCTGGGATCAGCAATAGCGTCTGACGGCGGTCTGATGGTTGAAGTGAACTCACGCGTGAGTGCAGCTTGGTCCTAGTGGCGTTCGCTGACTGGCGTGTTCTGCGACAGGAAGATACCAGAGCACCTGAAGTCGAAGATTGGCAGAGCCGCCGTGCGGCCGGTAGCAGTGTACGGCGCTGAGTGTTGGGCTGTGACTAAGGAAGTTGAAACGGGCCTCAGCGTCATGGAGACGAAGATGCTTCGCTGGACGGCTGGAGTCAGCCGCATGGACCGCATCAGAGTTATGCTATTCGGCAAAAGTTCGGTATCGCGCCGATAGCGTACAAGATGCGCGAAGCTCGCTTGCGATGGTACGGCCACATTCTGCGTGGGAAAGAAGACGGCGTCCGCAACATAGGCCTTGAGTTGAAAGTATCTGGAACGCGGCCTAGAGAACGCCCGAAGCAGCGTTGGTCCGATACGTTACACACGGACGTGGAAATAGCTGGTGTCCACCCTGATCAAGCGCATGATCGGGAAAGGTAGGGTCGCAACACCAGAAAAGAGGACCCCGCGACGAAGCGGGACAAACGCTTAAGAAGAAGAAGAAGAAGAAGTCGCGCCGCGCGATCAATATGAGAGCTCATCGTTATATCGTGTCGCGCGTCGCTCGCATCGCCCGTTACCGGCGGCAAGCAGCAGATGCGATTCACTGCATTCTAGTCGGGACCTACTTCTGCTACTCTCTTTCCCGCTTTCTTTATGCACTCTAGCCGATCCCTGCCGTTACCGGCTTGAGCTGGCGGCGGCAAATTAGCAGCGGTGGCAATGATGATGAGAATCATGTACATGCGGCAGCGGCAGTAATGTCCGCTGCCGCCTAAAATCATGCCGCAGTAGTGATCTGGCGCAGCACAGCCCCCCTCGGCGGCAACCCCTGCGTCCCTACATTCCGCTTATGGATAGGCCTGCCAATTTGTCGCAAAAGGGTACACTGGCATCAAAAGGAGATCATGGTAGTCGATTTCGCCCAAACTTCGCCAGAGAGAATATTTAAGGGACTGTTCACTAATATACGGCTAGCTTCTAAAATTGCGACTAGTTGCGGTGGGTTGCAGTAGATATGCATGATCAACGGTAGCTTTTCCTAAAATTACTCATACAACTCACCCCTGCTCACTATTCTTACGGCGACCTACCGTATCTAAATTTTGAAAACGGACCTCACTTGGGTGTTGAGCGCCTTTAATAACAGTCTAGGTCATGTGTAAGGGAAGAAACTTTCATTTATGGAGCCGTGAAGTCACAGTTGTGCCAAGAAAACTAGTCTACTTTCGTTGATTTTCTCCATTTAACATAGAGAGCTTTAGTTGACCGTGGCAGGTCTTTCTTGGAAGTGCAAAAATTAAGCTTAGTAGAGGAGTCGAAATGCAAACTATCCTGTGTTGTCACGCCTTATCCTGTCTCTTATCCTGTCTTATCCTCCATCCACCTATCCCCTGCGCCACCACAGCTCGGCGGCCAGCGCAGCATAGACCTTACTGGAGGTCTCTGTATTGTGATTTGCCCGCTCTGCGTGCAGCTAGAGGGCAAGGGAGCTAAACTGAAAATGGTCAGTAACTCCGAACACAGATGGGTGTAGTAGAATTTGAACAGAATTTATAGTAGTAGAATTTAGAATTAATGTTGAAAGCCGCATCATGTGTAGTACATGTCATGCCAAAGTGCCATGGTCGGCGGTGGTGACATACGTGTCTTAAATGTCATCTATAAGGAGCGCGTGTCACCACCGGTTCCAGACCTGGTTTTGTTATCAAACCAATCGACAGCGTTTTGATCTCTCCTATGGCTTTGGCCAGATTCAGGTGCTTCGTGCACGTTTCTGAACAGTTCATGATGGTTGAACACATCAGCACCTCACTAGGTAAACCTATGAACTTTCACCAAAGATTCTCAACGAGACCTTATGGTCTTGTAGGGCATCAGACGTGACCATAGAACTGTGCTTCGTTTTTGCTGAGTGGTCCGAAAATGGCAAGGAATGGTATTACTTCAGAGCGTGTTGATAAGGCATAAGTGACACCTGGAATGGCCCTGAGTTTCTGACCTCCTAAGTTTCGATCTCCAGAGTTGAGGATGTGAGTACAAGTGCTCCTATCTGCAACGCTCCGACCCGTCTCCTATAGGTGTATAGGAGAATGGTCTAGGGAAAAAAACAGCTAGATAACTACCTTCAGGTGGATAAAATATGCTGTACTTGGTATCAGTAAGCTGAAATAGTGAAAGTTGCGAGAAGAATAAAAAGCAGTCTGCAAAGGAATCCGAAGGACGATGAGCATGTCTTGATGATTGGTCAAATCAATGCCTTGTCGATCGTGCTCACAATGAAGTGACAGTGAGAAACACTTCCAAAACTATTTGAGAACAGTGGAAGGCGGTCATATGGAGACAGCATCTGACGAGAGCTTCCTCAGCGAGACAAGCATCCTACTATATATCGTTTATTGGATGCGTGATATCGCTCCGAACAACAAAACCAGCTTCTTCCACATTTGACAACAGGTTGAAAGCAGAATTAGGAAGCGAGGAGGGTACCCTACCGAAGCCAAAATGTAATCTTCATTTTGCAAAAACACTAACAGCCCACCTGGGATGCAGAAAGCCACTCCCGGAATCGAGCTCTCGACCATCCTCCCCGAAATCTGTCTCGCTATCCACTCAGCCATCCAGTCGCTGCCGTCGACTTCCGAATGAATCACTTGAACGTACACTGCAGGTTCGTCTAGAAAACGTTGGAAATTATCATATTACTATAATCAAACTTTAATTTGAGCTCCAAACCTTTTAAAATTTCCCGTTGGTATAGATGAGAGAAGTTTAATCTGGATGGTCTTGGATGGATACTGACATTAATGAGGAGACATGCGAGAAGCCCCGTCGTCGCAACCTTCGAGGCGGTTTGGACGCGGATCATTCGTGATGATGGTCGGCATCTTCAGCAGCGGAATGCTGAAGCTTAGGATTCCGTCGTGTCGCACGGACAGTCTGAACTCTCAAGGTGTAGTAGAATGTGCCTTTCTTGGGAGGCATAGCGCATCAAAGACATGTTCCGCAGCAGGGCAGCGCTGCAGTCCATGTGTCCAGGTTGACCAAAGATTGGCTCCACCGTCACAATATTCAAGTAACGAACTGCTCGGTCTGTTCTCCTGACAGCAACGGAATGGAGAACATGTGGTGGATCGTGGTTCAACGAGCCTACGCGAATAACCGACAGGTCAATGACGTGGTGGTAATTTTGATTACATGGGACACCAGCAAAGACAAAATCATACAGAACCTTGTCAATAGCATGAATAATACGATGCATAATGTTATAAGAAATAATGGTGTTCCGATCGACTTTTGAATTTAGTAAAAAGTTAGTTCTTCATAAGTGGATGCATACTTTTGAAACGCCAAATTTCAATGAATTTTCTTCAAAAATTTCTGATTCTCGTGTGAGACGAAGAAAATCTCTAAAAGTGAGTGGTTACCTTTGTTCAACCACGTGGAATCTAGCGTAGCTAGTGCGGCCCTGCAAAAATAACTGCGAAGCAAGATATGGGCAAGTTTTAGAGTGGATACATACTTTTGAAAAGCATTGTATAACCCTTATTTCCTGCAATGCAGCGGATTTTGAAGTTAGTCCGTCATTACATAATGTGGTGTATTATTGGTGAGTAGAGTATGACTAAATACATCACCGGTCGTTTCACAGCTTATAGTGCGGAGAAAATCGTAAAAAGCAATTAAGAGACTTTCATTTCAACTAATAAATGTCGAATTTCTTGTAGAAATCCAAACGCTTCTAACGCTTTTCCATACGAAATGTCGGATTCACGTGTTGCAGTCGCGCGTTTCCCGTCAAATTCATTTACTCGACGCCACTCAACCCTGTGCTTTTCTGCCGGCCTTATTAAAGGCCTGTTCAGACTTTGCGACAAGAGCGACGCGTCGCCTGCGCAAAACATGTAAATCTATTAAAAACGAAAGCCGAAATCTGTTCATACTCGAACGCCGGCGCTGTAGCTCCAGTAGATATTGTCACCTGTTCATAACTCGCGCCGTCGACGAACGACTGGAGCGATTGGAGCGACGGACGGAGTGTAGAGGACGTAATTACATCGCAACAGTGCTGAAAGGCACACTAGTGCTGGGAGGAAACGAATCCTACCCTGCTGTTCTTCAGGCTAAGGTAAGGAATGCTTTTATGAATATTTTGATTGTCAGAATGACGATGTAAGTAGTATGACTGTTTACTTGTCTTTGTGTTGGCGGTACCGGTGTTGGAGATTACGTTATGGTACAATAACTTAGCCACACTACGTCCATCGCCCATTCGCTCTTGTAGCACTTCTTGCCTGTTCATACCTTCCGCGTGCTGCTGTTGCTGTCGCTCTTGTCGCTGATTTCGCGAAGTATGAACAGACCTTAAATACAATGCCTTTCATTACACATGCCCTCTTTTGTGCGAACTGCAGTATCCTTCCAATTTCCACTACGTGTTATATGTTTGGTTGCAAAAACACACTCAAGTTGATAGATCGCACCATCATATTCGGCGCCAATATCCTTGTAGGGGCATACAACACAGTAATTTAATATGCACTTCTTACCGTAGAGCCTATATCGGACTAGCTTTTGCTTCTTTTGGGATGATAAAGGGCGAAACTTGTCCTTCTAGCTGACCCAAGCTATGCTTCGCTGTGTGGCAGAAGTGATTATAAGGATAAGGATAAAGGACGGCGTTACTCAATCCCTTCTGGGATGCGCCAGCGCATTCTACTTCTACGGGATGTCGTGGAGGCGACATGAATGCGTATTTGGCCATACAATGCCTTGCGGTGGCCAGCCGATGAACAAGTCAGCGCTCTATCCTTCCCAGACACGTCTGGTACCAATTCACCGACCCCGGAGGGATGGCAGGCTTGGTTGGCCTGGGCGGGAAATCCGAACCAGGAACCTGGTATCGGGTGCACGCGACAGTCGCGGCTCCTCCGACTGCGCTACACGCGCCCAGAAGTGATTATACCAGAAATAAACGAGAGACAAAGGTTATTCTATTTCGGCATGGAACGTTGCGCTGCAGAGGGTGCACTCCTTGGTGGTGTTGTGGTATTTAGCACATAGCCATTTTGGAAAGCAAATTGAATGTACGAACACAAATATTTATATTTATTTACATTTTTGTATTAAAATTGAATGTTCAAGCACAAATATTTTCCCCAGCACCATGCTGCTGGGAAGAATATTTGTATTCGTACACGTTGCTTTTGTTGTAGCGTTTTTGTGTTTTTTACTTTTTCGTTTTAGTGTGTTTTTGTCTCTTTTTTTGTGTTTTTTAGCATGCTTTTGATCAGTTCAAGTTGTCACATCATTTTTTTCAGTGGCTACTGGGATACTTCGCAGAAAGCTCTTAGTGCACAATATCACAATAAATATTGCTGACAATAAGGCGGTACTAGAATGGCAGGTGAACGGAGAGGAGTACTTCGTGGAGCGAAGCTATGTAGTCAGGTTCGAATACTAGGCAAAATGTAGTTATAAAAGCAACCAGCCTTGATCGCTAGAATAATAATATATAACAATGTTACTTGCTCTTATTTAACCAGAATTTTGGGGTTGAACGCATCAACTACAACCGGCAGTATTAATGTTAGGCTTTGGAACGATGTCCTAGTACAGATGCTCACAGTTATATGGCGTTAGAACGGACCAGAAAAGTGGGCGTTACAGCAGAAGTCGCTTTTCAAAATGAAGCTTTTTATGCCTTTTGCGCAGATCTACACAAGACCGCATATAATGTGTGAATAGCAATGGAATACGTAATTATAGACAGCTCGAAAGCAGTATAGAATAAAGGTGGAATGACTCGAAAAAATTGTAGCTGTTCCTCTATCTTTGGAGAAAGCTTATTTAATTAACACAACTATGATACATTAGCGTCAGACATGTCGAATACCGCGGAAGTAACGCTGTATCCAATGCGCCTTAACCGGTTGGTTTGCTCAGGTGCAAAGGTGAAGCTGCTTGGAGAAAACAACTAACTGCTTAGAGGAAGAATTTCATTGTTTTTATTTTACGATATTCTTAGTTGATTAGGAGAAGTGGTCTTATATCTACCACGTTTCCACCAAATTTCTGTAAACAATTAAATCAAATTGTACAGTGTAATTAGCTGAACGGAAGCGATAATCACTTAAAAGCAGCTTTTAGGCGAAAAGACTCTAACTGCGGTTTACCTGATATTGAGACCTCTGATAAAAAAATAGTAAGTTTCTCCGATCTAACCTTTTTTTATCAAAGTCAACGGAAAGCTGCAATATCAGGAGTGGTCATTTACTAGTTGGCCTAAAACATATCAAATAAGAGTCGAACCCAAAGTTCCTGAGATCGACTTTCTACGTTCAGTACCTGTAAGCGGTGAAGTTACTTTGAACGCTCCAGAAATAAGTGAGTTGGACGCATATACTGCAGTTGTTAAACATCTAGGTATCTATACTTATGTGAAAGATTTTTTCTTTCATGAAGAATTTGGACTGAGGGCTCAATTCGACGATCCTTTTCTGCGTCTTTCCTGGCACGAGCAAAATACTTCTGAAACAATACGAGTTCATTGGCAGTGCTATGACAGCGATGGAAAAGTTGAAGAAAACAGCGAAGACACTAAGAAGGTAAGAAAAGCAAGATGTCTGCTAGAAATACGTTGAAATTGAAGAAATATAAGAAATGTAGATGTCTCTGGATGTATCATTGTCGCCCGCATGTTACAATGTGTCAGCTGGTCTATATATTAAGAAAACTGTTTTTTTCGGAGAACACGGAGAAGGCGGAAAGGCAGAGTTGAAGTTCTCGGAGTCAGGTAACCTGTCTCACGTTAATGTCTAACGAGTGATAACGATCAGCCAGTGCCTATCCTATTCACCACATCAGAATTGAATGTACGAATTGTTGGCTTAAAATAGTTTGCTCCTTTTTTAATTGAACCACATGATGGCGATTTGAAGAAGTTGTTTCTAACTCAAATTAGTAGCACATCACGTAGTTCTGGGTGAAAAAAGTCTATAAAACACCTTAAAACGTTTATTGCAGCAATAAACATTAATTATCGGTGGTTATAAGTTTTCATTTCAGTAGTCGTGGATCTTCTTAAAAGAAAGATAAGCGTATATAATCTTGCCAGCAAAATCGATGGTGAAAAAGTTGTGCTAAAGTGGAACGCGGATGGAAATATTCATTTCCCGGAAAGAAGGTTTCTTATCAGGTTGGAAATACAAAAAACAACAAAACGTTTTTTATATTCCGTGAAACTATGACTTAACCAGGACCACAGCGGTTTTTTTAGTAACGTACCCTTGTTCCAGTTCCGTATAAGACTAATAGAGTACCATATTGGAATAATGGGGTGACTAGGAACATTGAATGGCTCCTCAGCATACGCGTTCGAATGTAGTTTAGGGCAAACAGATTGCGGCAGGATACTCCTTCAAACTAGCGAGCCACCTGCGGCCAGCCATCGGTGTAATATACGGAAGAATACAGTACCGGGCATGTTCCTCCGTTCATTCGCCGGAAATCCCGGATTGGACCGTTCCAAAGCGGCCTTTTTAAATAACTTAAATAAAATAAAAAACATTTATTTGAGCTCAGCAGCTCTATCTTATGACCTGTAGATCTCAGTAGAGTTGAACAAAGCATATAGGCCGGACAGAATCAATCGAGTGGGCGCGACAACCTGTAGAGCAATCGAGCGACAGCTTGTAGATGAGCGTCTGAGGTGTTTTATCACAAATTTGCAGCCGCCCTACTCAGGAATTGCTCTAAGACCGTCCAACGAGCCTTTAGAGTGCGCCGTGCACAATGCATATATGATCGAACCTATCAATCGATTGTACGCGCGGCCTTATTCGGGCTTAGATGGCTGGTCATCTTCTTTGTTTGCTACTTTGTTTGCGTAGAGCTTAAGGCTCATAATCGACTTTGGTATTGTTTTTGTAACAAAAGCCTCATAAAAAGACTATGTTCTACACCTCTGTCCTTTTCGAATTTCGAATATTCGATTATTGAAAAAGAAGTCCAATATTCGAATTATCCGCTTATTCGAGTATTCGAGAAAGTCCAATATTCGAATTACCCGCTTATTCGAGTATTCGAGAAAGTCCAATATTCGAATATTCGTTTATTCGAATATTCGAAGCTTCCTTTTCTTCCGTCGATGTTATGCCATCCTTGGCAAGGACTTTATAGCCTTCTATGTGCCGTTTTACCACTGTATCTCGACGACCCCGGTGCTTCGGCCAGCACCCGCTGCTCCTCCCGGGTCACTAGGCGTTCAGGCGTTTATGACCTCAAAGGACCACCTTAGAGCCATACTTTCTTCCTCGGAAGCGTCACATCCGCAGCAACGGAATACCAGCTTCTCCATCGCGTCCCCTCGGCAGTCTAGAAAGGGTCCAGTTGGTGCTAATTAATAGGTATCAAATCCTCTATTCCCGAAGACTAAAAGGCTTTAAAGACTGGCTGACTAAAACACGACAGCAACGAGAAATGCGAGAGCAATCTCCTCTGCACGACGCATCGATCCGTCCCGATCAACGATTTTTTCGGATTTCAGTCGAACGTCGATCGGGACGGATCGATGCACCGTGCAGAGGAGATTGCTTTCGCATTTCTCGATGCTGTCATGTTTTAGTCGGCCAGTCTTCAAGGCCTTTTAGTCTTCGAGAATAGAGGGTTTGATACCTATTAAGGTATATGTCGCGAAGGCGGGCAGCATTAGGAGATGGGAACGCCCCATCCAATCAGACCGCATTGAATGAACATATAAATCATAGAGGGTGAGTATAGTCGGTACCCTGATCACCTGGCATGTGTTTGGTCTGTAGTCTGCTTGGTTTTTAGTGGTTGACTCGTTTCCAAGTATCAGTGCTGCTCATCTTCGCGACATGTACCCCTATTAATTAGCACCAACTGGACCCTTTCTAGACTGCCGAGGGGACGCGATGGAGAAGCTGGTGTTCCGCTACTGCGGATGCGACACTTCCGAGGAAGAAGGTATGGCTCTAAGGTGATCCTTTAAGTCATAAACGCCTGAATGCCTAGTGGCCCGGGGAGGTGCGGCGGGTGCAGGCCGAAGCACCGGGGTCGTCGAGATACAGTGACAAAACGGCACATAAAAGACAATAAAGTTCTTGCCATGGATGGCATAACATCGACGAAGAAAAGGAAGCTGCGACGAAATGGTCCGTTTGGCATGGCCCGAGGCGGCGCGCGCTTTTTCCTCGCGTCGGGACGCGCACTCCACGCCTCCATGCTCTCTCCTCGCGGTCCACTGTCGCACTTTGATCGACGTCATTTTTATCATAAGGTCACACTTCCATGGTTTTCTAGGAGGAGTGTCACTAACTTGTAAAGAGATTGATAAAGAATATTCAAATATTCGATATTCGAGGCCTTCGAATATTTGAATAAACGAATATTCGAATATTGGACTTTCTCGAATACTCGAATAAGCGGGTAATTTTTTCCAATAGTCGAATAATCGAAATTCGACTATTCGAAGTTCGAAAAGGGCAGGTATAGAACATAACCTTTTTACGGGGCATTTGTTACAAAAACAATGCCACAGTCGATTATGAGCCTTAAACTCCACGCACAGCAAACAAAGAAGATGGAACGCCAGCCATCTAAGCCCGAACACGGCCGCGCGTGCAACCTTGCGAGCGGTCCCCCCCCCCCCCCTCGATCGATAGGTTCGATCCTATATGCGTGTTGTGCACGGTGCACTCCAAAGGCTCGCTGGACAGTTTTAGAGCAATTTCTGAGTAGGGCGGCTGCAAATTTGTGATAAAACTTTTCAGACGCTCACTCTACAAGCTGTCGCTCGATCGCTCTACAGGTTGTCGCGCCCGCTCGATTGATTCTGTCGGGCCTATATGCATTGTTCAACTCTACTGAGATCTATAGGTTATAAGATAGAGCTTGAGCTTCGGCAAATAAATGGAGTTCGGCAACAAATGCTCGCAAAGATTTGATAACCTGAAGTTTACTAGAAAAAGGAAGAGCTTGGGGAATCATACTGCCACTCTACTATAGCTGTTATGATACCTTAAAAATCTATCCGGTTTAAAAACCACACGAAACAGCTAGTTTAGATTAGATTGGTGACTATCTGCTTCGATGACTTGCCTTCCTTTCCTTGAGGTCTTCAGCTATCTGTATGAACGACAGTAAAGGCCCGGTCGTGGGAAGTTGCGCGCGACGTCGCAAATATTAAATCAAATATATTTCATATAAAACGGTGAAAACTAAAATGCAAAATGACATACATGATTCCTACAGCCGCTAGTTGGTATTCGCGAAGGTGCACTGAACGTGACACTTTCAGACGAATACGTATCAGCAAAGGAAATATAACACCATTACCCGACATCGAATCGTTTGTGGAATCTACGGTAAGTTTTACAAATACTGTGGATATAGTACCTACGTCTACGTATGACAGGAGTGGTCTATCATTAAACGACCTGAGATGTATCAAATAAAAGTGGAACCAATTGTTGCTCCGCACGACGTTCAGCGTGCGATAAGGACGAGCGCTGAAACTACTGTCAGTGTATTGGAGACGTGTAAGTTTCGGACAAAATTATGTATGGTAGGTTAACTTCTCTTCGGCTAGATAAACACGGATGTCTTTGTTTAGAGCTTTCAAAGTCTCTTATAAGAGCGAACTCGGACCGTAGGTTACGGGGGCCAGGTGGGGCATCCCCGGGTGGATAGGTGGATAAATCCTAAAGTAAATGCAACCACCTTCTGTCCCTAGAGTCGCAGGGGGATGCAGAAAATGAGCTCATTAGTTTCAATCCCTGCGGTTTACCCATCTTCGCGTAAAAATCAATTTCAGTGCCAATCGATTCCCCAACTAATGTGGAGGTGAATGCTGGAAGTAACTCGGATCAAGTTTTTATTGATTTTAAACCGTTAGAGCTGTCACAGATCCCAGGAGACGATGCCGGCTGTCTAGTGAGTCAAAAACGTTTATGGAATTACGGAAGAATAATTAGTAACACTGTGACAATATTGAAGTGCTGAGCGTGGATGGGCTAATGTAAAGAATTGTATCGCGAAAATTCTACTGTATAAAGGCGCAATATAATTCCAGAAGATTGTGTGATGTAGACGATCACCTGAGCCTAACTCTTCAAAAACTGTTGTGAACCTCTGAATTGTTTTGTTTAGGTGCAAAATAATGGAGTAGTCATAGATGAGCCACCGCTTGTGAGCGGAGTGACTTCCTGTCATCATCAACTTCACGTTGACACTGAGTGGGGAAAAAACTGCAGACAAATTTTCAAATCATTTTTGACTGCGAATACTCTCATTCTCTGCACGTTGGAGCCTCGAAGATCACAACAGCGCTGTATTACTGCAACTACTGCAAATTCACGGTTTGACAAAGACAGTGTCATTGTTAATGGGTAGAAGACACTACGGTATTCATTATAAGTGTCCAATAAAAAAAGGCTAGTCAAACAACTTATGTGCCAGTGACAAAATAGTGCTCATACCAAGACTGTGCATCTCTGCTCTCTACGCAAGTCGTCCAATTTCAAATTCTCGCGTTCAACTTCATTCACACTGACGATCGAATGCGGGATTCCTATGTTTTCTTCTACTTCCACGCGTTGCGTTCGACCGGTTCCAAAGGCTCCACTGCTGGTTTTAGAAGGAGAATGCTATGCTGCATACTTCATTTTAGGCATCGTGAAAAGCCCTGAGGAAACACAAGAACGTCGAAAGCAAATTTCCTTGTTAGATTCTCTGCCCTTTAAACTGTAAGGAATGGTACTCAGCTTTGCTCATCAGTGATTCACATAAATCATGAAGGAAAGCTCGAAATGAAATGGCAGCACCATGGCAGTGACTAAGTTGAAGATAACTGGTTTATGGCTGACGTTTTCAAAGCTTAATACTGGGATTGATCATCGGATTGGGAAGAGCACGTATTCCAGTTTTGCTGAACTTAATAAAAATTCCTCCCACTCCTTTCGAGGAAATGATGTAGAATGTGTTAGTAAGAACCATGCTCATCACGTTGAAGTCATTTCTACTATTCTATTACGTACTTGCTATCCCAATGACCTAGCGCCGGAGCTGAGCAGGAGGAAACGAGCGTCTTGGGGAGCTGTCAAGAGCGTCGAAGAAGAAGAAGAACGTCCGAATCCGTGCCCACCTATTCGACTCCACCGTTCTTCCTGCCCGCTCAGAGATCTGGGCTATAGGAAAGCAGGATGAGCACGCGATCAGCGTCGTGCAGCGTGGAATCGAGAGGACGATGCTCAGAGTGACACGACTCACCCAAGGGAGAAAAGGCCTCCGGAGCTCCGAGCTTCGCCGACGTTCGAAGATCAGAGACGCTGTCGCGTGGGCCAAGTTGTCGAAAATTAGGTGGGCCGGCCACGTAATGCGCTTCGCAGACACCCGCTGGACGAGAGCCGTTACCGACTGGATTCCGCGGGATGTCAAGAGAACACCAACGCGTTGATCGAACCTCTTCGTGAAAGCCCTGAACGACCGATGTGCCGCTCTTCTTGTCCCTCGAGCGAGGAGGATCCATTGGAGCACTCTGGCACGCGAGAGGGACGAATGGAGACGCTGCTGGCGTCCGCTCGAGCAAGTCGATGATCAACGGGACGACAGGTGATACAGGACAGGTGATACTTGGTATCCCAGCGGATTGACTATAGCGTCACATTTTTTAGTAGCGAGATGTTCCTAACAAAGCTTAGAGTCCTACGGTCTTCCAGCGTTCGTGCCGCCGAATTCACTGCCTTACATTCATGCACTCACTCATGCTCGCAAATTGCGATTAGACTACTTGGGAATTTGTATTGCGGTTGTTTTTTTTTCGTAAGAAATGATCGTCAGCTGCTCATTTACTTCAATTAATACCGTAATTAATTAATAATTTATCGTTGACCACAATATTTATACGTCTCAGGTACACGTTTGCGACCATCCTGATCTCTCTTCAACCTGCGACAGTAAATCTGTAGGGCCACGCCAGGGCACTGCTACATACAGTTTCCTGCAACATGAAAGTAGGTAAAGGAGTAATTCGCAAGTATCTCTGTAAAAATAAGTAAACTATACGCATTCCAGGAACATATTACACAACTGTCGCATGTGGCACAAACGCTGGCTGGGGTCCACATAGTCCATGGGTTGAATTCCAAACGGGTTCAGCCGGACAAGGACTAGTTACAACGACTAAATCTTCGCCTAGTAGTGAAACCCTATCGGGAAGTGCAACAACAACGAAAGCAATAACAACAACCATAAACGAGGTAAAGCCTCTTACTGAATAATATTTGAGTTCATGCAAAAAACGCCAAGTATAAGGGTATCCATGCAATGGTAAAATGCACGAATTATGAGAGGGGTCCTAGGCTTGAATCTTTCAATATGAACGTTTAGGAAAGAAACGGACATCAAAATCTGAACATGTCCATAACAACATTATAACAATGTTCTGTTGCGATCAAAACTTCTAGCGCCAGGCGGGACTCGAACCCGCAGCTTCCTCTGACCGGGCGGGAATGCCGTACGCCATTACACCACCGGCGCTGTTTGATCGAACGCAAAATCCACATCTCGTGGGACGCATCAGCACTGAGCCCCTACATCGGGATGAGCCGGCCGCTGATATCAGCATGGAGCAAGTTGAGCTGTAGGTGTAATTAGAAATGATTCAAATCAGTTTCTTTAAGCCTCAGATGGCTGGTACCGAGGATGTAAGCTGTTACAACGATGTTCTGTTGCGATCAAAACTTCTAGCACCAGGCGGGACTCGAACCCGCACCTCCCTCTGCTCGGGTGGGAATGCTTTACGCCATTACACCACCGGCGCTGTTTGATCGAACGCAACATCCGCACCTCGCGAGACCCATCAACACTGACCCCCTGTATCGGGATGAGCCGGCCGCTGATATCAGCATGGAGCCAGTTAAGCTGTAGGTCTAATTAGAAATGATTCAAATCAGTTTCTTTAAGCCTCAGATGGCTGGTTCCGAGGATGTAAGCTGTTACAACGATGTTCTGTTGCGATCAAAACTTCTAGCGCCAGGCGTGACTCGAACACGCACCTCCCTCTGACCGGGCGGGAATGCTCTAATCCATTACACCACCTCCGCCGTCTGATCGAACGCTACATCCGCACCTCGTGGGACCCATCAGCACTAACCCCGTATATCGGGATGAGCCGGCCGCTGATATCAGCATGGAGCCAGTTGAGCTGTAGGTCTAGATAGAAATGATTCAAGTCAGTTTCTTTAAGCCTCGATTGGCTGGTTCCAAGGATGTAAGCTGTTACAACGATTTTCTGTTGCGATCAAAACTTTTAGCGCCAGGCGTGACTCGAACACGCACCTCCCTCTGACCGGGCGGGAATGCTCTAATCCATTACACCACCTCCGCCGTTTGATCGAACGCTACATCCGCACCTCGTGGGACCCATCAGCACTAACCCCGTATATCGGGATGAGCCGGCCGCTGATATCAGCATGGAGCCAGTTAAGCTGTAGGTCTAATTAGAAATGATTCAAATCAATTTCTTTAAGCCTCAATTGACTGGTTCTGAGGATGTAAGCTGTTACAACGATGTTCTGCTGCGATCAAAACTACTAGCGCATAGCAGCATTTCAATGAGTAATACTCTCCATACGAAACAAACGAAAGCGCCCATCTGTGACGACGACAGCCATCAGACATGAATTCCGTAGTTTAGTGGTTCGTTCTTTTAAGCTATGCTTTCGATTTTTGCTGACTTTGTCAAACTGCGCAGTTGTTACGAAATTAGAAGCAGTTCTACTACCTATGACGCTCATTTTCATTATTTGCGCGAAGCAAAACAGCCATAAGCAATAAATTGGCTTATACTAATCAAGTATCCTTCGTGATGTTATAGGCCGAGACATTATAATTTCTCATACATAGTTAATGGATGACGAAGAGGGGATTGATAGCTCTCTTCGTCATCCAATTGCAGGCAAGGCAAAATGCAAATTTACTGTAAATCAAAGTTGGATCCGACGATGGTTGGGTTGTAGTATGAGGAACCTAAGGAACTGTGGGCCCTTCCTCTTAAGTTTCGCAACATCTGCGTGCATAGGTTTCAGACCGAATTCGTACAGCACAGTTACGTTGCCTGCAAATCCAATATATTTGTCTTGCACTCTTAAGGCCCCCGCAGACTTTTGCGGCGTCGCCGCTGCCCTATGCTTAACCATAGGGCAGAGACGCAGAGCTCGCCGCCAGCGGCGCCGCCAGCGGCACCGGCGGCGTCGCTGGCGGAAATGACTTGAATCATTCCACCCGGCGGCGCCGCTCCAGCGTCTGTCTGTCTGCGCTCTGCCCTTTCGCGGCGGGATCCAGAGCGGAGACGGTCGATGCGGGCGCGCGATCGTCATCGGGGCGCGTTATTGTTAAGCACCAGTCGGTCCCGACTAGAAACAGTACAGTACCTCGCCGTCACCGCTCCCACTGATGATGAGTCAAGCCGCTGAGCGGCGCCGCTCGCCGCAGAAGTCTGCGGGGGCCTTTAGAGAAAGGTACTCGTGAAGACCTGTCCTTCCTATCCTATGCCCCGACCAATCCCATCCTACCCACTACAAGGTCACAATGACACCTTCCGCTATTTTGTAATAATTTACAGAATATCTTTCCATTTTTGCCTTTTCTGCTTCATGTATTCTTCAAATTATGAAAATGAATATAAAATGAAATACGAATGAAAATATGAATATTCAGACACAGCGTACAATTAAAATCAATAAATGAAACTGCGTCCCGTATCCATCATCAATAACTCTTGCCCCGAGCCAGTTTCTCATGCTTCTCCTCAATTATGAATCATCACTCACTTGAATTTGAATTTGAATTCGAATCTCAGAAAAATCTCGAACCTCCTAGCGCGCTCCCGCCAAGGGGGCGCGAAAACAGCACATATAAGCGGGCCCAGTTCTGTAACGTTATTCATTGTTCATTTTACTCACTTTGCGTGTATCCTATTACCGATACCTCATTGCCGATAAAGGAGTTCCATCCCTCCGCGCATTACGTCGTGTAGCCCCGGTTATATCCGGGCCCTATTGCAGCAAGGAGTCATCAGGTCGGCCTTGAGCCGGCATAACTGTCTGGGGTGAACCAACAGCTCCAGATTGGTCACTGCGAAAGAGCAGATGTGCTGGCTTCTCGGTGGTGCTTTGAACTCATTTTAGAATAACCACATTAATAAAAAATGCCTGTGGATAGGTCGTTGCCTGGTGAATATCGTGGGCATCCCCTTTAGGCCTGAGTTATACTCCCGCGGGAGCATCCGCGAAAGGACGGGAATCGCGCCGAGACTCCTCACCTGGCCAATCGCCGCGCCTCGCCACGCCCGCCTCCGCCGTGCACCATTGGTCCGCGGACGTTCCGCGGATGCTCCCGCGGGAGTATAACAGAGGCCTTAAACAGGGCTGTCGTGTTAGGCGTAGCATCGGTACTCGGAATGTAGAAGATGCGGATTCGAATTCAGCCTGGCCCAAGAGTCTTGATCGCAACTAGACATCTTTCCAAAAAATGCCTAATAGTTGCATTCATTGGTATTCATTGACGTCTATGCGAACGTTCTGCCTTGCTCAATTGGAATCGGAACAGACCAAATGTGAGAGACGACATAATTAATGTGCTCTGTTAAACTTTGATAATTAAACTTCAGTTGGTAATACTACGTAAAGGTGCGAAAAATATAAGTATGCAACCGAATAAACATGGATAATCAATAATGGATAAATGTATGAGATAGAAGCAATAGCTACCGATGGTTGGCCATTACACTATATATTTATTTATTTATTTATTTATTTATTTATTTATTTATTACATCCTCTTTTATCGCAACGGCACAAACAAGTACATATCTACGTGCTTCTTTTGCGAAGAGTTCAGCGTTCCTGTTCGGATTCCCTACAATTAGAGCGGTCCAGTTTCTCATGGCTTCTCTTGTCCTTGTCCCTCTGTATCTGTATCCCACACTATATATTAATACCGATTAATACTGAACATAAAGAGAGGCACTAAATATTTCAATATGACTTGAGATAGAAGTGGTACTTGAAGTGAACTAAATATAAAGCATATGATACCGTACTTTCCTTGGGTTTCTAAACAGAATTACACGATACGCGATAGTTAAATGCTTAAGCGATATAGTTGGATTAGAGTATACACGATAAGATTTCCGCAGATTTGAAATTAAAAGTAACAGTAAGCGTAATTCTTATCGAAGGTCTCGCGTGACTGTCGAAGGGGAAGAGGACAGCGCAAGACAGCTGAGCGGCCTTAAGTTTGCGAGCGGCGATGATGCCATTTCTGACTCTGACTCCAGGGGCCGGATTCATCAACGACTTACAGCAATTGAACTGAGAAAATTACAGCCAAAATCCCTGATGCGCTATCAGGGATTTTGGCTTACCAAGCGATATGGTGAGCGAAAGCCGCGTTTTCTGAGTTTTCCCTGTGAATTCTCTGTTAAAGTTATGTAAGACTTATTTACCAACCGTCAACTTCAGCCCTCGGTGGAAAGTAGTGCCAGCAAAGTGATAATCTAGAAACAATGACAGATTCGTGGTTAGCAGCTTAAATAATTCCCATAGGCGAAGTCTGGGCGAAATCGGTGGTCATGACTTCGTCACCCTTACTCTCCACTAGTCAGTAATACAGTAACGCACCGTAACCAAGATGTACTCTTCAGCTGCAAAAATGGGAGCAGTTTTTAAAGCAAGTAGCAAGACCACTCGCGGAACCGAACCCTCGACCCCACTCCCATAAGTCCGCCGCGGCTATCCACTCGGCCATCCAGTCATTGCAACCGCCGTTGCGAATGATTCACTTGGATGTATCCTGCAGCTTCGTCTAGGAAACGTTGGCAAACTATGATTTTGCTATAATCTGGCTTTAATTTGTGCTCCAAGTCTTTTGTAGGGTAAGCTCTGAGCACGACAGGGGCATTTCACGTGTCACTTTTACCTTATCAGCCCGCCCTGAAGCGATACCATTTTGCCATTTTCGGACCACCCAGGGGCATTTAGCAAAAATGAAACACAGCTCTATGATCCTCGTCCCTTGCCCTAGAAGACCACATAGGTCTTTTTCAGAATCTCCGCATCGAGTTCAGTGACCTTCCTCGTGAGATGTGCGGAATGTTTCATTATAAAGTGGTTTAAAATGTCGGTTAAAAAATGAGCGGTTTAAAATGTCTAATGTCAATGTATTGGGGGGGGGCAAAAGTAATGGGACTCTCCATGCCGTGTCCATATATCTCGTGACTGCAATCTGGTTTCGAGCTTATCGTATTTGTATGTTGGTATGCTACCTACTGAAGGCCACCTGAGAAGTTACCACTTCCGCCCTTTCCAGAAGCATGCCACAACCCCAGTCTGTCTCATGCCGAAACCACAGCCTGACGAGTCGACCTGTGTCGCGCAAATATCTCCCGATTCCCAACCCCGAGCAGCCAGGGCTCAATCTTAACGCAAGATGAGAAGCATGTCTTCTACCTTAACCCTGCCAAGCAGCGAGTCTGGGTGAGGCTTGGTAACCTGTTACCAACCTTCGTTCGGCGAGACGTTCACGGCGAGAAGCACCTTCAGAGTTTTTGGGTTTGCGCCCATGCACCGGTATACTGGAAGCTGTTTACCAAAAGCACACGATGGACTCCAAGGTCATGGTAAACGAAATAGAAGAGATGGACCTGCGACTCGAACTTATTCAGTCTCAGCGCGTCAAGAAGGTTCTCCTCTTCGACAACGCCGCACCCCATCGGGAACAAGTGACCACGGATAAGCTTGGCCAGCTGGGCTACGTTCACATGCTTCACCCACCGTATTCGCCGGACATCTCTCCATGCCACTACCACCACTTCTTGGGCCTACGGGGCTTCCCCTGGTCGGAAGGGACACAAGAACCCAAGCAGTCCTTGACAACCATATCGAGCAGTTGACCAACACCAGGCCCAAGCAGTTCTGGAAGGATGGGGTCAGGAAGTTGGCTGAGTGATGGCAGCAAGTCATTGACCTTAATGGCATACACATTCCTCAGCATCGTTGATTTGTAATTGAGTTATAAAGAGATAAAGAAATTTGTTGAATTTGTCTCATTACTTTTGCCCCCCCCCCCCCTAATATAATAAACTCTGCAAGAAATCGATGTCATTGCAATGTTTGACAACACTTTACTCTTGTTGTTTGACTCTGACTCTGATTACGATTACTAATAACTGGGATATTTCAGTGCACTGTTAGACTCTTGCTCGATGCTACATATGGCGTGAACACTATGGTTCAGTGGTGGTTCAGGATGAGTGATGGCTCAGCTTTTTCGACAGACTATCTTGACGATATCAAATTGATCCTTCACCGGAGGGTAGGGCCCACATTTTACCATGAAAAGATCTGCTTTTGCTCTCATACGAGTTCTTACTATAGATTGGATCCGAGTGAATCATTTTCGGATATCCGATTCGGATAACCCGATCCGAATCATCTAAAAATCTGGTGTCCGCGATATTATGTTATCCGAATCATCCAAAAATCTGAGGCCTGCGAAACCGTCGTTATCCGAATCATCCAAAAATCCGGGGTCCGCAAAATCACCGTTACCCGAATCATCCAATTATCCGAAGATTTTCGATCGGATGCATTGCATCGAACGAATCATTTTCGGACATCCGATTCAGATCACCCGATCCGAATCATCCAAAAAATCCGAGGGCGTCAAAATCTCCCTTATCCGAATCATCCAAAAATCCGGTGTTCCAGAAATCGTCGTTATCCGAATCATCCAAAAATTCGGGGTCCGCAAAATCGCCGTTATCCGAATCTTCCGATTATCCGAACATTTTCGATCGGATCTAATGTAGTACATATAGTTCTTACCATAGTCATATCATGAAAGCAACGCTGTGACAACCGGTTCCTTTGGCAGTAACTTTTGGTTGCAATATGTAGAGGGGAAATTAGCACATGTCAAAGTAAGCGCCACTTTTTCGCGCACAAATCTACTTTCTTGACAATTCTGTGGGCATAGGATATTCAAAAAATTTGGGAGCAAAAACAGGAAGCATCGTGAAGTTAAAATATTTTGTCTACAGACATGGTTCAAAAGTAGAGCCACTGGAGAAATTTAATCTCGCGTTTACATTCTATTATAATTCTTATTGTTCCATAAATAAGTACAATACTGTACATATGATGCTCTTCTGTCCATACATTTTGTATGACGTAGGTTTCCAGGATCCCTCTAGTCCTACAGTAGAAAGTTTTATGGTCACAGAGGACGCAAACATAAACTCCATTGACCTTGGGGTAAGTTGATTGATGTCATGCATTTCCAAGATTTCCCGTAATGTTGTGATGATTTTATTTCAAAACATGGCTAACCGCAAAAAAAATCTGGATTTTATCAGTGACTTATATTTTCTTCTTCTGCGTAAAGTAGGGTTCGAAAGCTAAAAAATGGAGATGATCCCTGGGTTATGGAACTCCACCCTATTCTTGCATCTCGGTTATTTTTGAACTCGATAGGTTACGTGGTAATGTAATAACTTCAAGGAACGAATTTCCGTTTATCGTTTGCTACGCTCCACTAAACGTCCCTATATGCTGTCGGAGATTCACTTAGAGGACCACTGGCATGTGATTCTTCAACAAGCTGTACAAGTTGTTAATGAAACATAATAGACATTTTCAGCAGCAATCCTTAATTTATTGCACAATTAATTGGTAGTGAAGATTTCGTTTTCTTTTTGTTTCTTGTAACAGGCTGCTTCAGCTTTCTCCAAAGTACAAATTTGACTTGAACTGCTATTCGTTCGAGCTGAAAGCAACAATAAAAGGAGGAGTTCGTGTATCCGAATCAACAAGGGAAACTTGCTTCAGTAAGTAATAAGTCACTCCTTTTTAATTAGAGATCGGACAGGAGATAAAAACTTTTGTTTGCTTTCACGTTTTCGTACTATTAGGGGGGGGGGGCAAAATTAATGAGTCTCTCCATGCCGTGCAGATATATGTTGTGACTGGAGCCCGGTTTCGTGCTTCTCGTATTTGTATTTTTTACAGAAGGCCACCTGAAAAGTGACCACTTTCGCCCTTTCCAGAAGCATGCCAAAACCCCAGTCTGTCACATGCCGAAACCCCAGCCTGACGAGTCGACCTGTGTCGCGCAAATCTCGCCCGATTTCCAACCCCGAGCAGGCTGGGCTGAGTAGTCACGCAAGATGAGAAGTACGTTTTCTACCTTAACCCTGCCAAGCAGCGACTCTGGGTGAGGCCTGGTGACCTGTTGCCGACCTTCGTTCGGCGAGATGTTCACGGCGAGAAGCATCTTTGGAGCTTTTGGGTCTGCGCCCATGGATCGGTGTACTGGAAGATGTTTAACAAAAGCACGACGATGGACTCCAAGGCCATGGTGAACGCAATAGTAGAGATGGACCGGCGACTCGCACTTATTCGGTCTCAGCACTTCAAGAAGGTCCTCCTCTTCGACAACGCTGCACCCCATCGGGCAAAAGTGGCTACGTTCACATACCTCACCCACCGTATTCGCCGGACACCTCTCCATGCGACTACCACTACTTCTTTAGCCTATAGAACTTCGTGGTCGGAAGGGACACAAGGACCCAAGCAGACCTCGACAAACATAACGAGCAGTGGATCACCACCAGGCCTAAGCAGTTCTGGAAGGATGGGATCAGGAAGTTGGCAGATCGATGGCAACAAGGTCATTGATCTTAATGGCAAATATACTCCACAGCACCGTTGAGTTGTAATTGAGTTATAAAGAGATAAAGAAATTTGCTGGATTTCTCTCATTACTTTTGGCCCACCCTAATATTAGACTATATTTAGAGTCAATTTGTGCAATGACAGAATAGTCATATAGGCTTTGTTTTTTGATGGATAAAGGATAAAGGACGGCTTTACTCAATTCCATTTGGGGTGCGCCACGCATTCTACTTCTACGGGATGTCGTGGAGGCGATTTGAATGCGTATTTGGCCATACAATGACCTGCGGTGGCTAGCCGAGGAACAAGTTAGTGCTTTATCTTTCCCAGACAAGTATGGTAGCAAATCACCGACCCCGGAGGGGTGGAAGGCTTGTTTGGCCTAGGCGGGAAATCCGAAACAGGAACCTGGTATCGGGTGCACACGACAACCGGCGCCTCCTCCGACTGCGCTACACGCTCCCGTTTGAGCAATACGGGAAATAAATAGAAACAGCCTTTCAACACACTGTATTATATGTTACAGAAGTCTTCGTTTCAGCCATAATGTCACCCAGCTTTGTTATGATCTACATATTTATAACTGTAATTGTGGTTTCCATCGCCGTAGCGGTATCGTACAAATACAGACAACTACAAGTTGGTTTGAAAGCTTATCACTTACGATTAGGCTACTTTGGTTAGTTAATGGATTTTCATTAAATTTCAATGTTAAGGTAGAGAGGGATGAAGATCTCAAGGAGGAATCGAAAACTCCTGTAACCGGGGATAAACGGAAGACAGAGAAGACTGAGAATAAGGAGAAAGTAGAGAACAAGGAGAAAGGAGAGAACAAGGAGAAAGGAGAGAACAAGGACAGCAAAAAGTGAAAGAAAAATTGAGATCGCATTATACGATGAGCTTGTGCCTAAAAACAACAAAAACAACCACAGTCATTTCTCTTTGTTTTCCAATAAAATTTTACAAAACACATCACGCGGACGCAACTGGTGCTTGGTTCTATGATAACTACTGTCGTTTAAAAAAGCTCCATGAAATAAACAGAAGTATTAGTGAAATTATCTGAATAATCTTCAATAATACAATGACACTGCTCAGCAAAACAGTAGCAGAACTTAAAAATTCTCAGAACTATGTACTCGATAAAATGCTGCAAAAATTTCACCGAATTTTTCCGGCATTGATCAGCAGGAAAGCTGCAATCCTAATTTGCGACGACGACGGAACGTCCTTTTCATGGATAACAACGAAAAAACCGATTAAAAAAACGGATATCGAACTCCTGACAATCCACCTACTCCCAAGACATTTTCCCAACAGAATGTCGCTGTTCCTAGCATTTCGACACTTTTCCGAGTGATCAATGCTTCCGAAACCGAGGCGATGCAAAAATGGCTCCCATTGAATTCGTCGCCTCCGGAACTGAAGAATTTTACGGTGCTGGGATACCCAAACTAGTTTCTTGATGGCGAAGCTTTTGAAGATGTTTGAGGCTCAAAGCGCAGGGTTACAAGATTTCTGTGTCGTGTAAATAATCAAAATTGCGCCATGCCACCGCCTAAAACCTTGCGTTTCAGAATCGATTGATTGTGCATGGGCTGAATGCTCGTCACAATCTTGTTACCACTTGGCCATATCAACCTGCGCTGTGCTTCTTTCAACATTGACAACCTGACAATGATGTGAAAGACACATGCCATGCGAGTATATTGAGGACACAATTTAAATGTGAGTAGGAGCCCCATTTTCCAAGACGGATTCTGTGGACTGATGAAACAACATTCAAGCTGAATGAAGAGATTAATCGGCATAATTGCAACTACTGGTTGACGGAAAACGCTAAAAGAATCACAGTACATGTTAACGTAGCCAAGTAGTAACAAGATTGATGATATTAATAATGCCCCTGCCTTCATAGATAATCGTTGTAATATGCCCCTTCATGTGCCACCTCACCGCGGTGAAGGGGTAAACATCACTTTGTGATAGCTAACGGCACAAACGGTCACGCAGTACGCGATGCTTTGTCGTGTATGGGCGGCTCTCCTGTATCCCTGGCCAGGAACATGTGAGTAACCAGACCACCGGTATGGCTCAAACAACTAAACCCGCGCCCCAGTCCTCCGCGCGCCGGAGGTTGACTTCTACGACGTCGGTTGCATCCACCTCCAGCGAGGGGCCATCTAATCTCGGAGTTAAACTATCAGGACGTCATTGGAATCGGACTACCGGAAATTCCCTCCCACCACGACACGGAAACTGCCTATTCGTCTGCACTTATAACTGTCGTTCGATCGCATCTGAGCAGGATCTTCGGACACTGCTTTACAGAAGCCGCAACATCAAATACGACGTTATCGCCCTGCAGGAAAACAACGAGCTTCTCATTATCGGAGCAAAGGTGGACAGAAAGAATATTGGCGGAGTTGGATTTCTCGTCAATTCGACAGTGCACCACCTAGTAGACTCTTACAAGATCATCAGTCCGCGAGTAGCTGTTCTTCGTCTGGAAACCAAAGATCAAGGAACCATCTCCATCAAATGGAAAATGAATATGCTAAATGGATAAATGGATATGCTCCAACATCTGCGGCCACAGATGAAGAAAAGGAGGAATTATACAAGCTGTTCGAAAGGACTGTCAACGACGAGAAGAGCTACTACAAAGTTGTCGTTGGTGACTTTAACGCTATCGTCGGTACAAATGATCACGACGAATGTGGAAGCTAGGACCACATGGAACTTCCTCAAGGAACGAAAACGGAGAGCGCCTGATAGACTTCCTATCCGCGTGCCGTCTCTACCACGGAAATTCTATGTTTAAGAAGCCTTCAAACCGACGATGGACCCGGGAAAGCCCAAATGGAGAAACACGTTCGGAGATTGACCATGTTCTTACAAACAGACGCTGGAGTCTGTTCGACGTCTCCGTGCTGCCTTCATTTGACACCGGCTCGGATCACCGTCTTGTCCGTGCGATGCTGACTCTCAAAAAGAGGATGTTCAAGCGTGACACTCATAAACCGGCACCGGTGAGGATCCCCACATTCAAGTCTGAGGAGTTGGAATATGCAATAAAGTCGTATGATTGAAATCTTCTTGAAGATCCATCGGAAGACTACGACCTTCTCTCCAAAGGACTGTTGAAATGTGCTAGCAGTTCTTGCGGAGCCACATCACCGTCTGCTTCAAGACTCAACGCACATGCGATTAAACTCTTGGAGCAAAGAAGAGCTGTTAAACTGGATCCTAATGCTTCCCATCTGGAAAAAGTCACCATCTCGAAGGCCTGTCGAATTGCAGTGAAGGAGTCCATTCAAGCCTACAGAAGATTGAAGCTGTTAGAAGCGCTGGGAAAGGTTCAAGCATAAAGCGCTACAAACGAGATCTCTGCGATCAGAAGGCAATAATGTCAGCCCTTGTGGATAAGGATGGAACAACGGTCTCGAAGAGCGATGGAGGCCATCGTTCAGGAATTCTACACAGATCTGTTCCGTTCTTCCATCACTGTCCCGAAATGCTTGATGCCACCAGCTGAGGAAGTACCTCCCATTCTGGAATCAGAAGTTGCTCATGCCATCAGAAGGATGAAGCCGGGCACTGCTCCCGGACCGGACGGCATTTCTGCTGATCTCCTTCGTGCGGGTGGCAGTGCCCTCTGCTCACTTCTTGCCAAGCACTTCAACCACTACCTTCGACTTGGTAGGATTCCGGACTCATGGAAGGAGTCGAAAACAGTTTTAATCTTCAAAAAAGGTCAGCAGGAGGATATCAACAACTATCGACCCATCAGTCTTTTCTCGGTTGTGTACAAGATCTTCACCAAGATACTGCTTAACCGCATGGAGCGTTGCCTGGATTAATATCAGCCCGTGGAGCAAGCAGGGTTTCGCAAGGATTTCTCCTGCATGGACCATATTCAGACTGTCTCACAGCTCATCGAGAGGAGCCGCGAATACCACCTCCCACTTGTCCTTGTCTTCGTGGATTACCGGAAAGCGTCCGACTCTGTGGAAATCAACGCCGTTTTGAACGAGCTTGTGCACGCTGGTATACCATCGCCCTACATCCGACTTCTCGACGAATGCTTCTCGAACATATCGACTACCATCCAGCTGTTCGATCGAAAGTTTAAGATTCCTATCGGGAAAGGAGTACGGCAGAGAGACACGATTTCTCCTAAGCTATTCACAGCGGCACTCCAGGATGCCATGAAAAGTCTTTCATGAACTGGGACGATAAAGGCTACCTTGTCGAAACGGTAAACGGATCAGCAACCTTCGCTTCGCCGACGATATTGTTCTCATCTCTACCAGCACGGCAGAAGTCGAGGAAATGTTGAACGAGCTCAATGTGGCAGGTATGAAGATTGAATTGGACATGAATATGTCCAAAACGCAGTTTATGGTCAACCAGTGGTGTGACACGGGACTAGTAAGGTTAAATAGAGTCGCTCTACAACAGGTCGACTACTACGTCTATCTGGGAAGAGAGCTGAACATGGATAACGACCTCGCTCCTGAAATCGCCCGCAGGAGACGCGCAGCATGGGCAGCCTTCAGTTCGATTCGCGAAGTCACCGATCAGGTCAAGGATCCCGGTCTCAGGGCCTCGATATTCAACGCCTCTGTACTGCCTGCGATGTGTTACGCAACGGAAACCTGGCCCGACAACAAGACAATCGCCAGAGTGATGCAAACTACGCATCGTGCACTGGAGAGATGTCTTCTGAGGACAAGCCTTCGTCAGCAATGGCAAGAAGGCTACGAAGCTCGGAGCTACAGGAGAAGTCGCAATTAGCAGACCCGCTGCAGTACACGAAGAAGTCCAAATATCGCTGGGCCGGACACCTGCTTCGACGAAAGGACGATAGATGGAGTCTCCGTGTCACAGAATGGCTCCCGATAGACCATAAGAGACCACTGGGACGACCGCCAATGCGATGGGCAGACTCATTCTCAAGATCTTTCAGAGAGCGGAGTCTGCCTCACTGGATGCAAGCAGCCAGAGATCGAGCGGTCTGGAAGAGTTGTGGTGCCTGCTGAGAAGACCTCCAGCCGACAAAAGGACCATCAAAGTATCGAAGTAAAGTAAGTAATATGCACAAGAGTAACAATTGTGTGGAGTATTTGTGCCAGAGATTTGCTAGAGGTGATCAACAGCAAAACTGTCTTAGACAGATCTGTGGAGCGCCCGCCGGCGAACTGATGAGATCCAGCTAGCCCGCTTTCGTTATACACGGTGCCGGAGGCGAAGCGTTTTGCCTCAAAGCCCCCGGCGATTGTTTATGGGTTTACCACAAGCCCTTCGGTCTGCGGTCCACTGCCACATGAGCAGCGGTTCATAACCAAAGCGGAGGAGGAATAAGGAAGAATACGATTAGAGGTTGTTTCTCATTTTTAAGGCGAACTAGCAGGTTGGACAAGTGTCGAAACGTGTCAGACCGGCTCATCGGTCAGTTCATGAGGATGTTTAGATTCAATCGCTGCGCGAGCGACGCAACCTAGTAATAAGCTTCCGTCTCCATTGTGAGACGCGAAGGATAAATAGCGATCGATTAGGGATAGTTTGGTGTTTTTCACGTCAAACACTCGACGCGAGCCCTCGGTAAATGACGGCAGGCGACGCATCTAAACTGATGGAGAAGAAGTGGCTGTATCGCGCCTGCTACCTATCGAGTCGCTTGCCCTCTTAAGGCCCATGCCACTTCTGCGACACCACGGCGCGACAAGTGGGGCGACGGCTACCTCCGCGAAATCCGGCGGTCGCGGCGCGGTTGCGTTAAGCCCCTTTCATACTCGTGGCGGCGGCGGCGGCGGCGGCGGCGGCCCAATGGTTTAGCATAGGAAGGCGGCGGCGATGACGTGCCCGAGCGGCGGCCACGGCGGTGGAGGGGTTTTCATACTGGCAGCGGCGACGTCGCCGCGGCCACGCCCCGCCACGCCCCTGGCGGCGCCGCCGCCGGGGCCGCTGCCCGAGATGGCTGGGGCCATTTCGGGCGGCGGCCACGAGGGGCAGCGAGAGCGGCGGCACAGACGAGACCGCTGCGCGTACGCGCGCGCCAAACGCAATTAGCGCTGGCGGCGGCCGCCGCCACCCCTAGGCGGCGAGAACGGACACCGCCCCTCCACCTGCCGCTGAAGCGGCGGCCGCCGCCGCCGCCGCCCCTCGGACGAGTATGAAAGGGGCTTTAGAGCATCGTTATAGGCGGCGGGACCGACGTCCCCGTGCATGTCGCGCCGCCAGAAATGATTTGAACCATTCCAGCTTGCGGCACTCAGCGAGGCATCGCCGGCGATAGCCGCCGCGACAGCCGCAAGAGTGTGCATGCCCCCTCCCTGCGGCACGTGTCGCAGTGTCGCGCCGCGGCCGTCGCGGCCCTATGCTTTATCATGGTCGCGCCGCGCTGTCGCAGAAGTGTGCATGGGCCTTTAAGGGCCTGTTCATACTTCGCGACAGCAGCGACAAGAGCGCAGCGCGCAGAAGTATGAACAGGCGACAGCAGCGACTGGAGCGACTAGAGCGACAAGAGCGGCTGGAGCGACAACGCCGGCGCTCGAGCATGAACACTTTTCGGTGTTTTAGTCGATTCGCATGTTTTGCACGGGCGACGGGAGCGACGAGAGCGTAGCGAGCGCAGCGCGCGTGGCGTGCGCGGCGTGCGCAGCGACAAGAGCGACAGCGCCGGCGCTCGAGTACGAACACTTTTCGGCGGCGCGCGCTCGGTTTTAATCGATATGCATATTTTGCACGAGCGACAAGTCGCCTTTGTTGCGAAGTATAACAAACAAATCCGTATAAGAGGCTATCTTCACACGCGCATTGCGTCGCGATGAAGCTCTGAACGTTCATTAAGCCATCGCCTATGCAACAGTTATACTCCATCGTACGAAATGAAGACCTGGTGACCTAAATACTTTTTTCTTATGCGAAAAAACGAAATAAGAATTTCCTAGTGAGGGTGAATCTGCCATGTCATGCCATGCAAAGTAAGAACTACAGAGAAATCAAACAAAACGAGCACTGGATACAGATCTGGCTGAAAAGTCTCCAATTGCTTGCTACAATCAGATGAGACGTTCACCACAATTTCTGCGCTTTTTCTGGAGATATTAGAACAGATCAAAGATAAGGCGGAGACGATTGAGAGATTAGGAAAAAAGATTGGCCTATCGTAGCGCAATTTATGACTTCAATACAGTAATTGCTTCACAATCAACTGCATAAACCGGGTCTCTCCACCTGCTTCGTAAAATGGCTAAGCTGTGATGATATGCTAATCTCTATCGTATGCGACTTATCACTGCAGTTATAAGAAGCGGCGGAATGGTAGGGTTAAGCATTCTAGTGAGCAACTACGAGCTTCGTTTCATCACAACGTCACCTGAGTCTACGACTCACTTCTGGTTACTACAGCTGGAATTACCGCTGCCGTAACGTCGAATAGGAAACGGGGACGATCAGGTTAGTATGAAAAGTTTTGCGTTTCAAATGCTTTTTAGGAATGAAAGAACTTAGGGCTTTGTGAACAACGTCGGTCAAGGAGCAGAAACTGGAGCCACTTCGTCAACCATGAAATCACGAGCAAGGCGCGCAAAAGCCTGTGATCGAAGGATTGGAAACCTCTGAGATGACCGCTCAACGGAAACAAAACAACCACTGTCATTTCTCATTGTGTTTCAGTAAAATTTGGCAAAGGAGTTTGCTTTTGCATGCCATCCCCACAGTCTAGTAGGTGGATCATTTCTGGAATGCTTCATTGAAACGTTTCTGCACTGCGATGAAAAGCTGAACGCACTCCACAGCGGTAGGGCGGCAGCTACGTTGAATGCGGAGGTGTGGAGTCCCACTACGGCTCGGCAGTAGGGAGGGGCATCTTTACCGTGCAGTTTTGCCGGCAGCGACGGTGAGCAATGAATTATGGCATTCAACCTCATTTCACGCTCTTTTAAAGAAAATCAGTAGACTCGTTTAAAGCTGATGGTGAGTTCCTCACAATGCTTGGGGGGGGGGGCGGCTGCCCCTGTACTTTTACTAATGAGGGAAGCGTATACCACGACTCAGGGCCCCATTTCGGCCCCACTCAGGCAAACT